>CM068832.1:59596686-59994186 GCA_028554795.2 Sinohyriopsis cumingii | reverse complement strand
ACCAAATTTTCAATACTTTTTTCACCTTTGAAAACGAACTAAAGTCTCTGATATTTTTTTTTCGATTACAAATAATTATCACCCTTTCTTGTTAACTGATATTAGAAGATTTAAAATTGAGAGATAAAAACTTTATTTGAAGACGATCGATACATTCTGATATTCAGTTTGAACAATAAGAATAAAGTTGTCTTGTCAGTCTAATTTACTATTGTTTAGGTTTTACATAAGACATACTGTATCGTGCCAGTCCCAATTACAATAGTTTAAGTCTTGTATAAGTCATCCTGTATTGTGCCGGTCCCAATTACAATAGTTTAGGTCTTGTATAAGTCATCCTGTATTGTGCCAGTCCCAGTTACAATAGTTTAGGTCTTGTATAAGTCATCCTGTATTGTGCCAGTCCCAGTTACAATAGTTTAGGTCTTGTATAAGACATCCTGTATTGTGCCAGTCCCAGTTACAATAGTTTAGGTCTTGTATAAGACATCCTGTATTGTGCCAGTCCCAGTTACAATAGTTTAGGTCTTGTATAAGACATCCTGTATTGTGCCAGTCCCAGTTACACTAGTTTAGGTCTTGTATAAGACATCCTGTATTGTGCCAGTCCCAATTACAATGCTTTAGGTTTTGTATAGGACATATTGATTTGTGTCAGTCCCAATTACAATGGTTTAGGTTTTGTTTACGACATCATGTATTGTGCCAGTCCTAATTACAATCATCCAGGTTTTGTATAAGACATATTGTATTGTGTCAGTCCTAATTACAATGATTTTCGTCTTGTATTAGACATCTTGCAATAAATATTGAAAAACAAAGGACGTTTTCTTACCACACATCAAAATATTGACCTTTGATAACCACTAGTTATGAGAACAACAGTTGGTTCCTAATATTTAAGTATTGAACATAAACCCGCTGTTAGATTATGACGTGATCGCTATGTGAATGCAATCATAAATACTTTAAAGTCATTTTCTGCCGTTTTGCTGCAGTAAGTGATATTGATTAGTTAAAATTATATGATCGAAAGATTCAGAATTTTAGAAACAGAAAGCTATTTTAAAAGCATGTGTGCACTTGTTGCAGTAATGCAGTAATGTTTTTCTGTAAGAGACTTGTATGTAGATAACCAAGCTCTAAAGTATCAATATGTCGTATTCATTGCCCATTCATTCCAACACGCAATACAAATAATAGTTGTGAATATTGCAAATCGTATCTAATTTTAAAACAATAATTTCTTCCACCGTTAGGTGGTCAGCATATTGTATTAGATTTTCAAGCAGTGGTAGTGTAGTGTGGCTTTGAGGAGGTGGGGTCCAAGAAATTGCGCTTGGAGAACTATGGGAATTTCATGCTAAAATGTCAGCTTATGTAGTGTGGCTTCTGGGGCCCAAGAAATTGCACTTGGATAACTATGGGAATTTCATGATAAAATGTCGGTTGAATATTAATGTGACATTCTTATGCAAGGAGGAATGGGATATTATTATCGTAAGCGTGACATGTCCATTGTCCCAAGAAATGAAATCCGGTCTTGAGTATAAAAATCCCTCTGGGGAGAATGGAACATACCATGTTATACAGGAAATTACACGGTGTTTAAGTTGTTGAAAAGTGTATAGAAACAAAACAAAATTAGTAAAGCATAATGTTAGATGTGTCTTGCTTAATGCACATTTGGCAGCCATCCATTCACAATTAAATTATCTCTGGTATATTCTGACATAGACAAAAACAGTAACACATTGAATACATCATTGAAAAAAATAACACATTGAATACATCATTGAAAAAATAACACATTGAATACATCATTGAAAAAAATAACACACGGAATACATCATTGAAAAAAATAACACATTGAATACATCATTGAAAAAATAACACATTGAATACATCATTGAAAAAAATAACACAATGAATACATCATTGAAAAAAATAACACATTGAATACATTATTTAAAAAAATGTATCAAGTGGAAGTATCTTCTAATCAATTGATCTTGTAAATGTCACAAGAAAAACGTGTTCATTCTGAACGTTGACAAGACGTGACCGGCAAAACGGCAAAGCATGAACAAAGTACAACTTGTGAAACTTTGCAATAATCAAATTATCTGTACAATCAAGCAACAACTATTACGTACCATTGGATACATGTTTTATTAAATGATGTCTCCAAGGCATGGCCACCTTCCAAACTGCAATGCCGAAAATATTTTAATTGATATTTTGTGTTGGCTAGTTGCCTTCATAGTCTGACTTGTGTGGTACTGTTAAGCATTATAATTCCAATTTAATTATATATTTAAGTGTTACATAATGTTTCTGTTTAAAATGTCAATACCGTTCTGGCATACTATTGAAATGCTTGAGCTAAATATTTGCGGTAGGTGAGTTTGAACCCTAATTATTATACAAACCTTTATGTTAGGCATTCCAATTTGACAAGACTGAGGCTAGTCATTTACGTTTGGTGACAAGGTTACAGTGGATTGAAACCTTATAAATAAAAAGGAGAGAAAAGAAAGATTCCTACTATTCATATGCTGACGTCTTGATTGCTACCCATTGACAATGGTCGTATCGATTTAGGTATGAATCCTTAAGTTTGTTTAAAAGTAGCCAAAAACAAGAATCATATTATTTTCTTTATAAAGTCAGTTCTTCCTCAATGCATTGTTTAACATCACCAAATAATTTTTGTCAACCATTTGCCTCCTTTTGACCTTTGTTCATTTATTAAATGCTCTATGAGTTTTGTAGTAAGGAGTCCGGCTACTGCTCAAAGCATTTTACTAGCTTTAAATTTCCTTTATCCAGCTCTAACATTTTATCTTCCACAATAATGAATCCATCCATTAGGTTATTTGGAGACTCTCAGTTATGTGCCTTAATCTCTCGTGTCAATATCAGATAATTATCTTGACTAGGTAATACTTTTGTTTGCATACTGTAAAGATGTTTTATTGCCTGAATATTATCACTTGTAAGTTTGTAGCTCTTTATGGATGATATTAGATTTTTTTTTGCAACTGGGCAGTATTCGAAAGCATTTCATACTTTATACTATTTATATCTTTTACAGAAATCGAGCCATGCAAGCCTTGAATTTACGCAACAATTTCTACGTAATGTGTGTTCTTTTTGGCATTTATATACTTTTCACGTTTGTTATGTAAATATATATTGCGTGTTTGGCTTTGTTGACGATTATGGATTGTAAGGGTCTTTTTGGAAACAACGTTAATTTTTTTCTATGATTATAAAATATATATGAAAACAATTAGTACTGGTAAGTAAACGTGTCTGCTTGGATTTGAGTTAAGAATTTCCTCTCAGAAATTCACGGTTTACTTGTTTTTATTTTCAGGTTCATATGATAAACTTTAGACGGACTGACCTGACCTTTTTACATTTTGGAGTAATTTTCCATCAAGATGACAGATTATTTTCAGAAAATGGTAATAGCGACATAAGGCACGAGGGATGGTTATTGTAATAGGAATTACTCCATATCATCTTAACATCTGTGGTAGAATATGTATTTTGCTTGTAGTTGTTTAATATTGGAAAAGGATACAATTAATTATATTTCTCATTGGAATTACAAAGTGCTCATTAATAATTTCGCATTAAACCACTATTTTTGGGATTATTGTTAATTAATTTAAATATGTTTTGTGTGTGTGTTTGTGTGTGTGATTAGGGTTTTTAATGTAGCTTTGACAATTTTTTAGTCATATCGCTACGATTTCTGCAGTGTGGGAGTTCATAGTGATGTCTAGCACTGGAGTTACATGCCGTAGGATGATGTCAACCCAATCACAGGCCAACCAGTCCTAACACCAACTTCTTAATGCTGAGCGCCTAGCGAGGCAGCTGTTAGTACCATTTTGAATGTATTTGGTATGAATCGGCAGGGTTCGAACCCACAAACAAAGCCACTAGGCCACCAGATGGGTGTTTTGGATGATATCATTATAATACATCAATACAGTTAGCACATCAACACTATTTCATGTTATTTATAAATCAGCACATTCATGCTTGCAATTCATTATGAACACCAATGGCTTCCACTTCATCATCAATATATTCCTTTGACTTTTACACTTCTGGATTCTGATTGGTATCAGGACCACGGGATGGTAGACAAAGGCATGCAACCCCTCCCATCGGATTGACAGCGCATCCACAGCCCAAGCTTCTTGGTCTGGAACTCGCACACATATCAATCATGGGGCGTCCCCAAAGGTCACAGATGTGAGTGCAGACCGATGGATGGAGAGAGTATTCCACGTACAGCACTTGACCTCTCCTGGATAAAGTGTCGGCCAAGACAATGAGTATGCCTGGAAAAGGTCGGACGTGTACGTTGATGTGGAGATTATTGCATCAACGTTGAAACTGACAATCAGAACTCACAATTCAGGTGATTTGGTTCATCCCTAATCGAGGATACTAATGTGCAGAGCTGTTCCCCTGCCTCCCACGTGCCGCTGTCGGTAGTTAAGTTCGTTAGTACATACCATTATTTCCGTTTGGAGTTTCTGCAGCAAGATTACCCTAGTCAACCAACCTGTGTAGCACCAATAACGCAGGAATTATCAAATATCGTGCATGTTTAGGATGGCCTGGTCATTGGCACTTGAAAAAAGGCGTCACCGAAATTAAATATCTTAGCAGCGCATACAAAGACGTCAGAGCAGGATTATGGCCGCTGCCGAATCGAATAAACAGAGGAGTTGCAAAAACTCTCTTACTAAAATCCAAGTCTTATTGAGAACATACTTGACGAGTTCGTTGATTCTAGTGACAGGAACACGACGAAGCCGTATGATATCCCGGCTGGTTAAGAACTCCATACCCAGATGGACAATGGTCTGGGATTGACGAAAGTCTGACGTTTCCCAACTCACTAGAAAGCCTATATGAGTTAGAAGAGAAAGAGGATCGGTCTTTCCTTGGAGCATGATAGGACTTAACTTTTATTTCTATAATATGTCGTCCAGGTAAGCTGATATCTTTGATGATGACGTTGACCTCAGCAGATAGTCGGCGTAATCAATAATCTGAGTGAAAGCCTAGGGACATATGTTGAGGCCAAAGGGAAGAAAGGATAAACTCACTGGAGACAGGGCGGATAGGGACATGGATCTAGGCGTGTGTAAGTTCGAGACTGACGGTATATTTTCCTCGTCTGGCGCAGAGGCGGATTAACCTCTTCATCTCCATTTGGTGAGACATGTCCAGTCGATGGTGGGTATCGACTTGTTGCTTGCTTTCTTAAAAAGAAACAGCCTTGGGTATGTGGCCTTTGCACAGACTCCAGCGCCTTTGTATTTGTTTTATGAACTACGGTATCTCCTGCTGATATCGATCGTGATACAGAGTACCAGCCAGGCATCCACCTCCCAAACAGATGATGTATTCAAGAAAAGGGAAGAGGGGATTTTTGATGAACGTAACCCGAATGCCTCTGAAATACCTGCAATAGCCCCACTCCCATCCTGAAGAAATATTAAGGTTCAGTGAGCTCAAACATTGGTTTATTACCGCCACTGTACGATTGCATCCAAGGGATCGATGTTGGTGCACGTGTGACTAAGTGATTCAAATCGCCCGTGTGCGTTGATGCGCCTGCCTCGGAACTTCCTCTATTCTTCCTCCAAAGCAATGGTAATGTCCAGAAAAAGAGGGTATGACAAGATACGTTGATCGCACCCATGCGACACGTCGTATCAAGAGTGGATTGGCCGAACCCGTCACAAAATTGGCCATAGTATGCTGAGAAGACCTAGGCATTGACCCTAGCAATCCTGGCAGTCACCTCCCAAAAGTGGTTTTGCCGGGTATCTGCAACAACGTCCCAAACCAGCTCTGACGGTTATCTGGCAGATATGTCCTCCCTAACAAATAAATTATCGTAAGATGCACAGCTATTGCATTCTTGTCAAGTGTCGAGAAATCGGTTCTGAAAGCGTCTTTCGTCTACCTTCTCAATTAGATGTACTTATTCTTTAGAACGGTGGTAAGAGTCGAGGAATGCTGGGAAAAAAACACCCGAAGAAAGAAATCGCCCTCAAACGGCGGTTTGAAAGCGAGCTTCAATCCGTTCCATGGTCGGATCTGACTAAGATGTTAGAGATGGTGAGTTCCGTCGCACGCACTGTGCGTCAATGCACGTGTGTGGATCTACTGCCAGGGCTAGAGAAGACATACGAGGTGGCATGAAGACTAAATCCCATCCCCAGTCAAACGTCACTAGCTCTCCCTTGTGGACAGGCAGTGAACATACGGAATTCTGGCACTACAGGCTGGTTTGCCCGACGAATGGTAGACCTGTACGCTGCCGACATAGAAGACGGTCTGACTATCACCGGTACCGGTCGCTCCAAAGGTCTAGCTGGACGAATAGATTTCTCACTGAAATATCCTTCATAGAAAGGTCATGTCGCCAACAGTACTGTTGAACGGACGGACTTACCTGTTACTAAGATTCCCGAAAATCTTAGTTGGCTGGACTCATTCGACGAAAATGAACCCATGTTGGGACACCTAGACTGCTGGTGACGGTGTGGTTTTAATATACATTAGGTCCAATGGATCGAGTGTAAACAATGTGTGGTCGGCTTGGATGCTGCCTATATTATGCATGAGAAGGTCCGGCAATCACCGGTATCGGTCACACCAAAGGCCTGGCTCAACGGAGAGGCTTCTCATCGGAATCTCTGGTATAGTAATACTAATTTGCCAACGAACAGATACATCACTAATAACATAAGAAATATTTGGCTGCACCATTTCCACGAAAATGTCCCCATGCTGAGACGGCTAGACTGCCAGTCTCGGCTGGATGGTCGGCAATGTCAGGACGGCCGGTGGATCCAACAGATTCGGCATAAACCCCATGCGCCCCATGAACCCCATGCGCCCCTGATACACAAAAGATTGGCAGAATTTGTAAAATAATGCTTATCATTTGCAGTAGATCGATACATCTGCTCAATACCTCCAAAATCATTGGATGGGCCCAAAGGTACACAAAAAACGGTTGGATAAATTGTACGACCTGTAGTCTGTACAGCAGCAAAGCAAAAAGCAGGCGACACCTAATGGTATCGAGGGAATTAATGGGCAAGAGTTATTTCGTTTTGTCTATTGACAGAGACACGGAAAGTCGAATTTTCGTCACTTAGTAGGGCCGGATTCGCGAGGTGGAGTAGTAGAGTATAAGGAGGTATCTCTTTTATAACCATATATTGTATTAGGGTGATTGTCTTTGTATCTGACCTTTGTAACTTCGATGAAAAAAGATACTGCTTTGATGGGATAAATACATTTGCGTTAGGATATTAAGTCTCCGATAGTATTGATTTTAGCCTTGGAGGCCCCCATGTTAGTCTAAACAATATACGAAAACAAATTTGTTGAGGCAACAGCGCCGATTTCATTACTGATCAAGGACCTATCTTTGAATCATCATGGTGGTCATATAAAATAGGGTTTGACTTATATACAACTCCTAATGCTAGAACTTGATGGTGCTGTCTTATCATACTCAAGTAGATATTTATTATGATGCTTATTCCGCCTCGGAATCCACGATCTATGAAGTTAAACATATCTGGGTCTGCCAGCAACTCCAATTTTATTTTTCTGTACTTGCATAATGCAGTCCGAGTGCTGAATAATATCAAGCTTGGTCGAGTCCGTAGTTATCAACGCTGACATCTCTGAAATTTTCAAATATATCCGCAAGCAACAATACATATGGGTATAGATATATATAATGATAATCTCACAAATTTATGCGGCCAAACGAATCCCATGTAACAGGAAATGATTTGTTTTTCGAATTTTGGAAATTGATTCTCAGCAACGGGAAAGGCAATCCTGCTAAAGTTTAAATTATTAACCTGGCCAGTATAATTCGATACTCGATACGAATGATCTCCTGCTGGAAATAAAGCTGATAATACTGCTCATTGTAAACATTTTTATCAAAGGTTTTTACAGTAATACAATATTTTGAGTGTTAGTTTATCTTAAATGGCAGCTCGACATATGTGATACCAAGGAATGGACTATATTTTACAGTGTGAAACAGTATTTTTGTTATTTCATCAAATTTCCATCGAAAACTAGAAGCAGTTTACTCATCGAGTTTCTTCAATATCTCCTGAAATATATTATCTGACATCGATAATAACCATGTCCATAATATAATTTGACTAGATTGCTGTGCAGCAAAAGACTCTGACGTAGGCTTCTCATTGGCCGGCTAATCCTCGGCTTTCTGGCGGGATTCCATAGATATATATGGCTTAGAAAACCTTACATTGAATGAAATATAATCTTTAGGCCCTTGTGCGTGGCAAACCGGGATTTAATTGTTATCTGGAGCAGATGATATACGTTCGTGGCAGAGAAATTTGATAGCAAACGCTTATTATCAAATAGCCAACTGTAATCAAACCCAGCAAATGCTGTTGCACTTTTTTTTAGATTGATATATTTGTGTCGACAATATATTTCTCTTTGCGATATCGGCAAGTTTCAATATCGCAATATCTACTGTTTTTATTTCTTTAATTAAGTGTGCTGTGAAAATTGTTAATTGAAGAAATACAACTGCTATTATTATAACATGAGCAAAGGTATGCTTATTGACAACATACCAACAGTTAGTGAGCAGAAAGATATTCTACGTTCATGAGAAGTAAAACTGCTGTGAAGTTTATAATTTATACGAAGCCGGCGACAGAAGTGTTATCAGACATATTAAAGCAAAAACAAAGTTGTTGGAAATATTTAAAGGTTTGGTTATCTTTCTGTAAGAATTAGTGGAACAAAAACTAATCAAATTACTTATTATTCTCCCAGCCTTGTGTCTGAGTTTTTTTCATTGGCCTATCTTATGTAGTTTGGTAATAAATCATCATAACAACATCATAGTTGATAATGAAATTAAGAATTCAGATCTTGTAACACAGAAAGAAATTACGCGACGAGTTAATGCTGAAAATCCTAACAATTTCAAACATCCGAGACAGGTGTTTTCAACTATCTCTATCACAGGTGAATAAATGTTATTTCCATCAATTTCATTAGCGGCAAAACACTAAGGACAGTAAAATTTATTGCTGAAAGAGTCTATAAATACACCTTTTCAATAATAATCTTTGATATAATCTTCTATCGATATCAATCACCTGCTATTTAAAATATTTGCTACCTCGTTTTTTGTCAGGCAGAAATTGAGCTATTTATCTAGTGTTTCTTTATCCTATTCGACTAGGATCTTTCCATGTCGAAGTATATGATGAAGTTCTATGATACTTAAGAAAATCAAATTATTTTTTTCTAGTTCTATTTCAAAGCGAGGTACCACGTTGTTGTTACAGCGGAACATATTTATTACAGCCTCTTCCAGCTGATAGGGATTTATAACATTAGCTCGAGTAACAAATTACATATTTTATAATTAACACAAAATTTCAATTTATTTACAGATCGGTTTTGAGAATATGTTTAGATCTTCCCTTGCCAAACAGCAGAGCCCATTTCATAATAGTGTCCTTTCCATATCTAACAAACATGTATTATATTTCTCAAGTTCTGATACCTCAGAATCTGCCAGTAACATATCAAACGCAGAGTAATAATAGTATTCAACGATAAAATTTACATACAATTTTTTCTGATTTTTTGTTGCTGATAGACAGTTTTACATAGTCGATTAAGAAATTCATATATAAGATTTTAGCTCTAATGATTCTTCTTATTTCGTCCGGCATTTAATTACAGTAATTGAGATACAAGTCTTGTGTATAAGATGTCTGAAACAAATTTCTTGTTCGCAAGAAGACTGTCAGAATTTTACAGTCATGCAAAACATCACGAATATGATCTAGAAACGTATTTTTTCTGTGTTATTGAGGATACATTTGCAGATGAGTCAGGTATAGTACAAGAAGATGATTAATTAAGCAGAAAAATCACGATATAATGAAAATATGACTTCACTAAAAATATTAAAGAGTTTAATTTTACTGTCTCTGAACATATGATATTTTATGAATTGTTAGGGCCATTCATGACTCGTGGACAGCTAGAAGTGTATGGCAGTCCAAAAATAATAATATAAAATTTGATTTTTTGTTTGTTAAATTTTTTATTTTAATGGGAGAGTGCTATCAATCCGCTTTACACTCACCTCAAAGATAACATTTGATATCATTATCAAGGCCAGTGAAATGTGTGTCATTTTGAAATACAAAAAGTTTAATAGTGACTTGATTAGATTGTTGGATGCTATGCATCACGCGATTAAAGATTTTGATTTCTATAGCTGGCATGCAGCTATTAAAACAATAACCGTAACCTCTTCATTTGACCAAACCTTGCTTATCTTTCCTTGTTATTACTCGCTCAATGATCCGTCGGCTGTAAGCTCCTGTTTGTATAAACTTCCAATAATCTTTTCCTGCTGAGTCTTTAGTATGTAAGTTACAGGTCTTGTTGTAAAAATTTTATCCACAACGAATACTTCCTCAGGCCAATTCTGGGTGAATTCTTTTTCAAACGTTTCTTTGCTAGTGGAATTATAACCCTATCACTCACGCTTAACTTGTGTCTTGTGTACATAGTCTCGTTCGCCAGTACAGGATTATTAACTACTTCGTTTGGTGATATTCCAAGTGTTTTGTGTTTTGTGTTATAATCATCCAACACAATCTTTGGTTAATCATCAACATACCGGTTGACGTTTTTGGCTGTGAGTTGTTTATAGATCTTTTCTTTAGCGTGCATTAAATTGTTGGACGATGACCTTCTCCCCTCATTTCCAGTGATATATTTGGTGACGTTATTTTGTTCCAGAAACTGCTCGAATTGCTCATTAAAAAACTCCGCGATCTGCCCAAACTTTATTTAATTTTCTTCTTGTTCTGATTATAATATCTTGCATCGCATCAGTTTTTTTCTCTGTTTTCTCTGTAAAAGGTACACTAAACGCGTATTTGCAGAAATAATCAACTATATTCATCAGGTACCTTTCTTTGTCATTGTAGCAATGTGTGACATATCAGCTAGATATATCGCCCATAGGTCTTCAACTAAATTTGCGACAACTTTTCGTCAAGGAAATTTTTTACCTTAGGTCTGTGAAGTTCATGTGCCAAAATGCTTTTAACTCCATTGTAATAAAATACATTTTACCAAGCCCAAGTTTATATTTTGCTGCAATGATACATTGGACTAGGTTACGGTCAATTTGCTCTCTTATTCCACTAGGTTTCATATCGCTTAGCTCACTTAGCATTATACGGTCGCAACCAGATTTATCATTTTCATTGTCACGGTAACATATATTATGTCCCATTGCAATTTTATCGACCTGATCGTAAGAATCCTCCCCCGGGATGGGATTGACATTTTCATCAAGCTGTTTTTCGAGTGGTTTCCATGGCCCTATATAACGATGACGTAGCAGGGTCCATCCATGGCTGGGTTAAGGTTATTTACCAATTAACTTAGAAATATCCAAGTCGGATCTGATTACAGCTCGCTGATTACAACACGGGCAATATCCAGGGATAAAATACAGAGAGCATGGTCAGCTTTACATGAACACGCTTTGCTTGAAAATTGGATTTGCGCTTGTTTTAATTTAATGGTCGACTAAAATAGTATTATAATTTCTTGGCATTCTCTGATCTCCATCTAATAGTGAGTCAACTTTAAGAAACATACTGTTTTTTACTGCCACAGGTAGCACAAACACTTTTCAGCATTAGTCAACTATTTTAGTAGTTTCCATGGTTTCGTGTGTATTTTCCGATTTACTTCTGCATTTGAGGCAATACGTGGTGATTTTTATATTAACTTGTTCGATACAATTATACTTTTGTTGTTTTCCAAGCTTGATTATGGTGTGAAATGTAATACACATTTTAGCAAATCACCATCGGAATGCGACGCTTGCGTCCCGGACATTTGTTTGATAAACGTTACACAATAATATCCACAAACTGAAGATCCAAATGGCTGAAGCTGATTAGATGAATACTTTTTTTTTACTTGGACAATATCACATACAGTTTGATAATATCACTCGGTGGCAGCCCAAATAAATCACAATAGTTGTTTTTGTAAAGAGCTACCGAATGCGTGTCAGATCCGCCGTTGCAATATTGAATATTTATAACACAACTTCGCTCTCCAGGTCGAAGTGGTAACTCATCTTTAGAAAATATTCCTTGAAATCCATTTATATCATTTAATTTATCTAAGATCTCAAAGTTGTGCAACGAAGCTACCTCCTTGTACCGGATTGCATTATTCCTCTCTTACGTCGTATCCCCAGCAGATTGGGAAACAGAGTTTCCGCTATTCCTCCTTGCAACGGACCTATAAATCAACCTCATATCGCTTTCCGGTTCGTTTTCTGCTTAGCTGTTTTACGTTACGTTGCTGTTTTACGTTTCTGAACACTTCGTGTTTTGGGCATTTTTTTTATTTATAATCGCAAGACAAAATCATTAGATTACTAACTGTTTGATACCGTTACCGGACCAAGCTGTTTTTATTGCTCCGGATATATTCCCGAGGTGGCAGCTATCCCTAATGTACCGAGCACTGGCAGTAATTTTGGCAGCAACGTTTTTGCAATAATTGCCAGTGCAGGTCCCAGAAAACCACTACATATTTCTTTACTTCGAGACATTGCATTTATTTGTGCTGCTGATAAATTTAAAATAAATGGCTTGCGCAGTCGCATATTGATTTTTTTTTCCCTCACTGTCAGCATTAGACTTGCCGGCGATCTAGTTCTGAAATCTATCTTCAGCGAAGCAGACTGTCATTTGAAAATAGCTTGTGTAATTTTTTTTAACTTGTCCAGGCGACAAGTTCATTTCATGTATCATGTATCACGTATTTAATTATGTATTTATTTTCCTTTCATCTAATAAAATTTGTATCGCAGTCATTCCACCGTTTGCTAGAGAATCAACACACGTCTGCTGTAAAATACATAGACTTTCAAGAGAAGAGGACCTAACACCTGGTGGTCATTCTCTTACTATAAAATTAAGACATTCCTCCGATTATCTCATAAAGTTATACCTGCCACATTTAGATTTGGATGGTCATCCTGCCATTGGTAGAATCTACAGTTAAGAATATATCAGACAGCGCCTATGCATAATACATATTATCTGGTGGAGCAGCTGGAGCCTGTCAAAGTAAACATAATACTTCAGCATCAAAATTTGATCCGATGGCTTGTTCGTTATGCTTACTAACGTCAAAGTGAAATACCGGACAAAATATTCAGAAGCTCTTCTAATAAAAATTGAGACCCACTAATGCTGCAGCATTAGCTGAAAAATTAAATTCAATCACTTTTTCTGGAAACTGTTTAGAATTTATAGTGAAAAATTTTCTTCTGACATCTGGACTATCAAATATATAATTGTTTTGAAGCTGATTTCTACAACAAAATAAGTACATGCCTTGGCAACTGCTCGCTTGGTGTTTTATCCGCTAGGTGTTACTGATCGAATCTGGAATTGCGGTTTGATCAACTTTGTTCTACATAAAATGTACTTTTTGTGAATGCTGTCAACATAGTCTCAAGTTCTATTGATTTATCGATCGACGGAACTACACGTGGCATCCATAACGCCAATCGTAAAATCACAAACTGAAAATAAGTATCATCATCAATAGGATTAGCTGGACCAATAACACCGATAGCAGTTCTCATCAGACAATCGCTTTGAGCAACTCGGTCAAGTATAAGAGTATGTTTGATACCACTAAGTACCTTATTGTAGTCTCTGCAAAATCCGAATATTGTGCTGCTGCTGTTATATTACCTTGTACTTCAAGTATGGCTTTATGTGGTAACAGAAACACGTCCTCATCGTTTGTATTGAAAGTTCGTATGCAAGTTTTGCTAGGTTCGTTTGAATTTTCATCGAGATGCTAAAAATATTCGAATTATTTTGTTGAGTTATCTGTTGGTATTTCCTCTGTCAGGTCAAACATTCTTTATCTGTTATTGCTAGACGCACATTAGAACACCGCATTATCTTGTCGTTTGCTAGCACACCGGTGTCTAGTTTTAGTTAATAGTTTTGTAAAAATTTATTCGCCTGTCGTGGATAGCACTGTTTTGTCGTTTTACTCAACGTCTTAGTAGTTTATGATGTTGGTGATATTTCAGAAATTGCTTGTTTTATATCCCTATCGCTTGGCAGACCACTTTGTGGTCCGCCCTTAATTTATTCAACAATCTTCTCTCCGACAAATGCAACTGCTGCAGAGGAGGCCCCTGTAGCAGAAGCGTTATATGCATCTAACGAGATAGGCGCTATAGTTTGCAATTTCAGGTACATTTTCGATGATTTGGAGAATACAATTTCAAAAGAAAACTACGATATTTCTCTGATAAATATTTGGTTGTTTCAATTTGTTATACAAAACTCCTGATAAAGTTGACTTTGGTAAGCTAGCTCATTGTGATCAGCATAGCTGACCGACCAGAGTTCACTGTGATTAGTTAAACACGGTCACCTAGCTGCGATTGGTTAACCGGTCGATCTTAAGTGCAGAAAATATGTTACAATTTCGTTGTTGAGATTTAGCTGCCAGCCGGATTGATCAGCAGTCTCATCGTGCTAGACGATATTTGATTTCCGACACTAGCAGGATAGTAGATTGTCTCTCTTGGATTTACTTACATCTGCGAACCTGGTGGTACATCTGGACTAAAATAATAAATAGTTTGACCTATACTACCATATGCCGTATACGACCCGCACAAAAATTAGCAGTTCATTAAAATTGAATTTGCTCCTGTTTATATTCACGGGTGAATAGCCCTAGTCTGACATTAAAGCACTTTGTGATTCAGAACCGTATTGTTTTCGAGCAAATTATAACGATGGCCACATACTATTGGCGGCACTGAAATCAACAAGAGAATTTTTTTTCAAAGTGATTCTCGCACGCAGTGTTCTAGTTTGGAGTGGGCTCAACATTTTCTAACTTTAGATGTAATCAATAACTTTATTGCTTTATTTAGATCTGCAAAGTTAAAAGAGCCCTGCAGTATCTTGACAGAAATCCAAGCCCGGCCAGCTGGTTAGACTGATTGAAATGTGAAATCGTCATTCCAGTTAGTTCTGATATTCGCCTTAGCGTGCCAAGCAGTACCTGATACTCGTACTATTTCATACTGCGTTTCTGAATCCAGCTCGATTGGTGAATAATAAATAACAGAAATGTTTGCACTCTCCCCCAAGCAGTAATGTAATGTAACATTCCTATGTTATCTGATAGATAAAATGAAACTGCCTGCAGTTTGTGTTTTGCTGTTTGCTAATCAATTCGCAGCAAATCAAATCGCGACGATAAGATCGTTGTGCAAAATATAAGATTCGTCGGATGCTAGATAACCGTCTGATCTGAGACTACCTAAAATTTTAACATTTCGTTGTCGATTTCAGTTTTCGTATTTCCGGCTTCATTTGATACTTTTATTAACATCAACAAGTCAACTATTTCAGCCTGTGAGTTATAGATAATAATTACATAACCTTTTCTCCGATATTTCCTCTGGATGATGTTTAGTTTATCACGCCTTCTATCAGTATCCTTAAACAGCTGATAAAATGTCCATTTCTATGGCATGTTTCTAGTTCTATAATTGTTAGCCGTACAAAACCTAACACCAGCAATGAATCTTGCATGCAGTTTATTATTCAAATCTAAAAATTCAGCTTCAGTTACTGCTTTGTCGATATTTTCTTCAGTTTTAATCCAATAATTTGAAAAATTTTCACCTTATCAATAAAATTATTGTATTTATCCACTGGCCCTTCGCGAATTTAAGAAAACGTTACGTTGGTCAGTAGGAACACTGTCTTTCAAAAAATTGTTCTTACCTCCTTGTGATATTGGTTCTCTCACAAATTTGCTGAACTACCTAATTTTATTCTCGTCTGGAAGCTTTGAAACTACGATGACGGTAAAGACTTTTTGTTTCCCTGATAATACTTCCTCACGCTGCATCGATTCAGAAATTAATTCTTTTACATATTGTAGTGCGCTGGGGTCTCATATTTCTTCAAAACTTTCTTTTGTCCCTCTTCAAGTAGACGAAATAATCCTTTCTCTGGTACCTTCTTAAGATCTTCTGGTGATACCACATAAATATCTGGCTGTTTGCCAAGTACAGACTCGGTCACTGGTCCAGTTTATTCTGCAGTTCGCTGTAGACATTCTCGATCAAGCTCAAGCTTCCTTTTGAGCGCAGCTCTCGTTGCATTTATTTTAATATATTTATTTTTGTTAGACTAATTTTAGATTTAACTGTAAGATTAATTTTCAGATATTTACCGCTAGATTAATATTCACAGTCCAAAAACGTATCTATTCTACATCTGAACATACGATTTCGATCTCTTGCTAGCTTATAAAACAATAAAAAGTTGTGTCTGCCATCACCAGTAGCGTTATGATAAAGTTCGGCAAATTTGTATTTTATTACACACCCGCAATGTTCTCGCCTTATGCCTTGTACGTCGATATTGTCTAGTCTAGCAAATAGTATGAAACAACCTGTATTTCGCCTGATAAATCGATCGACGTTATAAAATCATTGTGCTTAGTAAACTGCATTACATTGTCTGTTGCGCGATAATGAAAACTAAGATTTTATCTCTCTCTCTCTCTCTCTCTCTCTATATATATATATATATATATATAACTGGAGATTAGAAGGTTCAAATGATAATTTAAGATGGACTACGCTGTATACAGCACTGAGTGTTTATATTGTTGATTCTCAGCAATTTATACTTGATCCTGCAGTAACCACAAAATCGTACTCGTGTTTCCGGATTTACGTTGTCAACGCTGGAAGTTCTTACCCAGGTTTGTCGATGTTTCAGATATATACACTCGATGACATTTTATAGGTCTGGCGTGCTACCATGCTGTGATTAATGTTACAGTAGTATATAATGTCTGTTGATCCTCGATCGATCAGAGTCTCAAAAGTGTTTTATAATTGTATGCTAAAGCCGAAAACGGAGATTGAAATGGCCGATGTTCATTCGCTAGACCCAGATAGTGTTGAGTAGGCAAGAGCGATAAATATAATTGCTCAAATAAGAGACTTAACTTTATAATCACCCGTTTTAACAAAAAACAGTTCAACTTTGCTAGACGTTTAGGAATGAGAGGCCCTCATCTGAAATACGCATTCGGAGACTTTTATATAATTAGCAAATACTGTGCTGTTAGTGACTGCGAGGAACGACGATTAAAAGTTGAAAAATATGTGATAAAAGCACTGATTCAGCTAAAAAAGAAAATATTTTGACGATTGATAAATCTAACTTTTAAAAAAAGTCATGCTGCTAAGAAAACAGAGCAAGAGCGAACAAAGAAGATTCAAGACGAGATTGGCAAACTAGCTGAAACAAGGAAGCACAAGTTTCTTAAACATCGTCAACTCAAGGACACATTTGCCAAACGTCTGGTAGTTCGTGCACTCGCTACGGACTATTATGACAAAAAAAGACGCCGTTCGAAATAATAGATAATATATAACCTGCTAACAACAGCATATCTAGTTCTAATAGACTCTCTCATCGGCGACAAAGATAAGTATGACGTATGACACATTAATGCTGCACTAAACAGGGTATCAAAAATTGAGTCTAGAATCGAGTTTTATGATGATGTCGAACGAGATATATTTAATCAAGATCTTGACGAAATTACAAATGTGAAACCTAATATTGATAAAGATTATGAAATACATAATAGTTCTAAGTAATTGCGTTAAAAACTATACAAACAGTGCTGGAAAGTTACTAACATAAGCGAAATACAGAAATATCTAAGAGCTGATTGCTGGATACCTAAACCTGCCCTCCATAAATATAGAGCAAGCATATATTCGCGGTTTTTAACGTTTCTTAAGTACGCAAAAATTTTAAGCTTGGACAGTAATGTTATGTTGCTAGTTATACAGACGAAACAAAAGATATTTATCGTGAAAGAGCCAAATGATTCTACTGAAATACCACATTTTAAGCCTCCATTTTTTCTTCAGTTTTAACAGATGTCAGATATATGATATCTCATCTGAAGTATATGAAAAGTACTGAGAGTTTCTTTCTGATCCTGTTAATAATAATCTTAGTGCTCTGATCGATATGTCGTCCGCTGGAAATACGTTTACTACGGCAATTTAAATAATTACCGAAACAGCTTCATAATGACAAGAAAAGAAATAATCGACTTCAACCACATATCGTATGGACTCCAAGACAACGATAGTGACGAGCTGATCAAATGCTATAAATATTACCATAAAAAGACTATTGTGTCAGACAAGCTAGAAAATTCTATAGTAAAATAAGAAGCGTGCTAAATTATTTTCCTATGATATTAACAAAGAGTGGAATTATTTCAATGGGAGGAACATTAAAACCATTATTGATAATAGTGCCAGGGGTAGGTATTGTGTTATCAGCGGTGAATAAAATGATCGGTTCAAAATACGACAGCAAAAATACGTCTTGTTAAAACAACAATAGCGACTTATAATACAATTCTTAATCAACTTCGAGCTTATCTCAGAGGTGAAAAGTTTATAATGTTAGATCTGATGCAAGAACTGCGAGTCGAAGACGATTTGCTTGTTGGTATGATAACAAAAAAGAGCTGGGAAATACGAAAAAAATACTCAGTAAATATTATGTAAAACCGCTAACAGCCTGTTTTTTGGCTTCGGTATTGAAAAGTGCGGTAAATAGCCCTTGGCAATTTCTGTCATTCCAAACGTTTTATGCATTGGACTCAAATTGATGGCCAATTAACTCATCGAATCTTTAAACTGCACTCGGCCCACTTGCATGTAAATGATTTTGGCCCCGTTCAAAGTCACTTTAGGACGTTCGGTATTTTGTCTTAAAGGAATAGTCCATCGTATCCGGAGAAATTGTGAGCCATCACCGTGGCATGGCGATCACAATCTCCGTAACGTTCCATGCCCTCTTGGCCCAGCGTCTCGTCGATCGGGTCTAAGATCCATCTGGCGAAATCGGCTAGCGTGTTCGGACCCCGAAATATTTTTTTCACGTCCTCCAGGAACCTTGCTGCAGTGAGAGCAATGACTCACGATAGGCTCTTGGATGCAATTCTCGCACGCTCGATGAGCCATACAGAAATTAGAAATGTGAATACCGGTCTCGTGCATGCATTTTAAATCGAAAAGATGGAATTCCCTTTCTTGTGGTTATCTTCGTTCTCTTGTTTGGAATGGTATTTTTGAATGTAGCATTCGTGTTCCAAGTCCAAGAATAGGACACAATCTCAGGTGTTGACAAGCACTTTTCTGTTGTGAACCTCGCATCTTCAGATGTTTTTGGTAATATGCAGGACTGACTAAAGTTCGCTGACAATGTACTCGTTCTTATCCTTTGTCAAGGCAGGGTGTAGAGGTCAAACATCCTGAGTATTTCGATCCACAATGCTTGTGTTGCTCTCGATTATTATAGCTATAGTCACATTAATAACTGTATCCGAGGAATCCGGTGATACTTGTAATGACAACGATATATTCATCGTGATGATAGACATAAATGTATTTTCGATATCTGAAATTTTTGCCTCGAAACAACAGAGTTCCGTGCACTTCTTGAGGATGCACTTTAAACGTGTAGCATGGAGCCAAGACGTCTTGCAGCTTTTGCATTTCAGGAATGCCACAGGGTGTGTCTTTGGATAGCCCCGCTAGCTGTAACAAGAGTTCTGCTTCTCTTGGTTGTTTGGCTCGGTCCGATTGTCGAATAGTTTACCAGGCTCTTTTTAATTCTGCCGTGTCGTTCTTGTCGGTATACATTCGTACCACCACGATGGCCCTAGCTAAACGCATCTGGCTTTGAGAATTGTTAATCTGGACGAAGCTACGCTTGATGCTATGAAGGTCGTCTGCCAGTAACACTTTTCTACGTTCTCCAGTCCCTTTGGGAAGGGAAACGTGGGTCATGAACAGTGTAGATTTTCCATCGGCATGTGAAACTTGTCGTTTATTGTACGTGTTGCATCTTGTCGATGACCGTGGAAGGTGTCAATTCTGCTGGGCTGCTAAACTCGATCCAAGTGGGGGACTTCAGACTGTTGTGATGAATGGAAAGTCTCACGCGATCGTCTTCTTTTGCTTCACATTGGCGCTTCAGTGTGGTCAACAAAGGATCCCACCCTTCTGCTTTCTTCAGCGGTACGTCTGACTTGAAATCTTTAAACTTCACCGTGTACGTGTAGGCCGTAGTTCTAAATTTTCTAGAGGAGAGTTTATCCGTCTTTCGAATGTGGTAATACCTTTCGGGTGATACTAGTAGAGTCTGGTTTGGACTAGTCTCTTTCGGTCTGGTCGCAGACGTGGAAAGTGTTGGCTGTCTCATCACGGCTCTTTCATCTGCTACCCTCATCTTGATACTAAACAAACGTTTTATCAACATACCATGGAAGACTTGTGCGAGGCCACTAGTCAGCGGCACTTGAAGTTAGAACAGCAAGGATACCAAGTAGTGGAAACGTGGGAACACAAGTATTGTCACCGTTTGAAAACATCTCGAGTTTAAACGCATCGTGGAAGGTTACAAGCTGGTGGCCCCACTGAACCCGAGCGACAGTTTGTACGGAGAACGGACAAATACCACCTGTTTGCTGTACCAAGCCGACGAGGAGAAAGGAGAATAAATCATATACTTGGACGTGTGTTCGCTGTATCCTTACGTGTGCAAATATCGTCACTTTCCCGCAGGGCACCCGCAATTGCTAACGAAACACATCGACCTGGACAACATTCGACAATACGACGGATTGATCAAGTGCAAAGTCTTGCCTCATACGGACTTGTACCATCCCGTTTTGCCTCACCGTCGCCAAGGAGAATTGACGATTCCCTTGTGTCGTACTTGTACCGAAACGTGCAACCAAGACCGACTCTTGTCAGCACAACTTTGATGGTAACGTGGGTCAACAAATGGTTTAAAGCTCTGGACCTGGGATACCAACTGTTAAAAGAGTACGAAATTTACCACTTTCCCATAGCAGAATAGAACCACAAGGGCGACGAGACTCAGTAAAGCCTTTTGTCAGACTACGTTGATGCCTTTTTGAAACTGAAACAAGAACTAAGCGGTTATCATTCCTGGTGTCACACTTCCGAAAACCAAATGATATTCAAAGAGGAATACCGGGAGCAGGATGGCATCACTTTAGAAACGTGAAGGAAAAAAAAACGAAGGAAGGCGATCGTTTGCCAAACTGATGTTCATTTTGCTTGTGGTGCAAAATGGCACAGCGACCGTGTTTACACAAGACGGAGTATTTGACAGGACCTTCCCGCTGATTCCAGATGATTCACGACAAAACCAAATGCATGAAACACGTGGACGTCCTTCGTAAGGACTTGATCTTAGTCAATTACGGACAAGAACCGGACTTAAAGAAGCCGACGAAGTTGGAAATGTCATCATTGCGGCTTAAGTGACAGCTATTGCTCGCTTAAAATTGCACGAAACATTAGAACTGTTAGGAGATCGCGTCCTTTACTTTGACACGGAGAGTTTAATCTACATCGATCGTTTGGGTCAACGTCACCCTGACGTCGAAGGAGACCGTTTAGGAGCCTGGACGGACGAGCACCAACAATATTCTAAGTTTTGCTAGTGGCGGTCATAAACATTACCGCTACAAAGAGAAGTGCACACCGAGTGTAAAGTGAAATGAGTGACACAATTATCGCAACAGTTGATTGGTGTACTTTGTCGTCCTGAAAGTATCATTTGCCGTACGGACACGCCGATATTGGTCAGCATATAAAGATGAAAACGTCCAAGACCGATACTTCATTGTAACTACCAACGTCAATCGAGAACAATGAATACTTTTAAACATACATCATTCAAGTTCGATGATTCTCAAGTGGAGTGCGATGCTGTGGCTTGCGATTGCAGGGATGCCGTACGCTGTGACCTTAGGGATTCAGTACCACATCATGGGTAAAGAATTTTGTAGATTATTATAAAGAAGTAACTGATGATCATATATCTCTTGATCCAGAATTAAGGGAGTTTAAGAAATTAATCAGACTACTACCGAATAAAATTCAGTGTGAAATAATGTGTAAAATAATTTCAGAAACGCCTATGAACGATTTTCTGCAAGTGTGGAGACCAAATGATTTGACAGTGGCAAGTATAAAAATAGTTCGTGATACACTTCAACAGCGGTTATTTCAGTTGCATAAATAAAAAAAAATTCAGATCTACGTGTACCATTGTGTTATAGACCAGTTGATACACGACTGCAGAATATCGAAGTTGAAATTCCCGGTTCAACGGAAAAACAGAATCTCGTATTAAATGATGTTGTCGTAGTTGATGCTAGTGTTGTTGAGGATGCGTTGAGCGCGCATAAGACTCCATGGACACTGGGATACGCAATGACAATTTATTCATCTCAAGGGTTAACCATCTCTTATACAGTTGCTTGGATCGTCGATGATAGTATCGAATGGTCAAACTTAGTTTATCTCGCAGTGTCTCGAGTCAGAAAAAGCTGCGGAGAATTGTCATAGACGCTACAGAAACCATCAATGATGTTATTGACAGCGATATAGTGAGAGAAAAAATGAGTTGGTTATAAACAATGTGACAAAAAAAACCCCAAATAAAAAACAAACGCGACTTTGATCTCGATGTTGAATTTGTCATGACGTTGAGACAACAGCAGAATAATCATTGTGCGAGCTGCAACTGCGTAATGTTGTTGCAGCACTCGGATAAACATCCAAGACAATTTACCGTAGACAGAAAATATAGTAGTCTTGGTCATTCACTCGAAAATGTAATGCTGACCCGTCTTGAGTGTAATCGACGTAACGGCGCTGGCTTATAGAAGTGATCGCGGTGGTAGCTGTGTGGCTTCAGGAATTACTTGTAATTGTTCACGTACAAATCCATGTTGAAGAGCAGTTGAATCTAATCTGTAGATTGCGGGTCTACCTGTGTATCTTACCACGCTGGACATTTTATGCGTTGTAATACTCCAGATAGGATCAGTCGTTCTTTTTTTTACCACCTTCAAGTTCACCGGGTTCATATAAATATCTTACAGTAACATTACCTAATACTGGTTGTTTTGAAAAGTCAGGTCGTTGTACGGGTATATGTTTTTTTGTAATTGCATTAACGGGTTTCATAGAAGTTGTTTGAGTACTTTCATTATTTAATGCAGCTTTGACACTTGGTAATCTTGCAACCCATTCGCGAGATCTTGTATCTTGAATTATTTCCTTCGCATACTGATATCCAAATAACCGCTCAGCATGTGTTCGATTAAATTGTTCAACAATTGCCTGATCGCGATGAATTGCAGTGTGTCCTCGTCTGATTTTGACGTTATGTTGCTTCATGAACGACGATACTACACCTTGAAATTCTTTGCCAGGATCAACTTGTAATAAATGTGGCCATCGTAGACCACCTTATGGTCCAGATCCTCGTTGATAAATTCGTTCAAACGCTGAAGCTACTTCAGTTGCTGTTTTAGTCAGCAGCGGCTCTGCTTCTTTATACCGACTTGCAACGTCAACGACAGTTAAAGCGTATTTGTATGTTACAAGACATCTTCCAATTTTAATAGTATCCTGTGGTAAAAATAATATAACACTTGACGAACTTCATTAGGAACGCTGACATCAAAATGTGCATGCTGAATAATTTTAGGCGGTGGTAGTTAAATTTGCCATATTGCTTGTCGTGCTAACCATTTTCCAGCAGCATCACGTATACTATTTGCTGCGTCGGCGAGTTTACTAATCGCTTATCTACCTTTCCATTATCCCCTTGGACTATAATAAATCGATTCTGTCATAATAATAATCGGTTGATTACCGGCTCATAATGCTAGTTTACCTTTCATTGCAGATCTTGCTAACCAATTAGCTAATGATTCTTTGAAAGATTAATTTTTTATGGAATTTAGCGTATGAATTAATTTTACATCTGCGATATGTCGCTGCTGGAGATCTTTACTTTTATAAGCGATATCATGAGCGTGACACGCTTTATCAAATAGCGTTTACTGGATACTCACCAGGACTTGGCTGATCATGGTTATCGAGTCTGATATCAAGCCTGGCACCAGGACTGCAGTAATTATATCCTGGAAGGTGTTTTTCTCCTGGGTATTTTCCCCATGGTGTTCGTGGTAACTCTTTTAACTGCGCGGCAATATCACCTCCCTTGTTTTAGTCTTGCCCGTTGGTTTGTCAGCGGAAATAAACTTAAATTTTGTTGTACCACATCGTTCACACTTACCCGTATGTGCTTGTCGTTTATTTTTCGTAGCTGTAGTTGTTAGTCCACTTGTGGGTTACGCACGCTGCATTTCACACAATATAAATCCATATTATTTATTATATTTATACATCATGGATGTAATTGATTTTTCAGCGACACGAAAGCAAAAGCCGGTCAAGCATCATCCAGCGCTACCTAATTCTGTCCGAATGATTATAATTGGCCCATCCGAGTCTGGCAAAACACAAATGTTACTTAATTTAATAATGAGGTGGATCAAATGGGATAAATTGTATTTAGTTGCTCCGACAGTTGATGATCAGAAACGTTACGAAGTACTTAAGGATTTTAATGAAAATGCAAAGTTGTTAAACGAAGACGTTATTGAATTTATTACTGATATTAATGAAGCGCCATCTGTAGATGACCTTGATGGATTTATTAGCAATTTAGTTTTATATGACGATGTAATGCTAGGCAAACAGTCAAATCCAGCTAGGATATTTTCTCGAGGCAGGCATAAAAACACGGACGTGATTTATGTTACTCAGCGGTATACGCAAATACCTAAAGTGATCAGAGACAACTGTAATATTTTAGTTGTATTTAACGGAGTTGATACACATGCGAAACCCGCGAAATATTCACCAGACTTGGTGTAGCAATGACATGGATATAATTAAGTTTAGAAATTTATTTAGTCAGGCTCAGTCAACCCCGCATGGATTTATAACAATAAACTTACATGACCCCCTGGTCACTATATCGTATGGGTCTTGATAAAAGTTTTGGATAGCAGCAACGAGGGCGAGACCTCTCCTCTAAGGTAGGCCTTATATACTTTTTTTGCCCGGCCATTCCAACGGATGCCTTCCTTCTTGAAAGCTTTATTTTTCAAAATGGAACCTTCCTCCGTTAAGGTAGGCCGTATAGACTTCTTTGCTCGGATATATTGAGGTGCGGCATATTCTCTCTCTCTCTCTCTCTCTCTCTCGACCATCGTACCAAGATACGGACGAAAATCTATGAAACGAGGAACGTAGAGGATTTTTGTTCAACTAAGGTGTCCCCCCCCCCAGTCCTACACTCATGTAGGTTCTTTACAATGTGACACCTTATCTCAGGAGAGGCCACAACTTCTTTCTGAAATAATGGTTATCGTTCAATAGCTCTACCACCTATTTTAAATTTGAAGACTGCTTGCCCATAAATGTTAAGTAAACCTCCGTCTGCAGTGGTTAGTTGAGAGCATGCTGGTTTTAAATCAGGTTTTCCCGACGCATGTCTTTCAGAAACTTGTTTAGAAATAAGTGTTACAGAGGATCGAGTATCTACTAAAAATTTCACGGACGTTTGACACGTCGACTGTAACAAACCAATAGGTTTTAGCAATAGAAGTTATTCTTAAAGTTGGCCTTTCAGAGTCTTTATTACTCTTCTTATTGCGTTCACAGCAGTGGGACGAACTTTTGGCCTCAAGATCAGCCGGTTCTAGTTTAACTCTACACCAGTTTTAACCGATTGTTAGGCTTCACTTGATTATCTAACATGCACCACTCCTTCGATAACTCGCGTCCTGATAACTCGAGAACCGTATATAATGCGGGGTCAGCGTGGATCCCATATTTTAATCCAGAAAATACCGCAAAAACGTATCCTATTTGTTGAACTTGAAGAAAATCGCGATCAAAATCGGTAACGGAAACTTTGATGTATCTTTCGTTTTATCGTCGAAAACGGTAGATAGGACCTGGAAATTTTAATCAACACTATGACATATAAAATTTAAAAATAGGTCATACAATTTTTTACATTTTTTTGTCCGAACGACATTTCTAGTACACCGCAATTAACGATATGTAAGGAAATTTCGATCAATGAAAATGTCACTTACGCCGAGTGGAGTCATTACTTTAATAAATATATACAAATTAAATAATTTTTTTATCAATTGAAATTTGTGTTCTAGTTCTATCTTTTAGTTCCTTTTAAGTGTAATCGTCATAAATGCAATGTGTCCTCTTGTAACTAAACGTAAAATGAGTCATGTCCACGAGCATTTCTCTGAGAACCTAATTAAGTGCCGACCGTGTTTTGATAACTGACTTCCGGAAGTAATTGTTGTATTGTTGCACTGAATTAAAATCTGACCTCCTTTGTATTATCACGTTAAATATGTTGTTTGAATCAAATAAAGGAGGTGGAATAAAAGAAAAGTTAAAACGCACGAAATACTCTGGTTTCTCTTCACATCGTATTAATCTTTCGCCTTTTACTAAAGATTATCGTGCAGAGGGAATCTGACGTGTTAAGTAGCAATACGTTCTGATGCAAGCTCATACATTCTTACAGTGATCAACTATAGCAAGGAAGTGGTACCGTGATCAACTAGGCGGTTTGTACGCATCAAAGCAAGAAGTCGAGTTTGACGTTCTGAGGTTTGGTGAGAGTATTTTCGCTTACTAACACCTTTTTCACTAGTGGTCTTATAAGTAATTCGTTATCCCAACATTGTTCACCGCATGTATTAATCCCGGCTGGGATTAGCAAGCGGTCGTCAAGACGGTGATATAGACTCAGTGCTGTTTAGATCTGTGGTTTAAACATAGAGGAATAATACCTCAATAAATTAGCAAAGACTAGTGATAGATTGTATCCAATTACATTTACAAGGCTCCCTCAAAATTGTTTTACACCTGTGACCGCCTTATTTTCCCAACAAAATTAGGTTTTTTCCTATACTAGGTTCTTAATAGTAGCGTGCTCTCTGTAATCCTGGAACATAGCTCACTCATACACCTAGCCAACATGGCGACGGAAACAGAAACAATGCCAGCGAGATCTGTGCCAAGGGGATCCAAATTAAAACAATACTTCAATACCATAGTAGAGGACAATAAACTGATTACCCGCCACCCCGAGGGGGTCCAGACCCTTGACTTTGGAATCGTGTCAAATATGCCCAGGCAAAGCGAAGTTTTGATGGCTTTGAATACCATAGGAATAGATCTGGGGAAGATAGATGCACTACAAAACGGAGGAATTAATAGATTTGTTTTGTACCCAAAGCAAAGGAAGCCCTTAATAGAAGGGGGTTCCATTCAAGTCAAAGGAATGACAGTAATGGTCTCTCTAACCCCACCCTTAGTCAGGGATATTGAACCCAAGGCAACAGAGCTTCACGTGATGGGCCTACCGATGGAAGTGGATAATATCGAACTGGTAGAGAAATTAGAAAAAAAGTTTGGAGCCAAAATAATCACCCACAAAATGGCGACGGTTTGGGGCTATGGACCTATAAAATCTGGGATACGACTGGTCTATGTTTCAAGAGACGATGCCAAGAAAATACCAACATTCTTCTATGTGCTAGGTTTCCGCCTAAAATGTTGGTACAAGGGATGTGAGAGGGATAGAGTGTGCCCAAAATGCCAGCAAACAGGGCATGGCCCCCGGGACTGCCCTGAGAGCAGAGTCAGAATAGAGGCTGAAGTACATACATCAACTTACGCAAGTAAAGTGATGTCTGGCAACCTAATGGACCAGGATCCCCGCCCCCCCAAACTACAACAACAACAACAACAAAAGGAACAAATACTGGACTTGATCAGAAAAATACGAGGAGGGAAGGAAGCAGGGGAAGATTACTCAACCAATACCCTGCCAGAAATGGACATAACTAACATCTGTGAAGGGCAGGAAACGCCAGAATGGGAGCAATTTCTTAGCCCAAATAAGACAGGAAAAGGAAAAACACCGGCTAAAAACCAAGACATCCAATCAACAAACAGATACGAAGGATTGGAAGTAGAACCACTGCCAGAAGAAGAAGAAGAACCTCAAACAAAACCAAGGACATCAACACCTTTACCAAAAAGGAACCAACAAAAAAGGAAAGCGGAAGTTGTCTCCCCCCAGGACAAGGACGCAGCACCCATGACTGAGAAAATGGACCCTACGAGAACCATACCTAAAAAGATCAAAGAAAATGGAGATGCAGAAGACGCAGGAATGGAGACGGAGACTGAAACTGAGAATGGGAAAGAAGAAATTGAATCGGAAGATAACGAAGAAGTAACGGGAATGATAACCGTAACTGAAACTGAGGCCGGAACGGGAACTGAGTATGAAACGGAAATATCATATGAACCAGATAGCACGCTACATGGAACCAATCCTTCAATAAACACTAATGAAACCACACCCAACTCTCCAGACGGGGGTGGGGAAACCAGTGTCCCCATCTAACTTGATCCAAATTTTACAAATAACTAAAAATTAAATATAGTCTTAACTGAATATACATTAAGTTGTATAGCCATCATGCGACACCCTGGGAAGAGACAGGAATGGAAGGAATGAACTTACAGATCCCGTCTATTAATGTGAACGGAATTAATAAAAGCAAAATACTTAAATTTCCAAAAGATATCAATTACGACATAATGTTCATTCAAGAAACTCATAATGGATTTAGTAACGAGAATAAGAAGCTATGTGAAAGTCATTTAGATGGTAATTATTAACTAACGATTATGCAGAATCTGACATTAGAGGAGGGGTAGCGACACTAATTAAAAATAAAAGGGACTTAAATTGGGAAAGAATAGAAGAAGGACAATGTTTTAGAGGAAGGCTACTGCACATAGTGATTGGGAAAAATCATTTCATTAATCTATATATGCCTGCTAATAGGAATATTAAAAAAAAACTTTTTAGAAAAATTGGAAAGATATCTAGAAAAATATACCATGGAAAATGTAATCATGGGGGGGATTTTAACTGGATAGGAGATAATATTGATAGAGAAGGGGATGTAGCACCTAATGATATAACAATAAAACCGGAAATGGAAGCCTTTATAAATAAACATAAATTAGTAGACATTTATAGAAGACTAAATATTTTAAGGAAAGAGTATACATATGACTATAAAACTAACAAAGGGAGCAGAGTGGACAAATTTCTTTGTACTAACTATGATGATAAAATATACAAAGAATCTGGAATAATTAACTTTAAAATTTCGGACCATAAATTGATATATATGACAATGGAAATTAGAAATAAAAAAAAATGGGGCAATGGGAGGTGGATGTTTAATAACTCGCTACTAAAAGATAAAAATTTTGTCAATGAAATCAAACAGGAAATAGAAAATTTCAAACAAATAGGGAATATGGACATCATAACAGAATGGGAAATGTTAAAAAAGAAATTTAAAGACATTGCAATAAAATTCTCTAATATTAAAAGTAGGAAAATGAAAATGGAAAAAGAGGAAATAAAAATGCAGCTACAATATTTAAACAATAAGGATTTGGAAACAAAGTTAAAAAATAGATTAGAGGAAATTAAAGGGGAAGAAATGAGAGGGAGGGAAATTAGAGCCGGGAAATTTACCAATTTATATAGAAAGGCAGAGGGGCTATACAAAAGAGAAGAAAGAAGGAAAGGGGGAGATAAAGTTTTAGATCAACTAATGATAGGAGGGAATAGAATATCAACAGATAAAGGGAAAATCATGGCATATATTGAAAACTTCTACTCTAAATTATATCAATCACAAAATATCACAGGTAAAATAATTGATGAATATTTACAAAACATCCCCTGCGAGATGATAACATCAGAACATAAAGACTTATGTGATGGTTTCATCTCGCAGGAAGAAATAAGAGATAGTATTCAATCTTCCAATAAAGGGAAAGCACCAGGAGGAGATGGACTTTCCGCAGAGTTCTATACGAAATTCTGTGGGGAGTTGTCGCCCATTCAAGTGAATGGTTATACAATAATATTTTACTTAAAAACAACAAAATGCCTGAAACCATGAGGGAGGGAATAATTATTTTAATCTATAAAGGTAAAGGAGAATGAGATGACCTTAAAACCTGGAGGCCCATCTCCCTCCTAAATATGGATTACAAGATTTTAAGCAAAATTTTAGCAAATAGCATTAAAAATGATATGGAACGAATCATTAATATACAGCAGACATGTGGATCTAAAAACAGAGATATCCAAAATAACATATTAATGTTGTTGTTGTTGTAGGGCTTAACGCCATTTTTCAGCACGCGATTGGCTATACATGGCGGCCAGTATTAATGGTGGAGGAAGAACCCGGGAAAACCCCGGAAAGAACCACCGACCCATGAGAAGCTACTGGCAGGCTTTCTCACATACCCACATTAGCCGAATCCGAGACTCGAACCCACGCAGACAGAGGTGAGATGGCAGTGATCCGTAACGGAGAGCGAAAAACATATTAAATATCAGAACTATTATAGACTACTTACAAGGAAATGGTAAAAAAGCTGCCATGGTACTTTTTGATCAAGAAAAAGCATTTGACAGATTAGAACACAACTATATACAAAAAGTATTAGAAAAATTTGGCTTCGGAGACAATTTCCGAAAATGGACTAAAATACTGTACAATAATATAACTTCCAGAGTAAAGGTTAATGGAGCAACGACAGGTAAATTTGAAATCCAAAGATCAGTGAGGCAAGGATGCCCACTGTCTATGCTATTATACGTAATAGCAATCGAAATGCTAAGCATCAGCATAAAACTCAACAAAGACATAGTAGGTATAAAAGTTCCCAACTTAAATGATGAAGTGAAAATGCTGCAGCATGCAGACGATTGTACGAACTTTATAGACGATCCAAAATCCTTTAATCACTTAATAAAGGAATCTGAAAAATTCGGTCAAGCATCTGGATCGAAAATTAACCAGGACAAAACAGAAATCTTAGACATAGGCACCTGGCGTGGTAAACACTCAAGTATACCAACGCAATTATTTAAAAAGACCGTCAAAGCCTTAGGAGTACATTTTGGAGTAAATGAGGAAAAAGAAAACTGTAAAAAAATGGAAAATGAAATTAAAAAAAATATCGATATCTGGGCACTGACGCCACTATGCATAATGGAACGGGTCCAAGTGGCAAAAACATATATGTATGTTCACATTAATTACATTATTAAATCTATTGATATAAGTAACCTTAACCTAAATAACATAGATAAACAGATCATTAAATACATATGGGATTTTAAAATACATTATATTAAAAGAGAAACATTATATAGGGCTAAGGAAATGGGAGGGATTGGGTTACCTGGCCCTGTACTTTTAAAAATAACCAATATTATAAATAGATTTAAAAAATTAAGTGCAGATCCTAAACATCCATGGGAGGGTATTTATACATATTGGTTTGGCTTTATATTAAGGAACAGGGCTGATATCTACAAAAACAATAGACTCACTAAATTATTAGAATGTCCAATTAAATTTAGAGGTATAAAAGAGCTACTTTTTAAGTACAGGGATAAAAAAGATTTGTGGGATACGGATGAAAAATTAACATATAACTGGATCAGGAATGATATAACAGGGAAAATTCTATGCAGAATAGAGAAAGAACATCTATATGTTAATTGGAAAAGGGCATGGGGACACTGGTCTAAGCTAGGCTCCCTTAAAATTCAAAGCCTCGCCTTCAAATACATGCATGATGCATGGTTGACAGGTGAGGCTGCAGCGAGACGGCATATGGTCCGAGTACCGCCTAAATGTCCGCTGTGTAAAAGAGGGCCTTTTAGCAAAGCACATACAATACTACAATGTGCCCAAACTAAAATTAACAGAGAAAATGTCATAGCGGAGATTAGGAAATATGAGGCATACAAACCACAAAATATTCTATTTTTAGATGGAAATTTCAATAAAAACACACTTTATAAAATAACAGAATACATAGTTAACACCATGAAAGCGTGTGGCCAAATTATAGTCATAGACAAACACTAGGAATCCTTCATGAGGAAAGTACGGATAAGGAGGTTATGGGGCTATGTCACATGGCGCTACGCGAAGTGAACAGGCCCATAAAAGAGTCTGGAAAAGGAACCCTCATGAAATGGACATAACTATAACAATAGTATATCTCTATCTATGTAACCCACCTGGACCACTTTCAATACATATAGGCCCCTACTTCCTTCCCCTTATATTACTAACAATCACACAGCTCTTGTCTGTGCAAACCCCGAAAGGGTGTACTATTTATAAATATTTCGGAATTTTGGACTCAAATTAAAGATAGACCTGCCCGAGATGGGAGACATACACCAATTATAGAAAGTGTGAACCCCACCTCGGACACAGTCTCATCAAATCTTTATATGCGGGAGTGATCATCCTTAATGCACTCATATAAACCCATATGGTTTAAAATTAACACATTAAATAACGCTCGCCGCCGAAATTCAAAATTGTATGAATACTCCCGATGTATATATAAACACGGGAGCAGATAAGACAACTGGGTTTACTATAAATTTGGCACAGTATGCTGTCCCAACATGAAAACAAAATAGCATCATAACATATAGCACACACACACATAGCACACACGGGACATAGGCGACCCTAGCAAGGTCAACTAAATTACTAGGGAAGGAATTCCGAGAGAATATTTGAAATCGCTCTCGGATGAACAACCCTATAGACACACTAGGGACCTCTAAAAATACCCCATTCCAAATTTCTAAATAACATAAAACTTCTTTCAAATTAACTTAAAACAACAAGCAACATATCCTGGGGGATTACAACACACATAAAAACCATTTAAAGCTTTGGCTAGGATGGGGGGGGGGGCATCTGTCTGGTGCCCCCCCCCCAAAAAAAAAGAAATATTCTACAAACTTAAAATCTAGCAAGTCCCGGTCATATGTCGAGTGAACTCACTTCATTTGATCAATCTAACACTTATAAATGTTATTGTGTATGTAACATAAACTACCTTAAATTAACCAACTCTTTCATAACTGTGAACAAAGGTAACAAGGCAGCCAAGCGAAATGAATACTTCGTAAAATAAAGAGCTTGCTTTCTCAGATATGGATAATTGTGGGCAAGCGAGTTTCAGAGAATTCTCGAACAGGCACTTAGATATCCTCAAAGATGATACGAAGTTTCATTATTAATTCCAATGAAATCACATCAATTTTGTACTAATTGAGCAATAAAAAAATTGAGTTTCAACGTAGACGATTGTCTCACGAAATAAATGTCACGTGTTTTTGGAAAATAGGAATCTTGCTTGGAGGTTCTCTGCTGACTCGCGATTTGGTAGGATAATATTAAACACCAGTACGGGAACCAGACTCATCAGGGAAACAAAAAATAGTGATGTAATACACATATTTTTTCGCGTACACGTGATGGTTGTTGAAACCAGTTGGAACGATCTTTCATATGTTGGACATTTTGAAAATAAATGTTTTTTGTTTTTTTTTACAGAATAACGAAGAACTTCATTAGAAAAAGCGCGTTATTAAAAAGTATTATCGACGTGATTGTAAAATGAGGGTTCCGTCAATAAACAGCCCAGTTCCCTAACACTGCTCGCCCCCATCCCCACGGTTTTCTCGATGTTAAAGCCATTTTCCCCCTCAATGTTTGGAGGTCCCTCGGTAACTAGCGCCTAGCTTATAGGGCGGTCTCTGTTTGTGGACCCCATTGTGCGCGAGTTATCGAGGAGGAGGTGTACTATTAGGTCTGTTATGGTTCTTTTTCGTGAGGACATCCCTACTCATGTGACCCAGTCCATGACAAGACACCCACAGTCCCGTCCTAACTGACATGGCTTGTTAAGAACGTTGGGAATATCCCCTTAATTTTTCCGAAATATCAAAGCTTGTATGTGTATTTTCCCTGTTCTAACCTTGATTAGTGTTTAGGTATGTTCCAGGAAAGAAACAGAAACAATTTTGAAAACAAATTAATTTTAAGTTGAGGTTTCTTTCTGCTTATGATTTTTTTCAAGTTGTTGGTACATGGCAGATTACATCAAAGTGAGAGGCATTTCTACACATGTCATTACCTTGTTTAAATTTGGTTTTGTTGGTTAGTCATCGTTAATCTTTAAGTTTATTGTTTGATGCATTTGTTTCTGATAGAAGATTTAAAGCTTTCTATTGATTTAACGGTATTTATGTTCTTTAGTCTGTGGCTGAAATTATCTATAGCAAAGTGCTTACGTTTTTTTCCCAGTTTTATATTTCAAGCCCTACAAAAGGATACCAAGTTTGTCTTGAAAGAGGATTGAAATTGTAAGTTACACGGATGTGAATTAAACCACCCCATTGCTACTACAGTTAGCTGTCGTCGTGTTCATTCTAATCATGCTTGCCTTATATCTTTGTGTTTTGGAGGTCTTATTTCTTCTTAAGTAAATGCACGCATCAAAACACAGATAGTTTGGGTCATCATCCTTGAGGTTCATTGAACTTTAGCTTTTTTTTACTTCAAATAAACCCCAAATTCGCTAATTTGAAGAAAGGAATGAAAAAAAGCACATGCCACTCAATATTGTAACACTTCTGACTCTACCGATGAGAGGGTGAGTGTGTGTGTTTGTGTCAAAATGGTTAAGAAGAAATGTTCCAATACACAATAGAGGGATCGTAAATTCACATTCCAGTATGTCTGCACTGCAGTTGTAACAATGCAAGAGCGTAGGCTTTATTTTGCCACACTCCCTTAGAACAAAACAATACATCACCCTTTGTAAGCCATTTCATTGACTAGACTCGTTTTTTTAACGCGTTCGCCTCGAATTGACTTCAGTAGCTCTTCACAGGAACGAGATAAGTCAAACCTACAAGAAGCTCGGTCATAACCGTATGTGAGGGATTTTCTACTGTGACAAACGGTATCAAAGATAGAATGTTGCATTAACCTACTGAGACCAGATGGCTGTGCCATACATTCCTAGGCTAGGCAACACACGTATATTTGCTTTTTTTATTTTGCCTCTTAAACCGTATATGGTTCTAACTTCAATAAAAACTTTATACAAAATTACAGAGTACATAGTAGACACCATGATGGCCTGTTTATATATATATATATATATATATATATATATATATATATATATATATATATATATATATATATATATATATATATATATATATATATATATATATATATATATATATATTCTCTCTCTCTCTCTCTCTCTCTCTCTCTCTATATATATATATATATATATATATATATATATATATATATATATATATATATATATATATATATATATATATATATATATATATATATATATATCTCTTTTACAAAATACAATTCTTGCCTAACTTAGATAACTTTTAGACAAAATATACATAGATACAGGGAACCTACATGGGGAAAGTAAAGACTATGACATCATGGGGCTAAGTCACATGGCGCTACGCGAAGTGGACAGGCCCAAGAAAGAGTTTTGAAAAATACCACATGTAGAACATAAACAGACCAAACCTAGACATAAAACACAAACAGGAGCTAATTCATAGTTTAATATTTTACTTACTCTTTATTTTAAAACCATACAGCTCCCGTATTGTATGGTTTGACCAACCCACATGTGGAAAATAAACAATTTTGGATTCTTTCTAATACAATATTTAGATAAATTAATAAAAGGAGGCCTAACTAGACTCAGGAGAAACACAAAGAAAATAAAGAAGTGTGGACCTTGAATCGAGCGTAACCTACCTATTGATACTCCTAGAACTACCACGAGGAACGACACATATTAGCACTCGATTCAAACAATAATAATTTTTTTATACAAAAATAAATAAATAATAGTACAAAATTCAAAATTCAAAAACCAAAACTATTTAATCGAATATAACATACAAGAATACATCGGATCCTAAATCCAAATTAGTAGAAAAGAAATACAACTGGGAAAAAGAACACTGGATCTAAAATTGCTGTCTCAAAATAGCATACACACAATATAGCACCATTACATATAGCATATACTGAGACCTAGGCGACCTCTAGCAAAGGTCACAAAAAATACAAGGGAAGGAACTTCGAGCAAGGTGTAAAAAACCAGGCTCGGACGAACAACCTTTTAGATAACACTAAGGAAACATAAATACCCCATGAAAAATTCTAATACTAAATTTTTGATATAAAATTCTATTTAAATAAAACATACTACATATTTGAGGGGGAAACACAAAAACATAAAATAGCTTTTTATTTTTTTGGAGGGGGGGGGGGGCACCAGACAGAAATAAAAAAAAAAAAACAAAAAAAAAAAACAAAAAAAACCCCAACAAAAACAATAAGAGTCGACAATAGATAACTTGAATACAAGATCAACCATGCCACCCAAGCAAACCACAGGAAGCAAAGGAGCAAATTCTAGTGACTAAAATTCATGCATGTGTGAATCTTACATCGAAGAGCAAATAACTACAAGGGAATAACTACAAGGATATAACACTCATTGACAGGTAGCATACTAGTTTAACTAGTGTTTGTTACCAAACATTATTTTTTTTTTGCACCTTATAGGGAATCACTAAATTTTGTTTCATACCTTTCTTGTATTCTTTCTTGTATTGTAGGGTTGTTTACCCTCATAGAATTAATCCTTTTCTGATTAGCTAGTGAGCGGTTGAGTACAACTCACTGTATAATTGACATAACCGTCATTTTTATTTAGTATTTGGGGAATTTTGTTGCACCTTATTTAAATATTTGTGTGAAACCTCACTTCAATACATATAATAAGTGACCAATACTCAAATAATCAAACAAAATGTAGGCTATCAGGAAATGCAAACTGAAACTGGTGGTGTGTATACGCAACCAACTAGATCCAAGATGAGTATATACTTTCAGACGAGAGTAGAAGATCGTATGCTCTTAGCTTTCCACCCCCGGGGTGTCAGATCTTAGACTTCGGAAGCGATATTGTTGCACCGAGACAGTCGGAAATAATTACAGCAGCAGCAGGGACGGCGAACCCTACAAACTTTTAGAAGGTTCCAGATCGTAAACTAAAGTCTCCATCGAAACGAAAAAGGAGTCAATTAAAAGGGCAGCGATAATTAACCGGGGAAGGTCCCGATGTTGCTTTCGCTGCTTTCCAAACGATTTTTTTTCGTTTCGATGGAGACTTTAGTTTACGCGACGAACCCAACTTGTTTTCGCTGCCCTCCCTGCTGCTGTCAATTAAAAATTGTATCAAGACCAACTCGATACCTTGTTCGAGGATCATGTAGATTTATTGTTATGAATCCATGTGGGTTTGATTGGGCAACACTGAAAAAATTTCTAAATTTATTCATGTCCATGTCACCGCTACACCAGGTCTGATGAATATTTCGTAACGTGTGAGCATCAACTCCATTAAACACTGTGAGAATATTGCAGTTATCCCTGATCACTTTAGGGATTTGTGTATACCGCTGGGTCACATAAATCACGTCCGTGTTTTTTTATGTCTTCCTCGCGAAACTATCCGGGCGGGATTTGATTGCTTATCCAACATCACATCATCATAAACAACTAAATTGTTAATAGATCCGTCAAGATCATCAATGGATGGTGCTTCATCAATCTCCGTTATAAATTTAATGACATCATCATCGTTTAACGATTTTGCACGTTCATTAAAGTCTTTTAATACGTTATAACAACGTTGATCGTCCACAGACGGAGCTGCCAAATACAATTTGTCCCACTTCATCCACTTCATTATTAAATTGAGTAGCAATTGTGTCTTACCACTTCCAGATGGACCTATAATAATCATACGAACAGAATTTGGCAGCGCAGCAACATGCTTAACTGGTTCTCGCCGTTTTGTCGCAGAAAAGTCAGTGATTTCCATATAGAAAATATATAAAATAACATGGATTTATATTGTGTGAAATGCAGGGCGCGCACGCCGACAATCGATCTAACGACCATTACAATGAAAAATAACCGACAGGCACTCACTGGTAAGTGTGAACGGTGCGGTACAAAAAAATTTAAATTTATTCCCAGTGACAAGTCAAGTACAAGAAAAAGCAACACGGAGGTGATATTGCTGCAAAATTAGGAGAAAAACATCTTCCAGGATACAATTACTGCGGTCCTGGAACCCGACTTGATATCAGACTTGACAACCAAGACCAACCAAAACCAGGTGAATATCCGATATACGCTATTGATAGCGCGTGTTATGCTCATGATTTAGCTTATCGAAGTAAGAATCTGCAGCAGCGACATATCGCAGATGTGAATTAATTCACGCGTTAAATTCCATCACTGATAAATCTCTCAAGGAAAGATTAGCTAGTTGGTTAATAAAAACCGCAATGAAAGGTAAATTAGCACTGGGCGCTGCTAATTAATAGCATGGAGTCAATTTATTATTCCCCAAAGGGATACTGGAGGGGTAACGCAGCTATTAATAAACTTGCAAATGCTGCAAAAGTCACGCGTGCCACTGCAGCGGATTGGCTATCCCGACAGGCAATATGGCAAATTTATCTGTTGCCGCCTAAACAAATTCACTTTGCGCATTTTGACGTCAGTGTCCCAAACGAAGTTCATCAAGCTGATATATTATTTCTGCCACATGATACCGTTAAAAGACGAACCTACAAATACGCGCTGACCATTGTTGACGTTGCAAGTAGATATAAAGAAGCAGAGCCGTTGTCAACAAAGACAGCAACTGAGGTAGCTGATGCGTTTAAACGAATTTATCAACGTGTACCTCTACAATGGCCAAATCTGCTTCAAGTTGATCCTGGCAAAGAATTTCAAGGCGCAGTATCATTGCTGATGAAACAATATAATGTCAAAATCAGACGAGGACATACTGAGCTTCATCGTGATCAGGTAATTGTTGAACGATTTAATCGAACACTTGCTGAGCGGTTATTTGGATATCAATACGCGAAGAAATTTATTCAAGACAAGAGATCACGTGAATGGGTTGCAAGATTACCAAGTGTTATAGCCGCGCTAAATAACGAAATTACTCGAACAATCAATATGAAACCTATTAACGCAGTCACAAGCGCACATATACCACAACGACATGATTTTTCAACACAGCCAGTATTAGGTAATGAAGGTGGGAAAAAAGAGCGACTGATCCTATTTGGAGCATTACCACACACAAAATATCTAACATAACAAGATCCTCGGGTAGACCCGCAATCTACAGACTGGATTCAACTGCCCCTCAACGTGGATTCACACGTGAACAATTACAAGTAATTTCCGCGGATACGCAATTACCACCCCGATCACTTAACTAGCGCCCCGATGTCGATTACACTCAAGACAGTTCAGCATGCAGAATACTTTTCCGCAAGTTTTTCATCGCGTGTTGGAGATTCTTTACGATATAATTCGCCGTTAGGTGTTACAAATTAATCATACTCGCCATCTTCAAACACTCTTAAACAACCACACTGACACGGGATCGTTTTTACTTATCTGGCTAATAGCATCAAATATATTTCCGTTTGCCGGGTAATATTTTACGACACGATCTCGTAGAAATATTGTTACCGCGGAGGTCCACGCGTGAGCATTATGATCAATGATATTTATTGGAGCTCCGTTCCGATTGTATTTCGGCTCCTATAATACTTTTTCCTGTTATCGTTGCTACGGTTATTGGAAATCTTAATATTTTTTCTAACTCAGCGACATCGTTTATTGACGCTCCCGTATCCTTAACTTGGTCAGACCACTTTGCTATTTTTTCACGTCGCAGATCGGTTAAACCGTTTCCACGCTTCGCATTTTTAAAATGTTCCATTACTCGCTCAGATACACAATTTAACCGATAAATTCCATAAATGACCGCGGTTACAGGGTATGCTCGAGAGTAATATGGAATGTCAATCCCTGTTAACATTCCAGGCCTGGAATTCTTACTTAACACAACAATTTTTCAATCAGCAAGGATAGGATCACGCTTGTCGCGAATAATCCATTCACCGGAATCCAATAACACAATAAACTTCATTCTGGAAATATAATTTTTATCATCGAGATAATCAATAATCGTCCTCGCGACCGTGTCGGTCATTGTCGCATCAACATAAATATTTTCCATGTCGATTTTATATGTTGACCACACATAATATGCGCCATCGCGACGAAATTCGTCCTTGGCGTGTTTGATAATTTTTGTCAATTTTATATCAGCGAGATTTCTTCGTCGATGGTCCCGAGTTAATCTATCAAGATCAAATCTCGCTCTGGATGGTTTAATCTTGAGTTATTTTGGAATTGTATCCATATATTTAAACCAAACATTTAATAGGCATTTATATAATGAGAAATAATTGCAAGTGGTTAAAGATAGGACACTCAACCTACTGTGGTCAATTTTGCGTCGGCGAGTATTGTTGGATTCACGCGCAACAAATCCGCTTGGGAAGAACTGGCCCAAAGCCTTGTATTGCATGCGGCATTGGAGTAAAAGGCCAATCACAATTGTGTGTGGTTTACCGAGGCAAACAATTTAGGGAACTAAAGAGGTATTATGATAAAAAAAACCTGACGAGGAAAACGCCATAAAAAACCCTCAAGATTATATAAGAAGATTCTATAAATTGGACAAGTAATATAATCATATAACATGAACTAGTTTGTATCTCATCTTGCTTTCGTTAAATACGAGGCAAATCCCGATGGAGTAATCAGACGCCGCAACAACCAAATCCTGCTTGGTATTAGGGGCAATACTGGTTATTTAATATTTCGCACAGGTGAAAAAACTCATCTTTGTCACAGATTTATTTATGAGTGTTTTTATCGGTCGATTGAACCCAATTATGTTATTGATCATATTAACTCACGCACGTGTAATAACTGCATATGCAATTTACGAAAAGTTACTCAACAGGAAAATTGTCAGCGGCGGATTGTACGGTGGGTCAAACCCAAACCAGTTACCGCATTTATCAACGATGAAATCATCGAATTTCATTCACTGCGCTCCGCAGCTAAGTATTTTGACATAGCAGCGATATCAGTAAAACGCGCCGCTGACAGTATAATCTTGACCACGGGGTCGCACAAATATCGCGCAATAATATCATTTGTGTATGCGTGACGCGCACGGGGTTGTTTTTTTGCTGGAAAAATCAATCGATGATCACCATGTGGCACAACTTACAAAAATTCAATATTATATATGTTTTTGTAAGTTGTGCCAGTGATGATACAGGGCTTAGATCGTCAATTTGAGGTATCACATCAACTTGTTTTGCCAGGCGCATGCGCGACTCTATAATGAAACAAAAGTGTCCTATGGGTATATGAACGACGAAACTGTTACCCTGTTGACGCAACAACTCGACATTGTTGCCGTTCAACACATAAATGTGATGTCGTCGGATGACATTCGCAACGAATATAAGCGAGTAGAATATTATCGCCAGTTAGCCAAACCAACTCACGTAAATGAGTGGCGAATCATAAAAACTCTCACACAACGACGAAATGACGAACTTATTGCTAATAAAGGTCGTCTCGCTGAATTAGTGCCATTATCTAAAGCAATTAAGAAAATCACCGCTGACGTATCTGCGATTTTCGAGAAAGAAAAGCAGCAACAACAATTACTGCTGGAATTATCATAGTTGATTGATGAAGATTAAAGTAATGTTTTCGTTAGGACGTCTTCGACGGTTTTATTTTTCTGTTTCCACGTCAGCGACGACAGTGATATATTAGATTTTGTTAACTCTGCGTTGGTACTTATCAATATCGTATTAGCGTTTGCCAATTTCGCATTGGTGTTTATTAGATTTTTTTTTTCTCCTCGGCCACACATTTTGACAGTTTCGCTGAATCGTTTGCCAGCTCAACATACCTTCGTAGCATTGCGTTCTTGTTCACTAGCGCCGTGCAGTATTTTGTCAACGAGAGTGTTCTCCGACAGCGTTTTAGCGTTATTGCGCAGCGCCGTCACGTTATTCGTCAGTGCTGTATTCTCCGTCGTTAATGTCTCAACGTTGTATTTTAGCGCCGTAATACTATCCGTCAGTGTTGTCTCCGTCGTCGTCAGCGTTGTATTTTCCGCCGACAGTGTTTCAACGTTGTTTTTAGCGCCGTAATTCTATCCTGGAGCACCGAGACGTCATTTGTCAGTGTCGCATTTTCCGCTGTCAACTCGTCAAATTTCCTTTCTTGCTCATCGTAGCCCAATTTTAATTTTTTTATATTCACGTGCTTGCTCACGAGCCTGTTGTAACCTCGTGGAAAGATTTCCTCCGCGGACAATTCCCGTTAGCCCACGTAAACCCAAATTTTATACAACCTTGTCAATCCAATATTGTATTTTTCTGCCACATCAATCGGTTTTTCTATTCCGCGTGATTCGATAATTTCCCTCTCATCGCTGTCGGACAAATATGTAGGTTTGTTAGGCATACATAACACACAGGCAAAAATAATCATGACGGTAAAAAAGGTAATCTTGTCGGTAACGTTGGCGGTAGCCATCGCAGTAACGTTATCAGTAATTACCGTACGTGTCGGGCCAGCTGCACAAATTGCATGGTAATTACTGATAACGTTACCGCGTTAGCTACCGCCAAGATTACCGCCAAGATTACCCGCCATGACTATCGCCATGGTTACCGATTAGGATCTTACAAGTAAATTTATACTTACGGTTTCACCTCGAATGTCTAACATATTTCCAGATTGATCCGTCAGTTTGAAATTTATTCTTGACAATAACGGATTATGACACCGCAGATAAACCGGATTGATCGGCTCTTGCGGGATTAAAGACCCAGGCGGAACCTGCGGAGTAAATGAATATAAAACATATCCCTGTTACGCCTGGTTTGATACTGTTGTGTCTGTGTTGTAGCTGCCATCAGTGACATCGCAGACGAGATAACCGCGACCACCGAAGATATATTTACGATTTCCGGGGATAAATGTCGTCCTTGTGAGCCATTGTCGTGTCGGAGAATAGTTGCCGGTGGTAGTATTTTTTTTGTACCGTGCAAGTATGTCATCGAAGTATTCATCGATAAGATCATTAACTGATTTTCTTAACTCGGCTGCGTTATACCCGGGCAATTTATAATTTGGCAGCGTAGCTTCCGTCAACGAGTATGCAGTTAAAAATTATTGTCTGAAATCATACTCATCACTGTCGACGAAATAAATTATTTCCCGGACTATTCCATGGTTAAGATATTCCATGGCGGATACAAGCTGATTTAATATTTCTACGTGTTTGATAATTTCGCCGCGTAGTGTTAAATCAGAAAGATGTTCTTGGAAACTCTGCCGTAGTTTCTGTAGTTGTGTTTTATGTTCTTGAATAATGATTTTAAAATATTCAATAACTTGATCTAGGTCAAGACGAACAGCCCTTTCTTCACTCTTCCCCCCTGCACGGACAGTTAGTTCAGAAGAAAAACCCCACTCCATGTTATCTTTGCCGTAAAAGGCAAATTTACTAGTATCCCAGAGTATATTTCTTATAGCAAGTAAATGATCTTTATACGATGGCTCGACATTATGGTATGAAGTCTTATCCGTGACATAGTCAGATCTTTTCGGTTCTGGTGGACGCGGTGGCGCCGGTGGGGGGATTTTAGGCCATCCTAACACTGATCTGATCGAAGATTGATATATATTCACGGCGTAGTCAGGAGAGTTTATCTCAGTTGATGATGACAGTGTTGGTTTATGGCCTGTTATTGCTATTTTGGATTCCACCCCGCTGATATTTTTTATGTGACGCTGAAATTCCTCATCGATGTCTTCGATTTGATAGGACCCGTCTTTTAACCCAACAACATTCCAGTCGGGGACTTCCCCCGTGCCATCGTCACTCGGTTTATTTTTGTACGCGAATACCAGCGAATTACTTGCTGGTAATCCGCCGAATGGTTTTGATCTAATATTGGGCCAACTGTAGTACACTCGTAACTGTGACAGCGCGATCTCGCTTACCGGAATCGCAGTTGGAAAATTAATACTGAATTCAGGTCTGGTTGAGCTCACTGTTATCATTGTGGTTTTCACCGGGCTTGTATTTGCGGCTATGCCGAGCAGAGTTTGATGTTGAAGCGATTCTGTCATTGTTATTTAATTTATTTTCCTTTAAAACGTGTTTGTATGTATTTGCCATGTTTGTGAATTCGGAATCTGATATTTTATCGTCGTTTAGGCTTAATGATATCAGCGCCGATAGTTTTGAATACGCGTCCGTGGCTGTGTTTGGCCGCATAACGGCGTCGTGTAGTTTTGTGTTTATGCACGTGGGTATTTTTTTCGCGATTATATTAAAAACACCAGCCGTGGCTGCTGATGACGAAACGCATATTGTTACCGCGATTGCAGTTGTTACTGGCGTCAGCGCTGATAACACTACTCCGGTAGATGCAACTAACGCGGATACCGAGTACACTAAGACCAGAACAAATCACCATGGTTACAAAAACCACCAAGGATTAACATTGAAGCTACCAAATTAGGCAATAAAGAAGGACAAGAAAGCTTACTAAAACCTGTACTGGTTAACGAAATCAACCAAAAATACCAGGACTATGTTAAAATATATACCGATGGATCAAAAACAAACAACCCACCAAGAACAGCAGCAGCAATAGTCATCCCTGAATTCAATATACAAACGGGATCCAGATTACCTGACTATTGCTCCATTTACACCACTGAATTCTGGTCTATACTTGAATCACTACAATGGATCAAAGACAACCAAATACCTAAAGCAGTCATTATAAGCGATTCCCTAAGCGTTATCAAATCGATCCAAAATCGCAATACACACTCTAGGGAACAATTCCTCGACAGAGCATGCCAATTAATCGACGATATCACCACAGCACATCAATTAGTCGAGCTCATGTGGATACTGTCGCACATTGGAATCTCTGGCAAAGAAACAGCAGACAAAGTTGCAAAAACCAAACTAGGAGATCAAAACTCTATCAAGCTTAACTATAGCTCTACAGAAGCAATAAGCTTCGCACAAACATATATAGACCAAACATGGCAAGATTTTTGGAACTCCTCCACTAAAGGTAAAAAGCACCATGAAACCCCCAAAAAACGTAGATAGGAACATACAGCTACCTAAGGGTATCTATTTAGAACAGAAAACCATAAACAGGATAATAACTGGAAAAACTAAACTAGCAAGCAGTTTTGGAAGGTTTATAGGACCCAAACCAGCAACCATTAACTGCTTTAATTACCACACCACCGAAGATCTACACCACGTATTCAATATATGCCCAAAATATCAACCCGCTCGGAAAATATTTATCAAAAACCAAAAAGAGATTGATCACCACTCACATACCCTGAGTTACTTATGGACTCTAATACAAATAAACAATCAGCATATAAAAATATAAATCAATTCATAGACTCAGCAGGACTTAGGAACAAAATATAATTACTATCCCCACAAAACCAAAAGACCCAGTAACTAACTAAATAAATTTAGAAGCCACCACATAAAAAACCATAACATATCATTCAATTTTATATAAAGGTATTAATAAACAATTCACTTACGAAGCACCTATAAAAAACTAAGGAAACAGCAAAATCGGATGTCCTAGATGTCCTTAACGAACCGAGTAATCAGCTAGGATTCCTGTCCTAGACGTCCTTAACGAACCGTGTAATCGGCTAGGACTCCGGTCTCTTGCTAAATAAAGTATAAATAACATTCAATCTCTAAAAACATCAATTAATAAATAACTTAAATAGGTAATATCTAAAAACTTATAAATAACATAACGTAGGAAACACACCCTAAACACCTTGACTAGTAATCCCATAATAACCTTGAAAATCTCTCTTCATACATGATACTAAGAACCTCTATAAACAGCATAGAACATCCCCCCTCCTTTTAGAACATTTTGAAGAAAAAAAAATCTCGAAAAAAAAAAAAAAAAAAACACCAGGCAAATGCAACAAGAAACCAGCAATGTAAAGCAAGCAGGACCGTTCCCGAGCTCCCCTACCCGCTAATGACAGTCAACCATTCAACTGTAGGGACCTTTATGGACCCACAGATTGAGGCCAATCTATCAGGGTTCCTTAAATCCATAAAAGCCTGGGGGAGGTGGCACCATCCCCTTCCCCAGGAACAACTAGCAGGCTGCGGTGCAGTCAGAAAAAAGTGGCACATGCACAATTGTGCGAACGCTACTATAATTAAACTCAACAAAAACGAGTACACTAACGCGTCCAACACGATTACACGCCGCTTGTATTTTTTTACTTTCGTTGTGTATTCATCGATGATAGTTTTTAACTCTGACTGCCATTCACGCACTTGCTCGTATCTATATTGTTGGATCTCGTAGCACTGTTATTTTGTTTCCGTTCATGCTGAGTTCACCTGTCATTGTGTCGCCGATATTTTTCACGCGAGTAGCAGCACTTGCTGTGATTTGATCTCTGATGCCGGCAAATGACATACTTGAATCTCTGATTTTTCCACTGTCAGTGAACACAGGGATGTTGCCTGGGGTAGCTCCAATGACCCTACGAATTATTTCATGCCATTTAATGTCGCTGGTTTTTAACTTTCCATGCCGGTCTTGAAATATAAAAACCTCATCGGGGTCTATTCCGGACAACGATAAAAGATTGTCAACGTCATCTTTAGTTGCGTATTTTGATAAATCCACGTCGAGCTTTTTTCTACGCCTGATATCACTGAGAGATCTTCCGAAAATATTAACCATTATTCTTTTTGTTTGCTTTTAATTTCATGTCGTCGTGTTGTGTACTCGTGCATGACCTTATGAGGTGGTATAGTTGATGCTGATATTGCCGCAAGCACATTAATTACTTCACGACCACATATTGGCGGATCAGTTAGTGTTTGTGTTGATAGCGTTAAAACCCAGACTGGAAGCTGTACTCGTTGCACGTATTTTAGAAATTCAACTGGCGGAGCTAACCCGTACAAATCAAAATAGATAATTCCACGTGGATCGATCGCGTAAGCAACCCCGTGAGTTCCAGGAACGTCGCTGTTATCGAGATTAATAATTCCTGTTTCTGGATTATTTGGCCGTTGCGGTAATTGATCTCGCATAAAGACGCCTCTGAAATTTCTTATTTTAAATTGTTTAGCGGCATCGAGTAAATCAAAATTTGAATCGGGGTTATCGTAGATAAGTTCCGGGCAGTATGAAGCCTTTTCCCAGATAATTTCCGGGGAGTCTGAAACCCGCTCCTTTTTTTGTACCCTTGCCCGGTTGCTTTCTTTAATGCCATTCCAGCAGCGGTTCCAACAGCTCCTAACGCGGCTGCTTTTGCGACAGCTGGGTCAGCAGCAGCTATTATTGCTGGTAACGCTGCGAGAAGTGGAAATATACCACCGGTTTTAATCATGTCGCTGATGGCTTTTAGAGTAAAATTAAGTTGAACTCCAGTTTTTGCTTTCTTTGCTTTGTTGAGGTGATTTAGTTGAGTTTTAGTCAACGATAACTTGTTTGGACCGCCACTTGCAATTTGATCCAGCGTTAGTGTTATCGTTGTCCCAGACGCACTCGCGTTTTTCGATTGTAATTTTTTCACCTGACCAGGAGGCAGGGTGACATTAACGTAATTGAATAACATTTTTATAATTAACACGATTGATCTAATTGTCTACATGTTTTCCACTGGTGCATGAACGACTCTCATTCGACCACTAATGCCTTCAAGTAACATTGCCTTGTCGCTGAGGATAACCGTAATTGCTCTGTAACCAGCGTCGGGACCAGCTGGCAGTTCACCAACATTAGCTCGGAAGTGTATATCTATGACAGATTGCTTGGATAAATCAAGATGCTCCAGCGGAAAGTAATAAATCGGGTACTGCTTTGTAAATCAAACTGCCATATCTGCGTCCCAGTATCTATATTTATATTACGCGCCAGAAACGTCAGCCAGCGATAATATACGCGCGCCACATGATTATTGTCGAAATTTAATGATATATCCTCAGACGGTTCTTGTTGTCCGTTTATTCTCAACGGAACCCCAGTAACTTTAAGTTTGTCAAATATCATATGGGAGTGTTCCTGACTATTCAACCGATTTTTATTTTGCAGCGCAATAAAAATATGTCGCGGCGCAGAAACACCCTGCTGTGATTCATAAAAGAGAGTAATCGCGGTTCTTCCATGACCGACGGAGTTAATACCGGCATCCACAGTGAGAGCTTTGTTATATTTACATCGACACCATTTCCTCGCCAGATCGCATCATTGTCATCACTTTATGTAAAAAGCACAACTGTGTGTCTAGCTCCAAAGATAACCTTTCTAACATCTCTGCAAAATCCGAAGATGTGAGACAGTGGAATCGCCTACAAAACACGGTTTTTATTTCCTTCCAACATTAATCGACGTGTTGCAAATCCTAAGTTGTAATTCGGGTTACCACTAATAATTATCCGCTCCACATCTGCGTCATCAGCGCCGTCACCAGAGACATTTTTTGGTCGTCTTGTAACATACTGAATATGATCGGCGTGATTGGCAATATCTTTAGTAAACATCATCGATCGACCAGCTGATCTTGTGTAATCATCAGAATATCTTGCTAGGTCAATTATTGTTGCAGCAACATCAACATCATTTGAATGGATTCGATATTTCTTCCATCAATCATATATGTGGCGCTACTAAACAGTGCCATAATTCCATTATTGACAAAACCAACTCGGTCATTGACATCGTATTCATTATCATCCGCCTTTACAAGTTCACCTTCTACTTCAATAAACGCCTCACAGTGCAAGAAATATCTACTTGTGTCATGAACTTGAAGTTCGATACGCCCTTGTTGATCCGGTTGTCGCGCGTCATAGGAATAAAATTGATAATCATGCACTGATTTATCTCGCTGGACCGGCTGATCTGTGTTAAATGCTGGGTCGGATATGTGTTTGAACATTTTATACAATTGCCTATTTTCCAAATGGTGATTATCTTCGTTGCACACGAAGTCCACTTACTGCTATCGAATTTGCTATTATATTTCTTTCTGCGTTATCCCCCTGATTTATCAACGCTGCCAGTTTTTGATTTGCAGCTTGATTTATCACCTTACTGACATCCGCGGGCATAATTTCAGTGCTTGCCAGTTTCACCGATAGTGATTTTCGTCTTATTAATCGCGTTAGTCTTTCTTTGATTGCCGAGAACACCTTACTAGCAACATCGACAATTGTGCCAGGAGCTTTTTCACCAACAACATTAATAGCTTTAATTGATAATTGTTTTGCAAGAGGATCTACTTTTGGCGCTAACCCCGCAAATAACCCCTGAACAACATCACCGAGTCCATCTCCGTAAGTTGCTCTATAGATTGGTAATCGCGAGTTTACTGCTCTGACCTGTACGGGTGTATAGTGTCTATTGTATATGACCATTTTATTCTATTTCTATTTGTTTAACAATTAGTCACTGTGGTAACCATCAACGAGTTCATCAATGAGTTCTCGGTAAATATTAGTATCCATGATACCGCCTTGAAATAATCGCCGACCGATATCAGCGGCTCCATTAACCATTTCCGGAGAGTTATTTCCAGCTCGTTTTCCCCCTGTGAGAACTTCTAACCGCTGCACGTCATTGAAAATATTATCAGGACAAACAAACTTATCTCCCAAACCACTGCCAGTAAAGCCGTATTCTTCTCGTTTTTGTACGATTCTACTATAGCTTTTTTAAATTCCACATACTCATCATTTCTTTCAACAGCAGGTTTTTGTTTAGCAGCAGCGTATACTAAAGCAGGCCAGTGGAGGGAGGGTATTTTTTTAAAACATATTCAGGTTTAATATGTTTTTTCCAACCATATAACTCCGTGCAGCAATGTCGACTAATTCATCCCAACTAGCAGCATTAATAACATTAAGACCCTCGTCGGTAAAAGCGGTTGTAGCAATCAATGGGTCTGTGGGATCAGAGAATCTTTTGGATTGAGGCTTGGGCTCGGGCTGTTGCAGAGACAAAGGAAGTGGAAGAAAAGGGTCTTTTTGAAGCTCTTTCTTGATTCGTTGTTGTTGTTGTTCTTGTTCCCCCTCTTGTTCCTTTTCTTTTTGCCTTTGTTCTTTCTCTCTTTGATTTTGTTCCCTCTCTTGTTCCTTTTCTTTTTGCTTTTGTTCCTTTTCTCTTTGCTTTTGTTACTTTTATCTTTGCCTTTTTTCTCTCTTGTTCTTGTTGTTCTTCTTGTGCCGTATTATAATTTTCCACCACCCCCCTTAAATAAAATATATAATTAAGACCACCCTTGTCTATAACGTCAGTGCCTTGATTTACTTTATACACCCAGTCATACCATGCTTTTCTATCTACTTTAGCATATTTGGGGTCTAAAAAGTCACCTCTGGAATTAAAGTTTTCGGCAGCAAACTCACCAAACGTGGTCACATCCTGGCGAGTTTATAATTTATGGCTTCGAATTTCTTCTATGTCCGCTTCAGTAAATTTCTCCCAAAATTCAACTTTCTTTTTTCCCTCTTTTGGTTTTCCGCCGACAGCAACTTCAGGTTGAGGCTGAGGTTGTGCGGCAGCTATTTTTTCAGAAGTTTGTTTTGATACTTGAATAAGACTCTCTTCCTGTTCACCCGCTTCCTTTTAATGTCTCCTAATAGCAGTTAAAACATTCCAGTAACCGCAGTGACGGGTTTAAATAACTGTTCCGTTTCCGCTGCGTACTCAACTTGTGCTTCCTGCCGCAACTGCACGTTTTATTCTGAACTCATCTCTTACGGGGATATATTTTTTGATTGCTTCTGGTCGCTCTCTGGCTAGTCTAGCTGTGTAAGATTCCGGATGCACCATATTATGATATAACAATTTTTAATTGACAGCAGCAGGGAGGGCCACGACAACAAGTTGGGTTCGTCGTGTAAACTAAGGCTTTCATCGAAACGAAAAACATCGTTTAGAAAGCAGCGAAAGCAACATCGGGACCTTCCCCGGTTAATTATCGCTTCCCTTCTAATTGACTCTTTTTTCTTTTCGATGGAGACCTTAGTTTACAATTAGAAACCTTCTAAAAGTTTGTAGGGTTCGCCCTCCCTGCTGCTACAGCTCTAAATGTGGCTGGATTAGATCTGGGAAAAATCGATGGGCTACAAAATGACGGGTTCAATAAATATATATTGTATCCAAAACAGCTAGACATACCTTTCTTGGAAACTCAGACATTCGAAGTGCAAGGAAAACAAGCGATGATAAAAACAGATCAGCCATTTGCTAGAGAGATAGAGGCCAAAACGGTAGAGGTTTTTGTGCCTGGGCTCCCTCTAGAAATAGACACAGGCGAACTTGTCACAAAAATAGAAGGGAAACTTAAAAATAAAATCAAATATTCCAAAATGGCTACAATATGGGGATTAGGGGGTATAAAATCTGGAGTTAGGATTGTTTCAGTGGTCAAAGAGGATGCCAAAAAGATCCCGACGTTCTTCTATGTCATGGGATTCAGGCTAAAGAGCTGGTACCGGAGATGTGAATGGGATTTGAAATGCCTAAAATGTGGTTAAACAGGTCACAGCCCAAAAGAGTGCACAAACCCGCCTATAACATCGACTTATGCCAGCATAGCGGTAATGAACCCAAACAATCAAGTCATTGAAGACATACAAACACAAATAGGAAAACGTATTGAAGAAATTAGGAAAGACAGTGAAAGAGCAGATGAAAACAGTTAAATGGGAGCAGAGAAAGAGAGAGTGGAATCAAAAGACAGGACTACATTAACAAACCGAGACTTTACATAAATCAGGAAAGACAACTCACAAACTACCCCTGAATGGGAAAACATACTGAACCCTAACAAAACTGGCAAATTTAAAACACCGTTCAAACAGGGACAGATTATTTTAACAAACAGGTTTTCTTCATTACAAGAAGAAGAGAACAATTTAGAAGAGGGGTAGGAGAGATAGAAGGGAGAACCTTAGATATGTCAGGGCTACAACCCTTAACCTCCATGCTCATGCCCAAGGAAAAACACAAAAAGGAAGGCTTTGTCAGGGTCAAGTTCATCACAGGGTAGTGTCATAAATGAGACGGAAACCGACACCCCACAGACGGCACATAACAAAAATGAAGCAAAGATCAGGACAATGAAAAAACTAAGACAAAATCAAGAAAACGACACTGAGACTGAAAGTGAACCTGAAACGACAAATGACAGTAATGAGGTGAGTGAAGACGAGGAGGGGGACAAGTACGGAACACGAGACAGATACGGAATACGAGAGTGACACCAGACAAACACGGAAGTAGTGTAGTGGGACGGTATAGGGACAATGAGAATTGGCATTACAGACCCTCTTGGGACGATATAGGGAAAACATTTATAGGGACAATGGGAATTAACATTACAGATCCCCCTGGGACGATATAGGGACAATGGGAAATTTAACATGGGTGGGCCTATACAGGGACAGAAAAGTATTGGGTCTGTATAGGGACAAGGGAAAAAGAGAGAGTCTGACGTCACGGTAGGGGAGATTGGTAACACTGTAGCAACTAGGGGCAGGTGACGTCACAGGACTGAGCAAAGAGCGGGGTGTACAGAGAGAATACAGACAAGACTTACATTATATATAGACAACATTTTTTAAAAAAAATTTGAGGCAAGAAAGTCAATTTCTTTTCTAGATCAATGAGGTGCCCTGAAAAGGGCCTTTGGGTTTATGTTAACATTAGTCTGTTTAACATAGAGGGCATCGCTTAGGTCTCCTTCTTTTCCTCAAACTTTGTCTCTCTTCTGGTTCGTAAATCAAAACCCTCTTTAAACATCCTTACCTCTCCACGTAGATTCTTCTCTTCCAAACGCTTGTATCTGTCATCCTGACAATAGTCCACAATGATCGGACATACATGGGTAAGTCCCTACGGAACAGCATTGAAGATACTAGAGTAGAGGATTCCACGTTGGTCCACATCTTGGTGATGAGAACAGGTGAAGGAATGCAACGAACTGAAGTTATTTATAGGGGAAGGGAGGATCGAAACGAATTGAGTTCATTGACCAATCCAAACATGCGTTACAAAATTCAGTGATCACTCGTCCAATCCGAAGAGAGCAGTTTGTGACGTCACATTCCCTATGTAGAGGTGCTAGCGTCTGTGCGCAGTCAATCCATGCGACAAAGTTTTCAAACATAACGGAAACTCAGAAGACGATGAATTGGGGTGGAATAGCATTGACTACCCAAGTCAACCCTAACTTACTTCCAGAAGAGGTTAATTTGAATTGGGATTTTGTGGATTTTCTTACCTAGCAAGAATTTGTTCCGGAACCAGTACCTTCGCCACCTTCTCCTTCTTTACCACACGTGGAGAATTTTAAACAGAGACAGAAAGAAGAATTGGAGAAATTTATACAGCAGCAAATGGAAGCAGAACAAGCTTTTCTCCTTCAGCAACAGCAGCAAGAAGAAGAGGTAAGAAAGAAACAACAAGAAGAAGCAGCAAAGAAACAAGGGTGTGAAAGTCAAACGGTCACGGTACTGTTAGACATTTTAGCAGAGTTAAGAAGTCTGAAACAAATGTATCAGACTTCTTTATTACGACCGAAGCGAAAAAGACCTTCCCGAGCTAAACAACCCAGTCCTTTGACTACGCCTGCCATACCACCCTTAGTGATTTCTACCAAATCATCGACAGTGCGCAGTCCAGAAGTAGGCCTTGGCCGTGGCAAAGGCTTAAGACGGTTAAAGTTGATTGTTTAGATCAACAAATACCCAAAGGTCCTTTTCAGGGCCACCCATTTCTCTCGAAAAGAGATAGTATTTCAATTGCCAACATCAGTTAAAACTCAAAAAGCCCTTTTTTATCCTTATGGTACGTGCGAATGTATGAGTGCTTGAGTGTAGATTCTTATTCTAAAAGTCAAAACCAAGAGATACTTACGTTTTATGACTGGTCTATTCTGGTACAAATTTTACAATCCAATTCACAACACAACATAGCACTTTAAAAAGTTCTTAGGCTTCTTCTGTGTCTCTGGTCACTCTCTGTTTTTTAAATGTCTTCACTTTTTCAGGTTTTTCCTCCACTTCTTCCTCACTTTCTCCCCTTCTTCTTTTCTTCTCCAGTTTCTCTTTCTGCACTTGTCTGGGTTCTTCCTTGGGGGAGGCGACCTCTTCTTCCTCTCCATAATCCCTCTCTTCTTCTTCTTGCTTCTGTTGTTTCTTAGGGCAATCTGGAGACCAATGTCTTTTTTTCTTGACAATGATAACAGGTATCTTGACTTTTGTCTCTTCTAGCACCTGTTTTTTTTGACGGTCTGGACACTCTGAAGACCAATGCCCTTTCTTCTTACAGATAAGCAAGTATCTTGACTTTTATCTCAAAAGGAGGGTGTGTAGTCCATCGGCTTGTCTGAAGAAAATTTTCTGATGACCCCTCGCAAAGCTCTGATGAAATATTTGATCAGTGTAGGCTCTTCCATCGTTCTGCTCGGTTTTAGGGTGAAATGAATAGTGGAAGGCAAGTCACACACCCTTTAAATATACGCTGGTCTGCCATGGATATAAAGTGACCCATGGTGTTTAACATGTAGTCATTTGACTTTTTGCAGTCAAGATGAAACAATTGAATCAATTCGAGAAGAAAGAAGAAGAAGAAAGTAAGAGGCAGAAAGGTGATTTATCGCCTCGTACCAGGGCTGAAGTCTTGGCACAAATTCATGCCAGTGATTTTAAAGATGACATGAGTAAACCAGAATCCAGACTCAGAGAGTCTTCATCTAACCAAAGTTCACCACCCTTAGTAAACCTTGAAAACTAGTATCACATTCAAGAGACGGAAAAGCGCTCCTCTAGAAAATTTAGAACCAAGGCTTACACTTACAGGGTGAAGTTTAAAGATTTTAAGACCGAAGTAACGTTAGAGAAAGCAGAGGGTTTCATCACCGAGGTGTGGGATTCTTTGTTAACCACACTGAAACACCAATGTTAAGCCAAAGAAGACGATCGCTTGAGACTTTCCGTTCATCACGACGGTTTGAAATCCCTTGTTTGGATCGTGTTTAGTAGCCCAGCAGAACTGACCCCTTCCAAAGTCATGGACTAGATACAACATGTGCAACAATCAAATGACCAATTTCACATCACCGATGGAAAAGCCAAACTGTTCATAACTCACGTTTCTCTCCCCAAGGGGACCGGACAACGCAGAAAAGTGTTATTGGTGGACGACCTTCGCAGCATTAAGCGTAGCCTCGTCCAAATTAACAGTCCTCAAGACCAGATGTGTTTAGCCAGTGCCATCGTGGTGGGACGAACCTAGGCCAACAAGAACGACACGGTAGAATGGAAAAGAGCTTGGAAGAACATTCGAAAATCGAACCGAGCCAAACAACGAAGTGAAGCAGAACTCCTGTTACAACAAGCTGGCCTGTCCAAAGACACACCTTGTGGCATTCCTTAAATGCAAAAATTGCAAGATGTCCTAGCTCCACGCTACACTTTGAAAGTGCACCCTCAAGAAGCTCGCGGGTCTCTGTTGTTTCGAGGTTAAGTTTTTAAGGATGGAAAATACATTCACGTGTATTATCCCCATGAACATTTCGATAACATTACCAATATCACTGGATTCCTGGGATACGGTTATTACTGTGAGAAATGTGACTATGACTATAACAATCGAGAGCAACACAAATACTGTGGATCGAAATGCTCATAATGTTTGGCCTCTCAACCCTGTCTGGACAAAGGACAACCACGAGTGCATTGCCCTGCTTGTCAGCGCACCTTTATCCGTCCAACCTGTTACCATCAACATCTGAAGACACAAGGTTCACAGCAGAAATGTGCTTGCCAACTGCTGAGATTGTGTCCAACTTGTGGACAAGGCATACGTACCAATAATGCCAAGGCTCATGTATGTTAAGGAAAAAAACCATGTCACATTTGTCACCAAATCGTGGTCTTGGAACATCAGTGTTACATACAAAAATACCAACCCCAACAAGAGGAAGATGAACTCAAGAAGAAAGGGAATTTCATCTTTTTCGATTTCGAATGCATGCAAGAGACCGGCATTCACATTCCTAATTTCTGCGTGGCTCACCGAGCATGCGAGAAGTGATCTAAGATCCTATCTTTAGTTATTGCCCTCACTGCAGCAAGATTCCTGGAGGACGTGAAAAAATCTTTCAGGGACGGAACAAGGCACCGAACGTCTTAAAGTCACTTTGAACGGAGACAAAATCATTTCCATGCAAGTGGGACAAGTACAGTTTAAAGATTCGATGAGCTACTTGGCCGTGCCTTTGAGTCGAATGCCTTAAACGTTTGGAATGACAGAAATGGCAAAAGGTTATTTTCCTCACCTTTTCAATACCGAAGCCAATCAACATGCTGTTCTACCCCATTTAAGGCTAAAGACTACGACCCCGACAACATGCGTACCGAACAACGAGAAGCTTTCTACGCTTGGTACCAGACCCATACCTCGGACTCTTTCGACTTTCAGGAAGAAATGTTAAAGTATTGTCGTTCCGACGTGGACATTTTACAACGTTGCTGTGGAAAATTTCGAGAACTGTTCATGGAACACGAAGAGGTCGATCTTTTGAAAGAAGCCTGCTCCATTGCCAAAGCGTGTTCCTTAGTGTATAGACAACGATTCATGCCTAAAAACACCCTGGCTGTCATCCGCCCTCAAATGACCAACTTTGTTAAACGTCAGTACTCGGTCAAAGCCCTACGTTGGTTACATTACTTGTGCGACAAGGAAGACAAATGGATTCAGCATGCCCGCAACGGAGTGGGTGAAAAGACCATCGGAACGTATTCAGTCGATGGCTGGGACTTAGAAAACCCCAAGATCGTGTAGAGTTTAACGGCTGCTGATTTCACGGATGTCCCGTCTGCTACCATGAACGTGGCACTAAAATCAGTTTTTACAACGAGCCATGGAAGACTTGTACCAGACCACTTGTCAGCGACGCCTAAAGTTAGAGCAGCAAGGATACCAAGTAGTGGAAATGTGGGAACACGAGTACGATCACCGTTTGAAAACCGATCCCGAGTTTAAATACATCGTAGAAAGTTACCAGTTGATGGACCCCTTGAACCCAAGGGATAGTTTGTACGGAGGAAGGACAAATGCCACCTGCTTGCTGTACCAAGCCGACGAAGAGAAACGAGAAGAAATCAAATACTTGGACGTGTGCTTGCTGTATCCTTACGTGTGCAAATATTGTCGCTTTCCTGCAGGGCACCCACAATTGTTAACGGAACACATCGACCTTGATCACATACGACAATACGAAGCATTGATCAAATGCAAAGTCTTGGCTCCCACGGACTTGTACCATCCCGTGTTACCTCACCATTGTCAAGGCAAACTGATGTTTCCCTTGTACCGTACTTGTGCCGAAACGTGCAACCAAGCCCAGCCTTGTCAGCACACCCAGGAAGAACGCGCCTTGACGGATACGTGGGTTAGCGTGGAATTGTTCAAAGCTCTGGACATGGGATACCAACTGTTAGAAGTGTACGAAAAATTTACCACTTTCCCAAGACACAACAATACCACAAGGGTGTCCGAAGTCAGAAAGGCATTTCGCAGACTACGTGGATGCCTTTTAAAACAGAAACAAGAAGCCAGTGGCTATCCTTCCTGGTGTCACACTTCCGAAGATGAAAAGACATTCAAAGAGAAATACTGGGAACAAGAAGGCATCGTTTTGGACCACATCGAGAAAAACGAAGGCAGGTGATCGTTTGCCAAAGTGATGTTAAATTGTTTGTGGGGTAAAATGGCACAACGGCCGTGTTTATCCCAGACGGAATATTGATAGAACCTTCCCGCTACTTCCAGATGATTCACGACAAAACCAAATACATGAAACACGTGGACGTCGTTCGCGAGGATTTGATCTTAGTCAATTACAAAGTAGATCTGGACATTTTACAAGCCGACGAATTTGGAAATGTTATCATTGCGGCTTACGTGACAGCCCATGCTTGCTTAAAATTGTACGAAGCATTAGAATTGTTAGGGGATCGTGTGTTGTACTTTGACACGGACAGTTGCATTTACATCAATCGCCCGGGTCAACATCACCCTAACATCAAAGGAGACCGTTTAGGAGCCTGGACAGACGAGCACCCCGACGAGAAGATGTTAAGTTTCGCTAGTGGCGGTCCTAAAAATTATGGCTACGAATACCGGAACATACAAGGAGAAGTGCATGCCGAGTGTAAGGTAAAAGGATTGACTCTGAATTATCGCACCAGTCGAGTGGTGAACTTTGGCGTATTGAAAGAAGCCTTGCAACCTAGACAGGATGGAAACTTTAAAGTGACCACTTGCAAACCGAACAAGATTGTACGTCTACCAACACACCAAATCGTCAGTCGACCCTTGGAAAAGGTATATCAAATCGTGTACCAGAAGCAAGTGCGACTTCCCAATCACTTCACTTTGCCGTACGGTCACATCGATATTGGTCAGCATATAAAAAGGAACAATTGGCAAGATCGATAGGTCATTGTGACTACCAAGACCAAGCGAACAAGATGAATACTTTCAGAGAAACACAAAACAAGTTCAGACAGGCACAATTCAAGTTTGTAGCCTCTGAAGTGGAATGCGATGCGGAGCCTTGCGATGTGAGCGATGCTGTACGCTGTGACCTCAGTGATGCAGTAAAGCATCATGGGAAGTTTAGTGTCACTACCCTTATCATAGAAAGTGATGCTGTGCGTGTCAAACCTGATAAATGCGAAAGCGATGCCACTCGTCATCGTGGACACTTTACTGGGTTTCATGGTAAATGTGGATGTCAATCTTCACGTCTACCACCCTACGGATGTCATCCAGCCCTGAGCAAACTCCTGTCCATGTCACCCTACCCTCATCGAAACGAACCTGTGGAAGACGAATATTCGTTCCCTGTGCGATTGCCTAACTACTGCAACTTTGAAAATTGTTTTCAATCTTTCAAAGGAAAAGACCTAAATATCTGGGACTACCGACCCCCGAAGAGTTAGCCAGAGCCGGATTTTTCTACTTGGGCGATTGGGATAAAGTGAAGTGCTTCAGTTGCTGTGTGTCACTTCACCACTGGAAACCACACTATTCGGCCTACCTGGAACATGCTGGATGGTCTCCCAGTTGTCACTGTTTACCATTAGTGGGACGATATCAGTAATCCCTGAATGGATATTTTACAAGAGAACATTCGTGGTTTGCCTGTGGAGTTGAGAGAACGCATTTACAGAGAACTGGTCAACATTCAAGTGAAACGTAAAGAACAATTCCATCCGTTACGTCACCGGTGATGAAACCACTGGTACCTGAATGCTATAAGAGGACTGATTCACAAGAAAGTGTTCCAGTGGTCAGATCTTGTTAAACAGTTCGAGGACGAGAAGGAACGGTACGTTAATGATTTTCGTTACTTCGAGATGCACATACTGCAACGTATTCCAGAAGAAGAGTTAGAGTCAAAATCTTTTACGCAACGTCAACTTAGTGGAAGAGGAAACGTCTGAACGAACTGCGATCTTTAGGTTAGTGATTGAACCTTTTAGATTCGTTACTGGAGTAAAATCATCTCTGTGCAGAAAGTACATTTATTGCTTCCGACAAAAGAGGGTTTTAGTATAACTGATCATGGATACTTTACACCACCACCACTGCCATCCCCAGGGGTCACGAGAGACGCCACCCCACGAAAGCCTGAGAAAGAAGAGATACGAGAAGTTTTTCAAACACCGTCAGCAGCTCCCATTTCTAGTAAGATTGCAGCATCCTTGTTGACCCCTTCCCCCACACCCCAACGAGAAGAAATGAAAGCTTGGGTTAAAAAGATGATGTCCAGTCCTCCTTCGACAGAAGTAAAAAAGAAAGAAGGGAAACCAGAAGTGAAAAAAGAAAAGAAGGCCAAAGCCATTCCATTGCCACCTCCACCACTACTTTCGACTTCTACTCCCGTAGCCCATCGACACGTAAATCCGTTTCCAAGTCACCCTTTCGCCCCATTCAAAGTAGCATCAGCGAAGAGTGGGTCACTTATTAACAAGCACAAAAAAAAATAGAGAAGAAGTTAGCCAGCATTTACTACGATCCATCCCATCCTGCAGGTTACGGAGGAGTTCAAAAATTGTATCGTGCTGCCAAAGCTCCTCTGAAAAGTCTCCGTTTACCTCAAGTGCAACGATGGTTACAAGAACAAGCTACCTACACTTTACACAAACCCATCCGACGCAAGTTTTCCAGACGTCGCACCCAAGTGGCAAGCTGATTTAGCCGATTTCTCTCATTTGGCTACCTACAATCAATATTTGGTTTGTGTCGTCGACGTCTTTTCCAAATTTGCCTGGGTCGTACCATTGACTTCCAAATCGAGCAACGAGTTAGTGGGAGCCCTGCAACGGGTGTTGAAACAAAGTGGTCGTCACCCTCTTCGATGGCAAAGGGACAAAGGCACTGAATTTCTGAACCAAGCTTTCCAAAAAGAATTAAAGAAAGATGACATTCATTTTATTTTACCACCGAGAATCCTGAAACCAAAGCCAGCATCGTGGAACGTTTTCAACGCACTTTGAAAGAACGCATGTGGAAATATTTTACGCAACATCACACTCTGAAGTACATCGACATCTTCCCGCACGTGGTACAAGTGTACAACCAATCTTACCATCGAAGCATTGGACGTGCCCAGGAAGAGGTGACTCACGACAACGAAGTGCTGCTTTCTGACCGTCTGTTTAGTACGTCTCCGACGGTGGCTGTCCACAAAAAAGTGAAGTGTTGACCGTAGGAGATTGGGTGCACATTGGCAAAACCAAACTCACTTTCGACAAAGGTTACTTACTTAACTGGAAGACCGAATTGTTTCGTGTCACTGGACGAGTGCATGGTTGTCATCCTGCCGTCTATAAATTGGAGGATATGAACGTAGAAGTGTTAAAAGGAACGTTTTACTTACCCGAGTTACAATGTGTCACCAAAAACGAAGACGACATGTACGACATCGAAAGCATTCTCGAATGCATAACCCGTAAGTAGGCAAACGACGCGTCAAAGAAGTCAAAGTACGTTGGAAAGGATATCCACCCAGTTTTGATTCTTGGATCGACGCTTCGCAAGTCATCGACTATAAAAAGAAGTGACCACCATGCCCTTTCACACCGACTCAGTTACCGCTACCACTGCAGCTACCATTCCTTCACCCAGTTCTTCTCTGCAAGATTTACAGAAACAACCCTTGTGGGTGTGGTGTGGAGAACGTGTGCCTAAAACACAAATCGTCTTTTTCTGCCAAATCTTCGTGGTGTATTGTGTCATCGGTGCAGCCATTGCCAATATGAGTTTGCAACAAGGAGACAAACAATTGTGGACCATTTTATTGAGCAGTTGCATCGGTTACCTTCTTCCCAATCCCTCCCTGAAATTCTCCTCGAACGGGAACAACGGGAATATTGTGTCCAGTGCTAGTAACCACTCCAATAAAAAGCAACAACCCTATTTTGGGCGGAGACACTCCTCTGACATCCAGTAATCCCTCGGACAACCACAGAACTCTGGAATTATTATCCACCATAACCAATTTTACTTAACCTTACTCAGTGACAGTTCCATGGAGGTGTTTCCCAACAAAGCTTTGTGCTGTTACACGGCCAAATTATCTCAGGCTATCCAATTAGATCACGAAGCCCATTGGGAAATGGCTTTAGTAGAAATCATTCACCCGACCCAAGTCCTCAATGTCCTTCCCAATCAAAATTCTTTTACGGTGGAAGTTCATGACGACCAAATGAACAGTACTTGAATACCTATGTAAAATATGATAAGAAAACACCTAGCACAAAAAATCAAAAGTCGACCACCTATCATTTTTTCATTCCTCCAGGCTATTATTTTAGCGGACAACATTTGGTGAGCACCATTGGATCCAGGTTTAATGTCGTGTTTCTTAAAGCTCTGGAGAGTGTCAAAAAAGTGTCACCCTTGAGTACCATAAAGTAGCTCGTCGTTTCCTGGTGAAATTTTCTGAGGGGAGCAAAGTGTTGTCTATTTTATTTTGTCCTGAATTGTTTGATATGTTGGGCGGGGACATGGATATGAGGATGACAGTGATCAGGTAAAACGAATTACCAGTCATTTCAGACAAAGATTCTTTTGAAAAGTTTTTTCGTTCCCTAGTAGAACTGAACCAAGGACTGAATTTGATTTTTGTGTACTCCGATGTGGTGGAGTATAACGTGGTGGGACGCACCTCCGTATCATTACTGCATATCATTCCTTTCAAAGTGGATTCTGCCACGAACGCAAACCTCAAGACCATTAAGCTTATGTGATCAACACGGACGACAATCATCTCCAGGAACCCACTGGGTAGCCGTCTACTTTCCTTAAGAAGGATGTGTGGAATATTTCGATTCGTATGGATTGTCCCCTTTGGAAGACGATATCATTGACTTTATGAGAAGAAATGCTCAGACCACACGATTCAATAATGTGAAATTACAAGGCACATATTCCATGGTGTGTGGACAATATTGTGTGTATTTTCTGCATCATCGCAGTCTGGGATATTCTTTAGAACATTTAGTGACTTATTTTGATCGTCATTCTTCTAGAAACGATGAGAAAGTAGATCGATGATTTTGTGACCGTTATGCTTATCTTTTGTCTTTAGCTAGGAAACGAAGTGTACATCAATGGCCCAATGACTTCCAACAGTGGATATCACAATTTCATTCACAACGTTGTCAGCCATGTCAAAAATAGTTAGTTATTTGAAAAAATGTTTGTTAGTTAAAATGAATGATTAATGTTGAGAAGAAAAAAATTGTTACTTGTTAGTTATGAGTTATTTGAATAAAAATGTTGTTTTAAAGAAAAAATACCTTTGTAGTTTGTTTTGCTATGGGTATCATGATTCATGTTCTTTGACTTCTCTCTATCCCTCACATGACACTGATTTAGCGTTCCGACTCGTAGGGATGTTTTCCTTCGCGTCCGCGCTTTTACCATAAAACGGGGTAGTCTCCAGTCTGACCATAAAAGTAACAGTAGGTGAACTACATGACTACGACACCAACCAATTTTATGAAGCCATAACTCAGGCCATCAACAAGCGGTCACAACCAGTATACCAAAAACACGTGACAAAATAATAAATACACCTATACCATGGTGGACAGAGGAATGCCGATTAGCAATTCAGGCCGAAAGAAAGCTCTAAATCTGTTCAAACACACTAACGTAACAGCAGATTTCCTTGAATATAAACGCAAAGAAGCTATAACACGGACTACAATCAAGGAAGCCAAAACCAACTCATGGCGAACATATTGCTCCACACTTAACCATCACTGCAACTCAAAACAAGTGTGGGGAGAGATCAAAACCATGAAAGGAAACACACCCAAAACAACACCAAAACTCCCTGGAACGGAAACTAACGAAGAAAAAGCCAAACGATTGGTTCAACACTTCGCGAATTCAAGCAGCAACAATAACCACACCAAGGAATTTATGAGACAATCTTCCATTCTTGAAGCGGAGTTCCCGCACCTATTTAGTGACCAAATAAACAACGACAATACACCATTAAATGAGTTATTTAATCTGATTGAATGGAGAAAGACGCTACACAATAAAAAGTCCACATCACCAGGTGAAGACCAAATAGGCTATGAATTTTATAAAAACATACCACCCAATATGGAAAACATAATCCTACAACTAATTAATCTAATATGGCAGACAGAGAACATACCAACAAACTGGAAACAAGCAACACTCATTGCCATACCTAAACCTGGGAAAGACCCCACAAATATTAATTCCTACCGACCAATCTCCCTGACCAACACCTTATGCAAACTCATGGAGACTATGATAAATAACCGCCTCTAACACCATCTAGAACAAAACAAATTACTATCAGAGAATCAAAGCGGATCAATGCATAGACGATCTACTTTAGACCAACTCATCCGACTAGAAGCTAACATCAAACTCGCCTTCAATGCAAAAAGGAAAAAAGACCGACACCTTATTGCGATCTTTTTAGACCTAGAAAAAGCCTTTGACATGGTGTGGACCAAAGGACCCATATCCAAACTTAACCAATATGGTATTACAGGTCGCATGCATTGCTGGATCTCGAATTTTCTAACAGGAAGACAAATCAAAACCCAGAAACTGAAGATTAGGGTGCTGAGGCTAACCATCCAGCCTCTGCACTCCCATCTAATACAGTCAACTGGGAGAACGATTGGAATAGAAGATGTGTGTGTGATGCCAGACCTGGGAGACGCCAGCATTAGCCAGGTGTCTATGGAGTTTAAAAAAACAGCCCCTTTCAGGGCTAACCAAAACTCTAGAAAATAAACAGTCCTCAATTTGCCAATGTGTGAATGTGAAGTAGTGTGAAAATAAACACTCACTCCTTTCCTGGTGTGATTGTGTGTGTGTTTATGTGTGTGTGTGTTTGTGTTTGTAAGCGCTCACGTACGTTTGTGTGTTTGGTAGATTATTGGTTTTTGTAAGCGCTCAAGTACGTTAGTGTGGATAGTAGAGTGTGTGGTTATTAAACATTCCCTTCTGTGTGGATTTTTTTTGGCTGCTTCGCGTGTGTGAATAGTACATTATGGTTTTTTTTTTTTTGCTGCTTCACGTGTGTGGATAGTAGATTATGGTTTTGTTTCTGCTGCTTCCCGTGTGTGGATAGTATATTTTGGGTTTGATTTTGCTGCTTCGCGTGTGTGGATAGTATATTATGGTTATGTTTATGCTGCTTCCCGTGTTTGGATAGTAGATTATGATTTTGTTTTTTGCTGCTTCGCGTGTGTGGATGGTATAATTTGGGTTTAATTTTGCTTCTTCGCGTGTGTGGATAGTATAATTTGGCTATGTGTTAATGTCTCATTACGTTTGTGTGGATAGTAGATAATATGAGAAGAGAAAAGTAGGGGATGTTTTCCTTCACGTCCGTGCTTTAGATATAAAACTGATAGCGTTCGTCATTCGCGCCATTCTACGGAATAAAGACAAGGAAGATGGTGGTCGCGATGGAGTTGTTGAATTATTTGATAGGTATATATTATTGGATATTGGATGTTACCTATGTAATGGAAAGGACAGAGAAAGAATGGAAGTTAGAATAGTGCCTGGACTATGATAATAGTCTAAAGGAAGCAAAAGAGATGATAAAAGGGATGATATAAGAGGAGGAATGTGAGAGTGGGATCATTAAAGGAGGTCATAGAACATCTCACAAGAGTCAGGGGCTTCCTGGAAAACATTTTGGAATGAAGTGAGTGGCCTTTCACAAAGTGGGGAGTAAGCCAGCTGAAGAAAGCAGAAGAACAGATGACGAAAGTGATGACAGAAGAAGTTAAGAAGATTAAAGACAACTGGACTAAAGAGAGAAAAGAAAGAGAAAACAACAAGAAAAAGGAAGAGTTTGAAAGGCTCAATAACAACTGGATCAAAGTCCAGGAGAAGTTCCGAGCATTGGGCCATCCTGACTGGATGCCAGAGAATGAAGTGAAGAAGAAATAATGGAGAAAGTCAGGAGCTGGTGGAAAGAAATGGAGAAAGTAGAAGAAGAAGCAGAAGAAGCCAAAGGCCCTTTTCAGGATCCCTCATTGATCTCGAAAAAAGTTGACTTTCTTGCCTAACCACTTCAAAAAATGTATGTTTTCTGTTGTATGTGATATATATGTACGCCCCGCTCTTTGCTCAGTCCTGTGACGTCACCTTCCCTACTTGCTACAGTGTTACCAATCTCCCCTACCGTGACGTCAGACGCTCTCTCTTAGCCCTTGTCCCTATACAGACCCAATACTTTTCTGTCCCTGTATAGTTCCACCCATGTTAAATTTCCCATGTTAAATTTCCCATTGTCCCTATATCGTCCCAGGGGTCTGTAATGTTATATCCCATTGTCCCTGTAAATCTTGTCCCTATATCGTCCCAGGGGGGTCTGTAATGCAAATTCCCATTGTCCCTATACCGTCCTACTACATTACTGACGGATATGGAAACGGAAATAGAAACAGAAAACACAACAAACAGAACTGAAGATATCGCGACTGACGAAGAAACTCCGACAGAAAGTAGTTTAACGGGGTTCCAGTGCCCTCCTAAAGGTAATGAAAATTAACTAAATCAAAAATAATAATACACCTGCCAAAAAAAAAATTAATAAAAAACCCCCCAAAAATGCAACAACAATACAATAAAATAATAGAGATATAACCATAATGCGGCAACCTGGAAGAAAGAGGGAAAAATGGATGGAAAGAACTTCTGTATAGCTTATGTTAATGTAAATGGAACACACAAAGAAAAACTAACTAAATTATTTAGAGAAACCAAATATGACTTAATTTTTATGCAAGAGACCCATAACAAATTTACCAAAGGCCTGATAACTCTATGTGAAGAGAAATTAGATGGTATAGTGGTTTTAAATGATTTTAAAGGGAATGATATAAGTGGGGGGGAGCAGCAACTTTCATTAAACCTAAAAAGGGAGTAAATTGGGAGAGGAGAACTGAAGGAGATTTTATAGCGGGAGACTTTTACATATTGTGATAGAAGATACCCATTTTATAAATATATATGTACAGCAAATAAGTATAAAAAACAACAATTCATGGAAAACTTAACCAAATACATTGAAAAATATACAATGGATAACTTAATTCTATGAGGGGATTTTAATTGAGTGGGAGAAAATATAGATAGGGGTGGGGAATTAACTATGATGATCTAATTTTTAAAAAAGAAATGGAATGGTTTTTTAAAAAAACATAAATTGACAGATATATATATAGGTATCTAAACATGATAAGAAGAGAGTTTACATATGACTATAAAGACAATAAAGGTAGCAGATTAGAGAAATTCTACGGTACAAATATACAAAATGATGCCTATAAACTTATAGGGATTTCAAACATAAAATTGTCACACCATAAACTTATATATTTAGAAATACAATTAAAGAAAAAATACAAATAGGGGAAAGGGAAATGGAAAATGAATAATCAAATTTTAGAAGAACCTGAATTTATAGCAGAAATCAACTGATACTAAAAATTTCACAGAAAAAGGGAACAGGGACATAATCACGGAATGGGATAAATTAAAAGAGAATTTCAACAAAAAAGCGATAAGATTTTCCAAGATAAGGAGAGAAAAACAGAGAATAGAGAAAAACGAGATAAAAATACAATTAGATAAAGGAATGGGCGGGGGGAGAAAAGGGCAAATTACTAAATGATAGATTAAACTTCCAAAAATGGACCAAAATACTGTAGAACAAAATAATTGCAAGCGTACAGGTAAACGGAGCTAACACGGGAAAATTTGAAATTAAAAGATCAGTAAGGCAAGGCTGCTCACTATCTATTTATATTATTATACGTAACAGCAATTGAAATTCTAAGTATAAGAATAAGACTAAATAGGAAGATTGAAGGTATTAAAGTTCCAAATATAAAAGATGAAATAAAAATGTTACAGCATGCAGGCGATTGTACGAACTTTATTAAAGACCAAAATTCCATTAAACACCTAGAGAAGGAATTTGAAAATTTGGTAAGGCCTCTGGGTCAAAAATAAATCATGAAAAAACTGAAATACTGAAAATAGGGAACTGGAGAGGAAATCACTCAGGATTACCACCACACCTAATTAAAGAAAGAGTGAAAGCATTGGGCATTTATTTTGGGATAAGAGAAGAACAAGAAAACTATAAAAAATATGAGACAGAAAATAGAAACGAATGTGAACACCTGGGCACTTTTGCCACTATGCCTAATGGAACGGGCCCAAGTGGCCAAAACGTACATGTACGCGAATATAAATTTTATTACGAATTCTATTGACATAGAACATAAAAATTTAGAAAAACTAGATAAGGAGATTATTAATTACATATGGGATTTTAAGACCCACTACGTCAAGAGGGAAACTTTATATAGAGCACAAGAGAGGGTGGACTAGCACTCCCCAACTCCATTTGGATAAAGACTGCAAATATTATAAATAGATTTTAAAAGATTAAAGCAATACCAACATCACCATGGGAGGGAATATACATCTACTGGTTTGGGTTCACAGTGAGAAACAGGGGGGACATTTATACAAATAATAAACTTGTAAAAAAATCTAGAAATACCAAGAAAATTTAGACATATCAAAGAAATACTAACCAAATATAGGGATATAAAAAGTTTATGGGACCAGGAGGAAAATTGACATATAGATACATTAGAGAGGAAATAACAAAAAACAAAACTAAAACTAAAGTAAAACAGGAGAACATAGAGATTAACTGGAAAAAACATGGGGGCACTGGAGCAAATTCCGCTCCCTAAAAATATAAAGCCTCTGCTTCAAATACATGTACAATGCAAGGTTGACAGGAGAGGTAGCAGTGAGACGGCACATGGTTAGAGTATCGCCAAAATGTCCACTGTATAAAAAAGCCCCTACTAGTAAACTATACACAATGATACAGTGCGAGAGCAGGAAAACATGTAGATTGAAAGTGATAGAAGAAATAAACAAAGGGGGAGATATCAAAAGGCAATGGATGGAGACTTCAATAAAAAAAAACTATACAAAATTACAGAGTACATAGTAGACACCACGATGACATGTGGGCAAATAATTGTGATAAAGAGGTAATATATATATATATATATATATATATATATATATATATATATATATATATATATATATATATATATATATATATATATATATATATATATATATATATATATATATATATATATATATATATATATATATATATATATATATATATATATATATATATATATATATATATATATATATATATATATATTAGTTGGCATCCGTTAGCCTCGAGAGACGATGGAACTGAGCCCATGAGAGATGTCCCGGTTGGTGGTTGTGCAGCGTCTGCTGTGGCTAAGTAGTCCAATGCGGGAGTGGCAGTCCCTGCTGCACCTGCTGCACTTGAAGGTTGTGTCAGGTGTTGGTTGAAGCTGCTTCTTCTTCCTCTGTGATCGTCTTTCATCAGCTAACAAGCGTTCCTTGTCATCTCCAGCTTTCAGACCAGTGATCAGAGCATGTCTCAGCCTGATCTGTCTAGAGCGAGCTCTTCCCAGGTGTTGACATCAATATCAAGGGCTTTCATGTCATGCTTACAGACATCCTTGAAGCGGAGATGTTGCCGTCCGATCGACCTTTTGCCAGAGGTGAGTTCCGATTAAAGAATGTCTTTGGGGATCCGTCCGTCAACCATCCGACGTACATGGCCCAGCCATCTGATGCGGCGTTGGCAGAGGAGTATGATCATGCTGGGAATCTTGGCACGCTCGAGTACCTCGTTGTTTGTTACTCGATCACTCTAGGTGATCCCGAGTATGCGTCGGAGGCATCCCATGTGAAAGGCGCTCAGTCTTTTCTCTTGTGAGGCGTACAGAGTCCAGGTTTCACTGGCATACATGAGAGTGCTATACACGCATGCAAGGTACACGGTGATCTTAGTGTTCATGGTCAGCATGCTGTTGTTCCACACTCTCTGCGACAACCTGGAGAGAGTTGTTGATGCCTTTCCGATCCGCTTGTTGAGCTCAGCATCGAGCGAGAGGTTGTTGGTGATGGTAGAGCCGAGATACATGAACTGACTCACCACCTCAAGTTCGTAGTTGTTGATGATGATGCTTGGGGGGACCGCGTCCTGAACCATCACGTTTGTTTTCTTTAGGCTTATGGTTAACCAAAACTCATCACATGCTTTAGCAAAGCGGGCCATCAGGCGCTGAAGCTCAGCTTCTGTGTGGGTGGCTAGAGCAGCATCGTCTGCGAAGAGCATGTCCCTGATGGTTACTTCACGCACTTTGCTCTTTGCCTTCAGTCGTATCAGGTTGAACAGTCTGCCGTCTGATCGTGTGTGCAGATAAATCCCTTCTGTGGACGTCCCAAAGGTGTGCTTGAGCAGGACTGCGAAGAAGATGCCGAATAGCGTGGGGACAAGGACACGGCCCTGTTTAACTCCACTGCGGATGTCAAAGTGGTCGGATGTTGAGCCATCGTACTGTGCTGTGCCTTTCATGTCATCGTAGAAGCACTGGATCATGCTTAGCAACTTTGGAGGGCAACCAATTTTCGCCAGGATTGTGAAGAGTCCGTCTCTGCTGACCAGATCGAATGCCTTGGTGAGGTCTATAAAGGCCAGGAAGAGGGGTCAGTAGTGAAGGGGGACACTTTACGTACAATGGGAATTAGCATTAAAAACACCCTTGGGACACTTTACGTACAATGGAAATTTAACATGGAGAAAAATCGTGGGACACTTTACGTACAAGGGGAATTAACATGGGAATAAATCGTGGGACACTCTACGTACAAGGGGAATTAACATGGGAATAAATTGTGGGATACTATACGTACAAGGGGAATTTAACATGGGATTTTTTTTTTTAAAAAAAAAGTTTTTTTAAAATTTAAATTTAAATTTAAATTTAAAAAAGGGGTAGGCAATTCAAAGACTATCTCTTTTCGAGAAATATGGCTGGCCCTGAAAAGGGCCTTTGGGTTTTCTTCTTCTTCTTCTTCTAATTTCTTCTTTTCCTCCACCAACTTCTTATTTTATCTCCAACACTCTTTCTCTTCTTTTTTTTCTCCTTCTCTTCCTCCTCTTCTTCTTTCTTCCTCTTCTCATTTTCCTCTTCTTTTTCAATTTTTTCGTTCCATGTTCTTATTCTTATCTTTTCCTCTTCATCCTCCTTCTCCTCCTTTATTTCTTTCAACAGATCACTAATGATTACCTTCATTTTTCGTAAATTGTTTATCTCCATCTTCACTCTATGGGGACTATATGAGTAGTGATCCTCGTTTAGGTTAACCAACATTTGCTCAAACATTCCTAAATTGTCCATGACGTTTTGCAATTTTTCCATTTTGTTAAGGTGGTTTGACGCCATCTTCTTTGTATTCTTTGCAGAATGGTTTGAACAACTAATACTGTGGGTTCTTATACGAAAAGCGCGAACGTGAAGGAAAACATCCCCCTAAAACATAAAATGGATCTTACCTAGATGATGACCCAACATCGCGCGGACGTGAAGGAAAACATCCCCCTTATTTCTCATTTCATATAATATAACCCTAACTATACTCTCCACATTTGCTAAAAAACCCATAATCTACTATTCACACAAACATACCTGAGCTCTTACAAACACACAAACACATACACTTCCACTATTAATAAAGAGTTAGTGTTTATTTTCACACTACTCTACCTACATACATTGCCAAATTAATAGTTATTTCTTTTCTAGAGTATTGGGTAGCCCTGAAAAGGGCTGTTTTGTTTTGGAACTTCATGGACACCTGGTTAATGGTGGCACCTTCCAGGCCTGGCGCCACATACACATCTTATCCCCCAGTTACTTTTTACCTTTTGGGGGGAGAGAGCAGAGGCAGGATATGTCGCTTCAGAATCCCAATTTTCACTCTCTGGGATTCTGAAATTTTTTCTTCTCTCCTTTTCCTCCTCCTCTTCTTTATATCTTCTCTCCTCCTCTTCTTTTTTTCTTCTTTCCTCCTCTCTTATCCTTCCCTCCTCGACAATGGCTTCAGCGGCCAGTTCATTTAATATGCGCCTGGCATATTCCAGATGCACATGAAGTTCCAACAGTTTCTCCAGTCTCGTGTTCATTTTTGGTGTTGATCAATCAACAAGGGTAGCTCGACTGCCCAACGAGTTTCAATTTATACTGAAAGCGCGAACGTGAAGGAAAACATCCCCCTAAAAACATAAAATTCATCTTACCTAGATCATGACCAAAAAACAACAACAACGCGCGGACCTAAAAGAAACACTCGCTCACTTTTTTATGCTACCCATCACTTCAATGGACTATCCACATACTCAAAGCAATCCAATCTAACCCAAAATCTACACCTCAATCAGCCCAAAAAAACAAACATCATTTTAATCTACTATCCACACCAACCTACTTTATCACTTACAAACACAAACACTCAAACACATACACTTCCACTATTAATAAAGAGTTAGTGTTTATTTTCACACTACTCTACCTACATACATTGGCAAATTAATAGTTATTTCTTTTCTAGAGTATTGGGTAGCCCTGAAAAGGGCTGTTTTTTTTTTGTTTTTTTGCTATGGCATTCTTTTTTAGTTTCTAAGAATGCGATGTCCTCTGAGGATAGACTTTCTGGCGATTGGTCTGCTTCTTCGGAAAGAGAAGAAGAATTCTTTGGTGTCGATACGACAATCCACAAAGCCTCTGTCAGCTTCAGGTTGCTGCTGCTGTTGCTGTTGTTGCTGCTGCTGTTGCTGCTGTTGCTGCTGTCTCTGAAGTCTGTACTTTTCTGTCCATTCTTCTTTCTCCCTGTTCATTTCTTCTCTGAAGAGCTCTTCTATCAGGTCTTCAGTGATTTTTAACATTCTCACATTCTCTATTTCTTCTGGCTTCGGTATCAGACTGTGTCTGACCCTATGCAAATTCACGTAGGCTTCGTTGAGCTTAGCTAGTTTGGAGCACATCTTCTTAGGAGGATGAGTCGACAATGGATGGCTAGACTGGGAACAACCCGGTTCTTAAAGTGAAAGCACGGACGTGAAGGAAAACATCCCCCACACGGTTTTTCGAGCCGCAACGTTCATGAGAGGGATAGTAAGAAATGAAAGAGCATCAATCCAACATTCTTATAGCTAAACAAACCACAAAAAGCATTTTTTCAAAACACAACATTTTTTATTCAAAAAATCACTTAACACTAAACAACAACATTTTTAACAATAAACCAACACTATAACATCAAACAATTTTTTTCAAATCACAAACATTTTTTTCTTTAAATTCAATCTACTTTAAACAAGGCTGACAACGTTGTGAATGAAATTGTGATTTCCACTGTTGGAAATCATTAGGCCATTGATGGACACTACGTTTCCTAGCTTGAGACAAAAGATAAGCATAATGGTCACAAAACCATCGATCTACTTTCACATCGTTTCTAGCAGAAGAACGAGGATCGAAATGAGTCACTAAATGTTCTAAGGAATAGCCCAGGCTGCGATGATGCAGAAAATACACACAATATTGTCCACACACCAAGGAATCTGTGCCTTGTAATTTCACGTTATTGAATCGGCTGGTCTGAGCATTTCTTCTCATAAATTCGATGATATCGTCTTCCAAAGGGGGCAATCCATACGAATCGAAATATTCCACACATCCTTCTTGAGGAAAGTAGACGGCTACCCAGTGGGTTCCTGGGAGATGACTGTCGTCCGTGTTGATCACGTAAGCTTGATGGTCTTTAGGTTTGCGATGAGGGAGTTCATCTTTAGCACAGACGACGGGATTCCAAGAAGACGTATACGAACTGTGGTTCAAAAGGTAATAAAGTTCCCAGGTATCCATTGTTTTGTGTTTTTTTTTTTCTTTACAGGTAATAATACGTCGTCAATTCTATCCTGACTTTTTGCTTGAAAATGTCTGACGAATAAACGGTTATTCGTTCTGTTTCCTCACTCTGATTCAGGAGAGCTTCGATACGATGGATCTCTTGAGTGGTTAATGGTGGACAAGAATGTTCACGCAAGTCTTTATACCACTGGTGCAACACGTCTTCGTTCGAGATGAGACTCCAAGCTTCGTCCAGATACTCGTCCAATTTTTCTTCTTGACTCAACATCAGGCATTTATCGTGTTGAATTTGACTGGGATGATCGTTTTGACATCCATAGCAATTTTTCTTGATCAATTCCGTTATTTTGTCGACCAAGTGTTTGGCAAAACAGGAGACTAAATGGGCTTCTTGTTCTGGCCATCTCGACTTCATCATGATATCTTCTTCGTCTTTGTCTTGAGATTCTTCTCCTTCCACGGTCTCCTCACATTCCATCTCCAAAGTTTCTCCACTAGGTAAAGAGGGATAACAGTCTTCCATGGCTTTCTAATAATCTAGAATGACTTCTCTCAAACTGTTGATTTCTATGGTATTGTCGAATTCTGCATACAGGATGACGTTCACTGTCTGTTTCAGCGGTTCTGCAAACTGAAGTTCCACACGAATCTGGCCAGATTTTATAGGGTGGAAATGTCCCTCGTCGCTGCCTTGGTCTGGAGTGAAATCGAAAGCCCACAAAGCATAGCCTCCTGCATAATCGTCATACTCAATGCCGTGACTGGTGTTGGTTCCTAACTGACCGGTGGCTTCGTACAGGGACAAGTACGATCTCAAGTAATTCTTGTTTTTGGGATCAAAGTCAGGTTCGAAAGGTCGGGTACACAAGGTCTTGCCATCACGACTGACTTCGACTTTCTTCACGTTGAAGTGTTGAAAGTTGAAAGGATTTTGATTGAAGGTTCCGTTGAAGGCTGAATTCCAGACCATACCAAGGATTAAACGTTTGGGTAACTGTCCTTGGAACAGATGATCTTCGGTTATGGATTGCAGTCCAGCTGAAATGGTGAACGTTTTCACTTCCACACGTCGGATGGGATACTTGGCAGTCGTTCTGCTCAACGTTTGACTGATGTCGTTTGCCACTTTAGGTAACACTTCTACGCGTCGTACGTAGAGTTTGGCCTCCTGGATTATGCTTTTAGGAGGCTTAGTAGGATCAGCAGCTATCAAATGGAAAGCGGCACTGCTGCGATTCAGTCTCAAGCGGACATTCACCCCGTTCAGCAAATATTTCTCTTGCAACCACATGTCCAAATGCAAACGATCCATCAGTTCTAAACTTTTCTTGTTTATGATTTTGTCTGCTCTTGCCTCAAAGCTGGAATTGGATGTATCTGTTTTTTCTAACTTGCCCGCTTCGTCAGCTACCCACAGCACACAGGCATTGAGATGACTATCCTTGGCATCTATTCCGTACGTCAAGAGATTTTCCAAGTAGGCACGGTAAGGGTAAGTATCCATGCTGCTGCTGACTAGTTTGTTATTCAAGTACAAATCCACTGAACTGAACAAGGAATGCATGAAATTGTTGACGGGACCTATTTCGTCATCGTCTTTTACTTCATTACCATCCTTATCTAGAACTTGGATTTTCAAGTACAAGTAACTGCTATTCAGATCGATGTAATCTTCGGGCTGTCCTTTGATTTCAAACTCGATGGGAGCGGAATCGGTCAGTGAGGAGACGGGATGAAATTCCACCCATTGGGATTCTTGCATGGTCATCATGGTGGGGGGCATGGCAAACAGATCCAGTTCCGTCTTGGAACAAGCGCAAGACTCTCGGTGCATCATTTTGTTCTGTGTTTCAATAATCGAAAACGTCTAAGTCTCGAACGGTTCTTCTTTTCTTGGCCTTTCTCGCTTGAAGTCTGGTGAAAGGGTGTTTTCTTCTTCGTCGTCTCTTTCTGCCTTGTCCTTGCTGAATGCTTGACTCGGTAGCGTGCAGGGCATTTATAGGTGTCTCTCGTCGGCCCAAAATGTCTTTGCCCGTTTGCAGCAAGACATTTTTGCCTGCCCTCATGAAGGCTTCTTTAGGGTTTTGTTTGTCGATGATGACATTTTGGAGAAATTCTTTGCCTTGCGTCAGTGCCGCATCTTTCAAGGCGTGCAATCCTCGTGTCACCATCGGTTTCAACACCGGGGCCACCGAACGAAAGGCCGATTTTAACATGTCTCCTAAACCGTGTCCTCGTTGTCGTGCAACCCCTCGGTACACTGGATACATGACTTAAGAGTCGTGAGAGAACCGTTTTCGAAAATGGAGTTTCACCGTGACTTTTCCTTTGGTAAATGGAATATCTTGTCCCAGATCTCCTTTTATAGTAATGTTGACCGTGTCCAAATACGACTTACTGACCGGCAAATAGTGAGGATGGACAAATTCGCGGTGGACGTGGTAAGTGTTTCCACCTTCCTCGTCAGCGTTCGTGGCAGAATCCACTTTGAAAGGAATGACACGCAGTAACGGCACGGAGGTGTGTCCCACCACGTTGTACTCCACCACATCGGAATACACGAACATCAAATTCAGTCCTTGGTTCAGTTCTACCGGGGTACGAAAATACTTGACAAAAGAATCGTTGTCGAAAATGCCTGGTAATTCGTTTTTTTGTTCTACTTGCTTCCTCATCTCCATGTCACCACCCAACATGTCAAACAATCCAGGACAAAATACAATGGTTACGATTTTAGACCGTTCAAATTTCATCAAGAAGCGACGAGCTACTTTGTGGTACTCCATGGTGACACTTTTGTTCCTGACATTGGCATTGGTATTGGCATTCTTAAAAGCTTCCCCAAACACACTATTAAACTTGGTAGCTATGGTGTTGACCAAATGTTGACCACTGAAATAATAGCCTGGGAGAATCACAAAGTTGTAGGTCCACGTTTTAGTTTTCTCATTATAGGTTTTATTGGTATATGTGCTACTAGTCTTATCCAACTCTTGTTGCAAATGTGAGTCATGAACTTCCACCGTAAAACAATTTTGCTGGGGAATGACATTGAGGACTTGGGTCGGGTGAATCATTTCTACTAAAGCCACTTCCCAATGGGCTTCGTGATCTAAGGGGATGGCTTGAGGTAATTTGGCTGTGTAACAGCACAACGTGTTGTTGGGAAACACCTCCATGGAACTGTCACTGGGTAAGGTTAAGTAAAATTGGTTTTGGTGACTCATAATTCCAGAGTTCTGTGGCTGTCCGAGGGGTTAGTGGACGTCAGAGGCGTGTCTCCGCCCAAAATGGGGTTCTGGTTGTGGTTGTTATTGGAGTGGTGACTGACACTGGCACTGGACACAACGTTCCCGTTCGAGGAGAATTTCAGGGAGGGATTAGGAAGCAGGTAACCGATGCAACTGCTCAATAAAATGGTCCACAATTGTTTGTCTCCTTGTTGCAAACTCAAATTGGCGATGGCTGCCCCGATGACACAATACACCACGAAGATTTGGCAGAAAAAGACGATTTGCGTTTTAGGCACACGTTCTCCACACCACACCCACAAGGGTTGTTTTTGTAAATCTTGCACAGAAGAACTAGGGGAAGAAGGAGTGGTCGACGTAGCTGCGTCTGCTGTGTGAAAGGGCATGATGGTCACTTCTTCTTTTTATAGTCGATGACTTGCGAAGCGTCGATCCAAGAATCGAAACTGGGTGGATATCCTTTCCAACGTACTTTGACTTCTTTGACACGTCGTTTGCCCACTTTACGGGTTCTGCGTTCGAGAATGCTTTCGATGTCGTACACGTCGTCTTCTTTTTTGGTCACACGTTGTAACTCGGGCAAATAAAACGTTCCTTTGAGTACTTCTCCGTTCATGTCTTCCAATTTATAGACTGCAGGATGACGGCCATGTACTCGTCCAGTGACGCGAAACAGTTCGGTCGTCCAGTTAGGTAAGTAACCTTTGTCGAAAGTGCGTTTGGTTTTGCCAATGCGCACCCAATCTCCTACGGTCAACTCTCCACTTTTCTTGGCGACAGCCCTCGTCGGGGACGTACCGAACAGGCGCTCGAACACCAGCACTTCGTTGTCGGGAGTCACGTCTTGCGGGGCACGTCCGATGCTTCGATGGTAAGATTGGTTGTACGCTTGCACCAGGTGCGGTAAGATGTCGATGTACTTCAGAGTGTGGTGATGCGTAAAATATTTCCACATGCGTTCTTTCAAAGTGCGTTGAAAACGTTCCACGATGCTGGCTTTGGTTTCGGGATTCTCGGTGGTAAAAAAATGAATGTCACGTTTCTTTAATTCTTTTTGGAAAGCTTGGTTCAGAAATTCGGTGCCTTTGTCCGTTTGCCATCGAAGAGGGTGACGACCGCTTTGTTTCAGCACTCGTTGCAGGGCTCGCACTAACTCGCTGCTGGATTTGGAAGTCAAGGGCACGACCCAGGCAAATTTGGAAAAGACGTCGATGACACAAAACAAATATTTGTAACCACGATTGTAGCTGGCCAAATGAGAGACATCGGCTAAATCGGCTTGCCATTGATGATCGATGCCTTCCACTCGGGTGCGACTTCTGGCAAACTTGCGTCGAATGGGTTTGTGTAAAGTGTAGGTAGCTTGTTCTTGTAACCATCGTTGCACTTGAGGTAAACGGAGACTTTTCAGTCGCGTTTTGGCAGCACGATACAATTTTTGAACTCCTGCGTAACCTGCAGGATGGGAGGGATCGTAGTAAATGCTAGCTAAGACTTTTTCCATTTTTTGCTGTGTTAATAAGTCACCCACTCTTCGGTGATGCTACTTTGGGTGGGTCGAAAGGGTGGTTTGGAAACGGATTTACGTGTCCGATGGGCTACGGGAGTAGAAGTAGAAGGTAGTGGTGGTGGTGGAGGTGGCAATGGAATGGCTTTGGTTTTCTTTTCTTTTTTCGCTTCTGGTTTCCCTTCTTTCTTTTTCACTTCTGTCGAAGGAGGCGTGGACATCATCTTTTTAACCCAAGCTTTCATTTCTTCTCGTTGGGGTGTGGGGGACGGGGTCAATAAGGATGCTGCAATCTTACTCGAAATGGGGGCTGCTGACGGTGTTTGAAACACTTCGCGCGTCTCTTCTTCCTCAGGTCTTTGTGGGGTAGCATCTCTGGTGACGGTTGGGGATGACAGTAGTGGTGGTGGTGGTAATGATGATGATGGTGCTGGACTTTTCATCAAGGTCTTAAAATCTTTCAGAGTGGGTAGAGCTGTTTCGTCTAAAGCTTTCTGGTGAAAGAGTTGCAGTCGTTGCAAGAGTTGACCGTACTTTTGCGATTTTTCTGTTTCGGACAAATCTTGGCGATCCATCAAGGATTGCAATTCGTGTTGTAACTGGGACATCTCGCTCAAATTGGGATTGGGAGGTAAATGCGGGGTGCGTTGTTCTTGCCACCGATGGTATTCCATCCATCGTTTGTAAGGCACTAAAGCTAGTTTTCGTCCTTCCATGGGGTTGTCAGGGGTGAATTCTGAGATCTTGGGACTTCCGAAGGCCTTTTTATCTTGCTCCCATCAGTCCTCCCAACATGGTTCCCAAGACTCCTTTCAGTATGGGGCCTAACAAGAGAGGTAAAATGCCTCCACGTTGGACCAACATCTTCTTTTTTTGACGAATGGGAATTTTCTTTTGAACCATTTTCCGAAGAACGTGACGATGTTTGCCTAAGCATTGTTTCTGGTGTTTGGACAAAGGGATCGTGCCTTTCAAAACGTTTAAACAACATTCGCACACGGTATCGATGACCTCTTTGGAGGCCGTTTGAATGAGTTTTTTTCGTAGGGGTGGAGAAGCTTTGGACAGGACAGATAACAGGTCCCCATGTTTGGCTAAACGTGGTGGTAGTCCTTTTCTTTTCTTTCCTTGGGGTTTTCTGGAGGGTGACATCTTTGAGTCTTTAGGAGCACCTAAAAACACTGATACCCTACTCGGTCACAGGCCTTTTTTATACTGGAACGCGTCGCCACTGATTGTCTTTACGTTTTATCAGTTTGAGGACAGGCATGACACGTCGTGCAGGGGTACGTAACGGACTAAATCGAGCCAGTTCTTGCTTGGACAAATCCAGTAAACTTTGTAACATGCCCGATCTTTCTTGAACTTTGATTTTGGGAGAAGGTACTTTGTGAGCAGCAGCCACTGCTGCTAAATTGGAAGGTCCTGCCACTGGGGAAGTTCTTTTGGGGGTCATCAACGGAGAAGTTCTTGGTGTGATCAACGTCTCCAAGTACTCTTCAGTTCCTGGTGACATCAACGGAGAAGTGGACAAACGTGAGGCTGCCGGAGACGTTGTGGCAGGTCGTGGCTTGCGAGTGTAAGGTTGCGTCCTGGCCGAAGTGCCTCTCTTGCGACTAGTTTTCTTCTGTGGACTTTTCTTTTTTTGAGGACTTTTTCTCTGTTTCTTTTTCTGGGGGCTTCTTTTCTTTTTCCGGGGTGATGGTGGTGGTGTCTGGTAAGAGGAGGGTCCCGCCACTGGAGAAGTTCTTCTTGGGGACTTGGTCTTTTTCTTCTTGGGGCTTCGTTGGACTTTTGTCTTGGGGATAACTTTGGGGGCATTAGGATCCCATCTTAAGAGTGAGCGAATGATGACCCCTCCTAGAGTACCGCTCCCTCCAGGTTTCAAAATGATTTGTTTTTTGGTTTGAGTGTCGATGCGGGGATCGGCCAGTTGGACCAAAGCGACTTTGTTTCGATCGAAAAAGCGTTGGGTTTGATGAGGAATCTGAATGATTCCTTGGAGTAATTGACGTGCCGTCACCGTGAACCATCGTAAGACTTCTTTGAGACTAGCTTCTAAGACACGGGCTCGTGTTTGTGGATCTTTTTCTCGACTGATGCCATACAAGGCACGAATCAATTTGACGGGAAGATGAGACTGAAGGGACGTCATGTTCACACTGTGTGAGACAGACGAAAAAGGGTCTGAGGTTTTTATAGATTTTTTCATGGGGAGTGAAATGAAGTCGAGGACGGAGACGTGTACAGGACAGGCCCTCCGTCTTGGCACCAGTGGTGAAACAAGTGGGTACGAAATCGCAAATCCTCGGGGGTCGTAGGTTTCAAATCGACGAGTAAATAGGCGTGTGGAGTTTGAGTGGCATCGTCGTACGCCTGAGTCAGCCAAGGCGTTCCTAACTGTTTGGCTAAGACTTGCACTTGCGATTTATCTCGAGGGCTTTTAAACAAGACCACGTAATGCGCATTGAGACTGATGGTGCGATGGGCTTTACTTTGTTGAAACAAATTTTGGGTGATGTAAACGACACTGGCATTACGGTGATGCCCTTTGCGCGTGAACCACAGTTTAATTTCTTCTTCGTCTTCTCCTAACATGTCGTCGAAAATGACCAAATGGGTTAGACGGGAGTCAGAGACGATGCCATCGTCTTCTTTAGGAATGCCTTCCACAAACACGATGGAATCGCCTTGACTTTCTCGCAAGAGGCTGTACGCCGATTGCCACTCTTTGTAACACCACACGATCCGTTGAGGGGGCCGATCGATCAAATGATGTTTATGTTCGATCAAACGTTTGACGAATTCGGTTTTGCCCGAACCGCTAGGTCCAGCAATGAGCATGTTAAAGGGATGGCGAAGATACAAAGCCTCCCAACTGGCACGATCTAAGTGTTCGTCGATGACTTTGACAGTAGAGGAAGAGGGAGCAGAGACAGCAGAGGTAGCCATGGTATGAGAAATGTCACTTGTGACACGAAAAAACAAACAAGACAAGAGTTTATATACTTTTTCAGAACACGTTTATTGAATGTTTTTTTTTCAAATATGAACACGAAAGACAAAAATACATACAACCCAAATAGTGATGTACAGGAATATAAAACACAGCAAAGCGATCAAAGTGAAATATAAACAAGTGTCTGTACAACATGTTTTGGGTAACCAAGATGTCCTAGGGACAGTGTGTAATGTTCTTACAGTCTCTACATGAGGTATTGTCACACAAGTGTCCTCCCGGAATGACCTTTCAGGAATGTCCATGACAGTCCTGTCCTGAAGCGAGTGGTTGTTCTCGGTGACGGGTTCTTCTGGCACCGTCACTAACACAGGTTGAAAAGTAACTTTTTTCCTTGAACAACTCTTGTGCATACTGGGCCACTTCTTGGGTCCAAGCCTCAAAACCCCCCTTTTTCCAATCACGAACATCTGTCCAATGAGGGTGTAAGTCACAAGCTACACACACATCGTCATACACGTCTTGGGTCGCTAAAAGTTGACGAATCTTTTTTTCCTGTTGAGGTCGAGAAGTATCCAGATGAAAACGCAAGGCTTTGAACAAAAGGAGTTTTTCGTGACCATTTAAGGCCATGGAGGTGGTAAGTACTGATCGTAAAGAGTCCACAAAGAATCGGCTGGTAAACGAAATCCCAAAAAACAAGTCACTAAGACACACACCACTTGTCGTCCCAAATTGAATGGATAAAGTTCTTGTAATAATCGATGGTAATGATCCACGGTTTGAATATGGTCATTGAGTTCCTTCCACGGAATCTGTTGGATGACATACGACATAAGTCGTGGCATAACTGCCTGTTTTTATAGTCTCTTTGTTTCGAAAAGAATACACGTACTTTCTAGCCAGTGATCTTCGTTTTCCAGTGGGTAATGTAAATCTTGCATACTGTAACCGAAACGTCAGAGTTCGATTAGAAGTTTCCTCTTCCGCTAAGTAGATTCCACGTAAAATATGTTGGTAATCCTTTACCTCGTCTTCCTCAATGGGTTGTTCTAGGTGAATCTCGAAGTAACCAAAATGATCAACACGTGAATCATCGGGGGCCTGGAAGTATTGAACAAGGTCTGACCACTGAAACAATTTCTGACGAATCAGTTCTCTTATACCCTTCAGGTACCAGTGGTTAAAGATCTGGTGACGTAACGGATGCAATTGTTCTTTACGTTTCACTTGTATTTTCACCAGCTCTCGGTAAATGCGTTCTCTCAACTCCACAGGCAAAGCACGAATGTTCTCTTGTAAAGTATCCATGAATAGGTCATACTAAATCCTCTTTGGTCTGACACAAGAAATGTACTCTTTGCACAAACATGGTTTCACTTCAGTGTCGAATTTAAATCGTTGAGTCACTAATCTACACATTACAATTCGTTCAGAAGTTTCCTCTTTCACCAAGTTGACATTGTGTTTAAGATGTTGGTAATTCGTTAACTCTTCCTCTGGAATTCGATGCAGTACGTTTACAATGATGTAACTACAATCGTCCATACCAAACCAATCCTTTTTAAAACTAGAGGATCGTTGATCAATGTCTGTCCGATGGAACACTTTCAATTGAATCAGTCCTTGTATAGCCTTCAGGTACCAGTGGTTCAAACACCGGTGACGTATCGGATGCAATTGTTCTTTACGTTTGACTTGTATTTTGACCAGTTCTCGATAAATGCGTTCTCTCAACTCCACAGGCAAAGCACGAATGTTCTCTTGTAAAGTATCCATGAACAGATGATTATGGTAAGAAGTTACTTCAATGTCTCGGTCCCACTAAAGGTAAGTAATGACAATTCGGTGACCATCGAGCATGTTCTACGTAGGCCGAATCTTGCGGTTCCCAGTGGTGAAGTGACACACCGCAACTGAAGCACTTGACTTTATCTCCTTCGCCCAAGTAGAAAAATCCGGCTCTGGCTAATTCTTCGGGGGTCGGTCCTCCCAGATACTTTGGCCATTTTCCTTTGAACGATTGAAGACGATTTTCAAAGTCGCAGTATTCCGACAAACGCACAGGAAACGAATATTCGTTTTTCACAGGTTCGTTTCGATGAGGGTTGAGTGAAATGGGCAGGAGTTTGCTCAGGGCTGGATGACATCCGTAGGGAGGTAAACGTGAAGGTCGACATTCCCCTTTAAAACGAAACCCAGTAAAATGTCCAAGAGGACGAGCAGCATCGCTTTCGCATCCTACAGGTTTGACACGCACAGCATCGCTTTCCATGATAGGGGCACTAAAGTTCCCATGATGCTTTACGGCATCGCTCAGGTCACAAGGTACAGCATCGGTCCCATCGCAAGGCTCACAATCGCATTCCACTTCCGAAGCCTCACACTTGAATTGTGCCCTTCTAAACAACTTGTTCTGTGTTTCTCTGAAAGTATTCATCTTGTTCGCTCGGTCTTGGTAGTCCCAATGAACTATCGATCTTGCCTAGGGTTCCTTTTTATATACAGACCAATACCAACGTGACCGTACGGTAAGGTGAAATGATTGGGAAGTCGCACTCGCTTCTGGTACACGATTTGATAGACTTTTTCCAAGGGTCGACTGACGATGTGGTGAGTGGGTAAACGTACAATCTTGTTCGGTTGGTAGGTGGTCACTTTAAAGTTTCCATCCTCTCCCGATTGCAAGGCTTCTTTCAATACCCCAAAGTTGACCACTCGACTGGTACGATAATTCAGAGTCAGTCCTTTCACTTTGCACGTCGTGTGCACTTCTCCTTGTTTGTCACGGTATTCGTAGCCGTAATTTTTGGGACCGCCACTGACGAAACTTAGAATCTTGTCGTCGGGATGCTCGTCTGTCCAGGCTCCTAAACGGTCTCCTTCGATGTCAGGGTGATGTTGAATCGGGTGATGAATGTAAATGCAACTGTCCGTGTCAAAGTACAGGACGCGTTCCCCTAACAGTTCTAAAGCTTCGTACAATTTTAAGCGAGCATGAGCTGTCACGTAAGCCGCAATGATGACATTTCCAAAAGGGTCGTCTTGTACAAAGTCCAGATCTTCTTCGTAATTGACCAAGATCAAATTCTCTCGAACGACGTCCACGTGTTTCATGTATTTGGTTTTGTCGTGAATCATCTGGAAGTAGCGGGAAGGTTCTGTCAAATATTCCGTCTTGGGTAAACACGGTCGTTGTGCCATTTTACCCCACAAGCAATTTAACATCACTTTGGCAAACGATCGCCTGCCTTCGTTTTTCTCGATGTGGTCTAAAGAGATGCCTTCTTGTTCATAGTATTTCTCTTTGAATTGTATTTGGTCTTCGGGAGTGTGACACCAGGACGGATAGCCGCTGGCTTCTTGTTTCAGTTTCAAAAAGGCATCCACGTAGTCAGCGAAAATGCCTTTCTGACTGGGATCACCCTTGCGGTATTGTTGTGTCTTGGGAAAGTGGCAAATTTCGTACACTTCTAACAGTTGGTATCCCATGTCCAGAGCTTTGAACAATTCTACGCTGACCCATGTTCCCGTCAAGGCCCGTTCTTCCTGGGTGTGCTGACAAGGTTGGTCTTGGTTGCACGTTTCGGCACAAGTACGGCACAAGGGAAACATCAGTTTGCCTTGACAATGGTGAGGTAAGACGGGATGGTATAGGTTCGTGGGAGGCAAAACTTTACACTTGATCAAGCCTTCGTATTGTCGAATGTTTTTCAGGTCGATGTGTTCCGTCAGCAATCGCGGGTGCCCTACAGGAAAGCGACAATATTTGCACACGTAGGGATACAGCGAACACACATCCAAGTATTTGATTTCTTCTCCTTTCTCTTCGTCGGCTTGGTACAGCAAACAGGTGGCATTGGTCCTTCCTCCGTACAAACTATCCCTCGGGTTCAGCGGGTCCATGAACTGGTAACTTTCCACGAGGCGTTTAAACTCGGGATCGGTTTTCATACGGTGATCGTAATCGTGTTCCCACATTTCCACCACTTGGTATCCTTCCTGTTCTAACTTTAGGCGTCGCTGACAAGTGTCCTGGTACAAGTCTTCCATGGTTCGTTGCAAAAACTGATTTTTAGTGCCACGGTCAGGGTAACAGACGGGACATCCGTGAAATAAGCAACCGTTAAACTCGTACACGATCTTGGGGTTTTCTAAGTCCCAGCCATCGACCGAATACGTTCCGATGGTCTTTTCGCCTCCTCCGTTGCGGGCATGCTGAATCCACTTGTCTTCCTTGTCGCACAAGTAATGTAACCAGCGTAGGGCTTTGACCGAGTATTGACGTTTGACAAAGTGGGTCGTTTGAGGACTGATGACAGCCACGGTCTTTTCAGGCATGAATCGTTGGCGGTACACTAAGGAACACGCTTTGGCAATGGTGCAAGCTTCTTTCAAAGGATCGACCCCTCCGTGTTCCATGAACAGTTCTCGAAATTTTCCACAGCAACGCCGTAAAATGTCCACGTCGGAACGACAATACTTTAGCATTTCTTCCTGAAAGTCGAAGGGGTCAGAGGCATGAGCCTGGTACCAAGCGTAGAAATCTTCTCGTTGTTCGGTACGCATGTTGTCGGGGTCGTAATAGTGAGCCTCGGGCAAATGGGGTAGAACGGCGTGTTGATTGGCTTCCGTATTGAAAAAGTGTGGAAAGTACCCTTTAGCCATTTCTGTCATTCCAAACGTTTTAGGCATTCGACTCAAAGGCATGGCCAAATAGCTCATCGAATCTTTAAACTGTACTTGTCCCACTTGCATGAAAATGATTTTGGCTCCGTTCAAAGTCACTTTAGGACGCTCGGTGCCTTGTTCCGTATAGTACCTCAAAAGAAACTGTCCATCGTATCCGGAGAAATTGTGAGCCATCACTGTGGCATGGCGATGACAATCTCGGTAACGTTCGATGTCCTCTTGGCTCCATGTCTTGTCGATGGGGTCTAAGACCCATTGGGCAAAATCGGCTAGCGTGTTCGGTCCCTGAAAGATTTTTTCACGTCCTCCAGGAATCTTGCTGCAGTGAGGGCAATGACTGAAGATAGGTTCTTGAATGCACTTCTCGCACGCTCGATGAGCCACGCAGAAATTAGGAATGTGAATGCCGGTTTCTTGCATGCATTCGAAATCGAAAAAGATGAAATTGCCTTTCTTCTTGTGACCGTCCTCTTTCTCAGGTGGGGGTTGGTATTTTTGCACGTAACATTGGTGTTCCAAGTCCACGATGTGGTGACAAATGTGACATTTTTTCTTTCCTCGACATACGTGTGCCTTGGTATTATTGGTACGTATGACTTGTTCACACGTAGGGCACAATCTTAGCAGTTGACAAGCGCATTTCTTCTGTGAACCTTGCGTTTTCAGATGTTGTTGGTAACAGGTAGGGCTGACAAACGTGCGCAGACAAGTGGAACAAGGCACTGGTTCTTCGCTCAGACAGGGTGAAGAGGCCAAACATCCTGTGCATTTCGATCCACAATGCTTGTGTTGCTCTCGATTGTTATAACCATGGTCACATTTCTCACAGTAATAACCGTATTTCAGGAATCCGGTGATACTGGTAATGGTATCGAAATGTTCATCGTGATGATAGACATGAATGTGTTTTCCGTCCTTAAAGTCTTGGCCTCGAAACAACAGAGGTCCGCGCACTTCTTGAGGGTGCACTTTCAAGGTGTAGCGTGGAGCTAGGGCATCTTGCAATTTTTGCATCTCAGGAATGCCACAGGGTGTGTCTTTGGACAGGCCAGCTTGTTGCAACAGGAGTTCTGCTTCGTTTCGTTGCTTGGCTCGATGGGAACGTTGAATAGTGTTCCAGGTTCTTTTCCATTCTACCGTGTCGTTCTTGTCGGCATAGGTTCGTCCCACCACGATGGCACGGGCTAAGCACATCTGGTCATGAGAGTTGTTAATTAGGACGAGACTCTTTTTGGTGTTGCGAAGGTCGTCCACCAATAACATCTTTTTGCGTCCTGTCCCTTGAGGAGGAGAGACGTGGGTCATGTCCAGTGTGGCTTTACCATCGGTGATGTCAAACTGATCATTAGATTGTTGTACGTGTTGAATCTTGTCCATGACTTTGGAAGCAGTCAATTCTGCAGGGGTGCTAAACTCGATCCAAACAGGGGATTTCAAACCGTCGTGTTGTATGGAAAGTCTCAAACGATCGTCTTCTTTGGGTTGACATTGTCGCTTGAGTGCAGTGAGCAAAGAATCCCACACCTCAGTGATGAACACTTCTGCTTTCTCTAACGGTACTTCGGACTTGAAATCTTTAAACTTCACCGTGTATTTGTAAGCCGTGGTTCTAAATTTTCTAGAGGAGCGCTTTTCCGTCTCTCGAATGGAATAGTACTTTTCAGGGTTGACAAAGGGTGGTGAACTTGGTTTAGAGGGTTCGGATTCTGGTTCACTCATGTCCTCTTCAAAATCACTGGCATGAATTTGTGCCAAGATTTCAGCCCTGGTACGAGGCGATAGATCACGTTTCTGCCTCTTACTTCTTTCTTCTTCTTCTTTCTTCTCGAATGAATGGGATCGTTTCATCTTGAAAGCAAAAAGTCAAATGACTCAAGTTCAAACACCATAAACTACTTTATAGTCATAGCAGACCAGCGTATATAAAAGGGTGTGTGTCTTGTCCTTTCACTATTCATTTCACTCTCAAGCCGAGCACAACGATGGAAGAGACTAACCAGATGGAACGTTTCGTCAGAGCTTTGCGAGGGGTCATTAGAAAATTCTCTTCAGACCAGCCTACGGACTACTCTCCTTCCTTTAGAGATAAAAGTCAAGATACTTGCTATATCTGTCAGAAGAAAGGGCATTGGTCTTCAGAGTGTCCAGACCGTCAAAAAAGAAAAAAAACAGGGGATAAAAAAGACAAAAGTCAAGATACCTGTTATTATTGTAAAGAAAAAGGACATTGGTCTCCAGATTGCCCCAAAAAGAAACAAGAGGAATCAGAAGAAAAGAGGAATTCTTCAGAAGAAGAGAGGGATTCTTCAGAGGAAGAAGAGGAAGAAAAAAGACAATTCTATTTAAATGAGGCAAAGAAACACGAGAAGAAAAGAAGAAGGGAAGAAAGCGAGGAGAAAGAAGAAGAGGAAAAGAGTGTGACGGTGAAGAAATTCAAAAAACAGAGAGACTAAAAAAGGAGAAATCAATGAACTTTTGATTAAAGTGTTGTGTTGTGAATTGTGAATTGGATTGTAAAAAATGGAGAAAAGAATAAATGAATGATATAAGGTAAGAGTCTTTGAGTTTTGATTTTAAAATAAGAATGTAAACTCACGCACTCATACACAGACACGTACTATAAGGGTAAAATGGGTGGGGTTTATTTTTTTTTTTTGAGTTATTGGCAAATTGAAATTGTATTTCTTTTCGAGAAATGTGGGTGGCCCTGAAAAGGGCCTTTTTTCTTCATGGTGAAAGGGTGAGTTTAAGCAATCAACTTTAACTGCCTTATGCCTTTGCCACGTCCAAGGCCTACTTCTGGACTGCGTAATGTTGATAATGATTGGGTTGAAATCACTAAGGGTGGTACGGTAGGCTTAGTCACAGGGTTGACGTGTTTAGCTCGGGAAGGTCGTATTCTCTTCGGTCGTGATAAAGAAGTCTGATACATTTGTTTCAGACTTCTTAACTCCGCTAAAATGTCCAACAGTACCGTGACCGTTTGATTTTCACCCTCTTGTTTCTTTGCTGCTACTTCTTCTTGTTGTTGTTTTTTTCTTACCTCTTCTTCTTGTTGCTGTTGCTGTAGGAGAAAAGCCTGTTCCGCTTCCTTTTGTCGTTGTATAAATTTCTCCAATTCTTCTTTCTGTCTCTGTCTAAAATTCTCCACTTGCGGTAATGAAGAAGGTAACGAAGGTTCCGGAACAAATTCTTGCGAGGAGAGAAAATCCACAAAATCCCAATTCACCTCTTCTGAAAGTAAGTCCGGGTTCCCTTGGGCGGTCTCCCCTGCTGGTGCACCCCACTGGATCGTTTTCTGAGTTTCCGTCATGTTGAATCACTATCGCATAGATTGACTGCACACAAGCGCTAGCGAATCTATATTGACTACGTGACGTCACAGACTACTCTCTTCGGATTGGATGCGGGCTGACTGAATTCTGTAACGCGTGTTTGGATTGGTGAATGAACTCAATCCGTTTGAATCCTTTCTGTCCCTATAAATAAGCGCCGTTCACTGCATTGATTCACCTATTCTCGGAGCCTCAACATGTGGACAGACGTTGAATCTTCAACCCTTGTGTCAACAATGATGTTCAGGACGGACATGCTCATGTATGTCCGATCCAAGTGGACCGTTGTCCACAGGACCAACAGCAGCCTGTGGATAAGAAGAGTCTATATAGAGAGACAAGGTTGCCTCAAGAGGACTCTGATGTATGGCCCTGCTGTAAGACGAAGTTTGAGGAAAAGAAGATGTCGCAAATGCCCTCTATGTTAAAGGCATATTAACATAAACCCAAAGGCCCTTTTCAGGGCCAGCCATATTTCTCGAAAAGAGATAGTCTTTGAATTGCCTACCCCTTTTTTAAATTTAAATTTAAATTTAAATTTTAAAAAAACTTTTTTTTAAAAAAAAAAATCCCATGTTAAATTCCCCTTGTACGTATAGTATCCCACAATTTATTCCCATGTTAATTCCCCTTGTACGTAGAGTGTCCCACGATTTATTCCCATGTTAATTCCCCTTGTACGTAAAGTGTCCCACGATTTTTCTCCATGTTAAATTTCCATTGTACGTAAAGTGTTCCAAGGGTGTTTTTAATGCTAATTCCCATTGTACGTAAAGTGTCCCCCTTCACTACTGGGGTCTGTGTTGTTCTCTGCATTTTTTCCTGCAGTTGCCTGACAGAGAAGATCATGTCGATTGTGGACCTCTCTGCGCGGAACCCGCACTGCGACTCTGGGTAAGCTCTGTCAGCAAGCGTCTGCAGTCTGTTCAGTATGACGCGTGCGAAAATTTTACCCACGATGCTGAGAAGTGATATGCCCCTGTAGTTGTTGCAGTCGCTTCTGTCGCCCTTGTTCTTGTACAGGGTTATGATGTTAGCATCTCTCATGTCCTGAGGCACTGCCCCCTCGTCCCAGCACTGGCAGAGGAGGTCGTGCAGGTGTGTGAGCAGCACGCTACATTCAGACTTGATGAGTTCTGCTGTGATGCTATCCTTCCCTGGGGCTTTACCTAGGGACAGTTTCTTTAAGGCCTTCTTTAGTTCGTCTACAGTAGGGTTCTCGTCCAGTTCGGCCATGAGAGGGAGGTTTTCAATGGCGTTGAGGGCATCATTGTTCACGTGGTTCTCTTTGGATTACAGTTCAGAGTAGTATTCCACCCAACGCTCCATCTTCTTGCCCTTGTTGTGGATGGTATCGCCTGTGGCTGACTTCAGTGGTACTGTCAGTTTCTTCGTGGGACCCATTGCTTTCTTTATGCCATGCCTCTGATGTTTCCAATATCTGCTGCTGACTGGATACTCTGACAGAGCTGAAGCCAGTATTCATTGGCACACTGCCGTGCTAATCTCTGCACTTTGCTTCTGGTATTCCTGTATGCCTGTAGTATCTTCTGACAGGGGGATCGCTTATATTGCAGGTGAGCACTGCGACGCTCTTCTATGGCTGGCATGAGTGTGGCAGAGTTATCCTCAAACCGGTCATTGTTCTTTGATTGCTTCTTAGCAAACATCCGTGTGGCTGTGCTGTATACAGTCTCTCTGATGTGATCCCATCTTTCATTGGCACTGCCGTTGGGGGGTTCTGAGTCAAACGTCTTGGAAAGAGCATAGGTGAATTCCTCAGCCTTGTCTGCATATGATGTCTTGCTCACATCAATGAGTGGTTGACCCTCTTGCCTAGAGCGGTGGATCTTCTTTGGCTGAAGCTTCATTTTGCAGCACACCAGTGAGTGGTCGGTGTCGCAGTCAGCACTGTGGAAGGTACGGGTAAGAAGCACACCCTTCATGGCTGACCGTCTTGTAATGATCAAGTCCAGCTGGTGCCAGTGTTTAGACCGGGGATGCCTCCAAGACACTTTGTGCTGTGGCTTTGTCTGAAAGAATGAATTGGTGATGCTGAGTTCGTGGAACGAGCACATCTCTAGAAGGCGCTGCCCATTCTCATTCATCTTCCCAACGCCAAACTTGCCAGGACAGGAGGGCCAAGAGTCATGATCGGCACCCACCCTAGCATTGAAGTCGCCCAGCAAAATCAAGTTCTCTTCCTTGGGAATTTTGTCGATGAGCGAGTTTAACTCATCATAAAACTCATCCTTGGTATCTGTGGAGGATCTTAGTGTGGGAGCGTAAACACTGATCAGGTTGACAGGCCCGTTTGTGGTGTGGAGGCGGAGGGATAGCAGTCTTCCATTTCCTTGCTGGCAGGGTTCTATCATTCCCAGCAGAGTGTTACTGACAGCAAATCCAACACCATACTCTCTGGCTTCATCTGCACTCTTTCCTTGCCAGACGAATGTGTAGTTCTTTTCTCTGAGGGAACCAGAATCTGGTATTCGTGTCTCCTGTAGTGAGGTGATGTCGACCTGGAGCCTTGAAAGTTCGTCGTTGATGACTGAAGTCTTACGAACATCACTGATTGTCTGGAGATAATCTGAAAGCTCAGTCAGCATGGTCCGGACATTCCAGGTACCTAGCTTGAGGATTAAAGTCTTCTTTTTTATTTTTATTTTGTTATTTCTTGGTGCAGTAGTTGCAGTCCGCTTGTCAGGTACTCGCATACCTTAAGCCTTACGCACCCAGCATGGCAGGCGAACTGTGGCGGGACGGCACCTTATTGGCTGGGGGCTGCCCAGTTTGAGGCGGGCGGTAGCTGTCCAGTGAAACATGTTGGTCTCTCCCACCGTCAGAAGCAACCCGTGGCGTCTGGCTCTACGCCAATCGAGCGGTGACAGGTAAACTGCTGCTGCCCGTGTTGTGTCGACGCTATGGAGCGAAGCTGGAGTGTCCTCTCCAGGGCGCAAGCCTGGGCAGGGTGATATCGAGAATCAACTGTTGCCCATGCAGCTGATCCTCCCTCTACACGCAGCTGATGGATCCAAGGGAAACGACAAGCCTATACGTCATGGCACCAGATGCGTCGCAGGAGTTGCCGAGATAACACTGAAATCAATGACAAGTTTGTTACTCAAACTACCAGGTGAAGCTGACCCTGACTTTGGCGCCTCTGGAAAAAGGCGGCAGAGATATTTGATTCTGATTGGTTACGTTAAATAAGGGACGTGTTTCCACACAAAATTTTCTAGGTTTTAAAAATTGCCACATCGGAAATTTTAATCAGCCTAAGCTTTTCTACGAGAGAAAACAGAATAGGCTACGGGGGATTTGCAAGAAATTCCTCGTAAGAAAAGAACTGTTGTCCAAAGGGGACTATTGTCGAAAGGAACCGACGAACTAATTTACCGGTTTGAGGGAGGAACGTTGAAAGCAAAGGTAGTGTGACAATTCCATGTAATTTGTTGATGCCATATATAATGCTTTGCTGAAGTTATTTACTTGTAGTTGCATGAATCTTTTTTCTACATTCGTGTAATAATTTGCTTTATGAAGTATAACTGTGTTGAGTTTATGCATAGGAAGTCGTATATTAATCTTCTTTAGATAAGTTTGACGAATTGTTTGAATTTGTTGTCTTGCTTGCATAAGAATTATGTTCTAAGAATTTAATACATTACATTAGTTAATATGATTACGAGAATCCGTGTGAATTCGCCGAATTTAGAAGATTTCACGTATGATTAAGAATACGTGTGTATTGACTGAAATGATCTAGTAATTGATTGATGTGATGTATCCTATTTATTCGCTGTGTAAATTGAGGCTGGCTCAGAACCCCAGGCCTCGCGTATGTGTTAATGTGTAAGGTCAAGGCGTAACGAATTAGCCATTTGACTAACTAGGGTCATTATAGAACATGTGGAGTCAATTGATAGCCTTAGCATCTGTTTAGCTCTGATAGTAAAATCTGATAACGAGGGAGAATAATGAAGAATTGTTTCATAAATAATGGGAAATTTAGGTTGTCTCTATTTGTATTTATTTAAAAGGGAGAAAATAGCTCCTGAGACGTATAATCCTGAGACGTATAATTCTGTGACGTATGATGTGATGTTATTCTGAGACATATACTGAGAAGTATAGAGAGAAGTGCAGTGAGACGCATAATCCTGTGATGCAGTCCTGCGACGTAATAATTCCTGAAACGTATTCTGAGAGTATCCTGAGACGGATGGTGGAAAGTATCATCCTGAGATCCAAGCGTCTGAACAGCTACAGTGGCAGCAGAACAAATGAGGACGAACAGGTTATGCAATCGTACAAGACGTTGACTTCGATTGTTCACTCGATCCTACGATGAACTAAATCTATCAGTAAACAGATCGGCTATTTTATTTAAATCTATTTGCGTTTTTCTTTGTATTTTGGTGAAAGTTAAATTTCTAAAAGCAGAGTATATTCCTGATGTAATGAATTTTCACAGTGTTTTCATGTAATTGATTAAATTGTTTGTTTACATGTATGGGGGCTCGTGTTGGTTTGTTCTATATACCTGCTCAGATCTCTATATATTTCACCTATAAATTTCACCACTTATATTTATATTTAATCCAACCGGGCAATAACATCGAGGGCAGTCAACCCCTAGATAACGAAAACCAAATTTGGCGGGACACCCACCAGGGACAATACTCCCCCCATTACAAGTTGGAGGCTTTCATCCGGGATATCAGAACATTTTCATTCGAGTAAAAGAGTCTGAGTAAGTATAGAACAAAATCAGTATCTAGATAGTAATAATTCCATTATTACTATAAGGAATAAGGATCAGAGTGAATCGAGTCATTGTCTGCTATTTTGTTTATACATATATGTATATATATATATATATATATATATATATATATATATATATATATATATATATATATATATATATATATATATATATATATGTTGTGCGTGCTAATTTCTTGCCATTTCTTTTCATATTGTGATGAGAATATTTTAAGAATTGAGACACATACCTTTGCTATCAAGTCGTATTCTAAATTTGTGGAGTGAAGTGGGAAATTTCCTTTGTATTCTCTTGTGAGAAGAGATATTTAGGCAAAACCCGCAGTAATAAATTACGCCTTGTTAGTGGGTAAGCGCTGCACTAATTTGGGGAGGCATTCCAGCTGCGTACTGCCCGTTTATTTATTGATTGATTGATACAGGGACCGTATGGTTTAACTGAGTCAGGCATACGATAAATGCGTGAGGGGATATTTCAAATAGGGCAGTAAAACTTAAGTCATAGGTAAAAGACCTAATTCTTGTGTCACCTTACAAGTAGACCAGGATGGCGACAGACAGACAATTAGTTAGGGAATTTAAGTCAATAGGAAAAGAAGAGTTAGGTTATGATGGGACCCAGTTAGCTGAATTTGTCGAACGAAGTGTTAGGGAACACAAGGAGCAATTAGTCGGAGAACGAGAGAAAGACAGACAAGCAGCTGAGCGGGAATGAGAGCTCGAACTAGCCAGATTACAGGCCGAGGAGAAATCTAGAGACCGCGAACATATGTTAGCCATGAGAGACTGGGGATCGAAGGTGAGTTCAGGAGGGGTGAAGATCTGAACGAACGTCCAGTGTCCGTATGTAGATGATGTGAAGACAGACGACCAATACAGATCACAATGCCCATGTTCAATGACAAGGACGAAATTGTTGACAACTTTTTGACACAGTTCGAAAAGTTGGCACTGGTTCACCAGCTACCCAGAGACCAGTGGGCTATCAATGTTTCAGCATTCTTACAAGGAGCCGCGAAAGATGTCTACCACAATATGACACCGGAGGAGATAGACGACTACGACGCTCTGAAGAAAGCGCTACTACGGCACTATAAGCTGTCGGCAGAAAAGTTCCGGAAACTCTTTAGAGAATCGTCGAAGAGAGCTACCGAAACGCACACGCAATTCCATAGCCGAGTATGCGTAATTTTTGATAAATGGATGAAAATGTCTGGCACCGTGCTAACGTATGATGGCATACGCGAAGAAATTTTGAAAGAGCACGTCTTAAGTACGTACAGGAAGGACTTAATAATGTTCTTAGCGGAGCGTGAGTTCTCGATCTTGGATGACATAATCGTGATGGCCGAGCGCTATGAGAGCGCGCACTCGCGTCCAACCACCTGGGGTGGCAGGGACCGACCTGGAGTCGGCGAGCATAGAAAGACCACTGAGCTGGAACCCCAAAGACGGAATGGACAGAATGGTGGGAGGCCAGAGACCGGAAATCTCAGCCGAGAACATTTCTGTGGGTCGGGGAAGACTCAGGAGGTAGAGAAAGATGCCACGGGGAGGAAAGGTGAGCCGGTGTGTTACGGCTGCAACAGACCAGGCCATGTCGTTAAGGATTGTAGGAAGTATCGTCCGACAACGATTAATTCGGTAACTCCGAATACTGTTAAGAGACAAGAAACAGTGGAGTTGACTAACACAGCGGTAGCTACGGTTAACGGTGAGAGGGCAACCGTACTGTATGATACTGGCTGTAGTTATCCTGCCTTGATGGATAGTAAGTATGTCAAGCCTGGGGATTATATAGGCGAGACAGTTGAGGTCCAGTTTGCTAACCGGACGAAGGATTCGCTTCCTGTCGTTAGCATTGATCTTGTTTCGCCGTATGTAAAGGGACGAATTCAAGCAGTGTTTTTGTCGGGACTGTCTCATGATGTAAAATTAGGGTGTAGGTATGTGTTGCCGCAACCTAACCCTATGACGTTTACACCTGTATACGTCGGGTCTGTTGAGACGAGGGCTAAAAAGTGAAGGTCAGGGTCAAAGCCGCTACGATCCTCGACTTCGTCCATAGACAATTTGCTACCTGGCGAGTTGAGGAAACTTCAAGAGGAAGATTTGTCTCTCAACAAGGTACGCAGGTACGCAAAGGATGGGTCTATACGGAGAATGCCAGACGGCGAGGTGAAGTTCGCGACGAAACGCGGTATTCTGTATCGGTACGCCAAGAAAGGGACCGATATGTTCAAGCAAGTTGTTGTGCCCAGAGCGAAGCGAGCGGAAGTGCTTAGACTGGCACATGAGGGTCTACTTGGAAGACACATGGGCGTGGCGAAGACCAGAGATAAGTTAGTGAGGGAGCTCTACTGGCCAGATGTGTATGGGGATGTTCGGAGGGATTGTTTGTCGTGCGACAAGTGTTAGCGGGTGGCACCCAAGACCTCCCATCGCCCGGTGCCACTAGGAACCACCCCACTGATTGACGAACCTTTCTCGAGGGTGGCGATGGACCTGGTAGGTCCGATAAAGCCGGCGGCTTAAAGCGGAAATCGTTATATATTAACGATAGTAGATTACGCCACTCGGTACCCCGAGGCAATGGCCTTGATGAACATTGACTCAGTCACGGTGGCTGAGGCCTTGTTAGGAGTTTGGTCTAGAGTTGGTGTCCCTGAGGAGATACTGACTGACCTGGGTACGCAGTTCGTGAGCCAGGTGATGGAAGAAGTAAATAGATTACTATCTATTAGACACCTGACGACTACCCCGTATCACCCGCAGTGCAATGGGTTGGTGGAGCGTTTCAATGGGGCATTGAAACAGGCTGTGAAGAAGCTATGTGAAGGTCGACGTAGGGATTGGGATCGATACCTTCCCGCGATACTGTTTGCGTATCGAGAAGTACCACAGGCAAGTTCGGGTTTTTCACCTTTTCAATTAGTATATGGAAGGACAGTCAGGGGACCCATGGCTGTGTTAAAACAATTATGGACGGATGAGAAAGCATCTGAGGAAGTGCGAACAATATACCAATATGTTGTTGATCTCCGCAACAAGCTGGAAGAGGTTTCGAAATTGGCTCAGGAGAATCTCTGTGACACAAGGGGGCGTCAAGCCAAATATTACAACAAAAGGACGAAGGAATGTCACTTCGAGGTGGGCGACAAGGTGTTGTTGTTGCTACCGTTAGAGCACAACAAACTTCAAGTCTCATGGAGGGGACCATTCGTGGTAACCGAGAAAAAGGGTGGACAGAACTACCGTATCCGGGTAGGAGACAAGGAGAAGTTGTACCACGTAAATCTCCTGAAACGTTACCGTGAAAGAGAAACACCCACAGAATTCGTGGTAGCTACGGTTGTAACGGAAGAAGTCAACGACAACGGAGGAGAGGCGGAAGTATTCCCTAGTTGTCCTTTGACGAGGGAAGAAACCTACGTCGACGTTGTACTTGACGGGTCGTTAACGTCAGAGCAACGTAAGGAAGTGGAGTCGTTACTCCAAGATTATTCAAGCGTCAGAACGACCTGGCAAGACGGAGTTGGAGGAGTTCACCCTGAAATTACTAGATGAGAAACCAGTGAAGTTAAAGCCATATCCGCTACCCTATGCGAAATTAGAAACGGTTCGAAATGAAATTCAAGCTATGTTAGACTTGGGAGTTATAGAATGTACGGAGTCGGCGTATAGCTCTCCTGTTGTGTTGGTGCAGAAGAAAGACGGTACACACAGATTTTGCGTCGATTACAGGAAGTTGAACAGGATCACGGAATTTCAAGTGGAACATTTGCCTGACCCTGAGTCCATATTTGACGAGGTGACCAATGCGAATTATTTTTCGAAAATCGATCTGTCTAAGGGATACTGGCAAATACCAGTTCGTAGTGAAGACAGAGCAAAACTCGCCTTCGCAACTCCAGATGGGACCTAGCAGTGGGTAGTCATGCCATTCGGGGTCCAGAATGCGCCGAGTGTCTTCACACGTATGATGCGAAGACTACTTGAACCATTAAGAGGGACTGGAGTTTCAAACTTCATGGATGATTTACTCTTAGCGACAGCTACTTGGGACGATCATATCATTCTGCTGAAAAATGTTTTGGAGCGACTTCGACAAACGGGACTGACCGCACGACCATCTAAGTGCCATATAGGGTTTAGAAAACTAACCTACTTAGGTCATACCCTCAGCGAAGACACGTTAACCCCAGATAGCTCAAAGGTCGACCAACTTAGGGACGCAGTACGACCGACCACTAAGACGGAAGTTCGATCTTTCTTGGGACTGGCAGGGTATTATCGTCGATATGTTACTAACTTCAGCGCTATTGCAAGCCCTTTAACTGACTTAACTCGGAAAAAAGCTCCGATGAAAGTTATATGGACAGACGCATATGAATGAGCATTCCAGACGTTAAAGGACAGACTGATGTCAGACGCAGTAGTGAAATTGCCTGATGTGACACGAGATTTTGTCTTACGTACTGACGCTTGTGATAGAGGTTTAGGGGCAGTGTTATTATAAGAGCATGACGGAAGCTTATTCCCAGTTGCTTACAGTAGAAGGAAATTGTCGACTGCAGAACGCAATTATTCGGTCTCTGAGAAAGAATGCTTGGCAATTATCTTTGGGATAACTAAATTTCAACGTTACCTGTATGGACGAAAATTTATTTTGGAAACTGACCACCAACCACTCACCTATTTAGCTCAAGCTAAGTTGACAAATGGACGACTAATGAGATGGTCATTATTTCTACAGCCTTACCAAGTCCAGGTACGATACTTTAAAGGCAGCGAGAATGTAGGAGCTGACTGCTTAAGTAGACTAGGGACGTCTGAGGTGAAAGGTTGACCTGAGGTCGTGTAACTGAATAAGATTATATCTCCAAAAATTTGGAGAGCAAAATCCCTGATTTTACTCTTCAAGGAGGGGCCTATGTAAAGGGGCAAATTTGATTTCGATCTAACAAGAATACATTAGCTGAGACCAGAGAACCATTAATTAGATTTATGGAGACAGGCGCGTATCATATCGCCATACTACCGTGTACGGTAATGTCCTTTAGAGGGAGAATTTTGTTCCTAATGAAGCATTTGCTTATACAGCAGCCAGGCGGACTATTAGGGACACGGAAAACTTCATTTTCATGGTAAAGCTGTCACAATTGAGAAATCGCAGAAACTTTGTTACTCAAACTACCAGGTGAAGCTGACCCTAACTTTGGCGCCTCTGAAAAAAGGCGGCAGAGATATTTGATTCTGATTGGTTACGTTAAATAAGGGGCGTGTTTCACACACAAAATTTTCTAGGTTTTAAAAATTGCCACATTGGAAATTTTAATCAGCCTAAGCTTTTCTACGAGAGAAAACAGAATAGGCTACGGGGGATTTGCAAGAAATTCCTCGTAAAAAAGGAACTGTTGTCCAAAGGGGACTATTGTCGAAAGGAACCGACGAACTAATTTACCGATTTGAGGGAGGAACGTTGAAAGCAAAGGTAGTGTGACAATTCCATGTAATTTGTTGATGCCATATATAATGCTTTGCTGAAGTTATATACTTGTAGTTGCATGAATCTTTTTTCTACATTCGTGTAATAATTTGCTTTATGAAGTATAACTGTGTTGAGTTTATGCATAGGAAGTCGTATATTAATCTTCTTTAGATAAGTTTGACGAATTGTTTGAATTTGTTGTCTTGCTTGCATAAGAATTATGTTCTAAGAATTTAATACATTACATTAGTTAATATGATTACGAAAATCCGTGTGAATTCACCGAATTTAGAAGATTTCACGTATGATTAAGAATACGTGTGTATTGACTGAAATGATCTAGTAATTGATTGATGTGATGTATCCTATTTATTCGCTGTGTAAATTGAGGCTGGCTCAGAACCCCAGGCCTCGCGTATGTGTTAATGTGTAAGGTCAAGGCGTAACGAATTAGCCATTTGACTAACTAGGGTTATTATAGAACATGTGGAGTCAATTGATAGCCTTAGCATCTGTTTAGCACTGATAGTAAAATCTGATAACGAGGGAGAATAATGAAGAATTGTTTCATAAATAATGGGAAATTTAGGTTGTCTCTATTTGTATTTATTTAAAAGGGAGAAAATAGCTCCTGAGACGTATAATCCTGAGACGTATAATTCTGTGACGTATGATGTGATGTTATTCTGAGACATATACTGAGAAGTATAGAGAGAAGTGCAGTGAGACGCATAATCCTGTGATGCAGTCCTGCGACGTAATAATTCCTGAAACGTATTCTGAGAGTATCCTGAGACGGATGGTGGAAAGTATCATCCTGAGATCCAAGCGTCTGAACAGCTACAGTGGCAGCAGAACAAATGAGGACGAACAGGTTATGCAATCGTACAAGACGTTGACTTCGATTGTTCACTCGATCCTACGATGAACTAAATCTATCAGTAAACAGATCGGCTATTTTATTTAAATCTATTTGCGTTTTTCTTTGTATTTTGGTGAAAGTTAAATTTCTAAAAGCAGAGTATATTCCTGATGTAATGAATTTTCACAGTGTTTTTATGTAATTGATTAAATTGTTTACATGTACGGGGGCTCGTGTTGGTTTGTTCTATATAGCTGCTCAAATCTTTATCTATTTCACCTATGAGTTTCACCACTTATATTTATATTTACTCGAACCGGGAAATAACATCGAGGGCGGTCAACCCCTAGATAACGAAAACCAAATTTGGCGGGACACCCACCAGGGACAATTCTTCCCCCATTACACAGACCATTCGTGCTTTTTCACCTGCAGTCCGTTTTGCTGTCACCTGGCATTCATGACAAGATGCACAATATCTTTTTACATCGGAAAACATTCCAGGCCAAAAGAACGATTGGAGAATCCTCTCTTTTGTTTTCTCCAAACCCAGGTGACCTGCAAGCGGTAGATCATGTGCCAGCTCCATTACCATTTTCCGTTATCCTGCTGGTACAACTATTTGCTCCCTTCCATGTGAACCATCACCAGATTGCCATTTCCGTCGCAAAATATCATTCTCCCAGAAGAATGCCATTGGCTCCTCCTCAACCTCTTCACGAGTAGCAATGGACTTCTCTCTAATAATTTGCAGTGAAATATCCGCAATCTGTAGTTTCGACAACATGTCTGCATTAATTGCTGAAAGTTTGTCAACTTCAGTGTCATCACCTGATCAGGATCTTCTGTCTCGATGCTGTTGTTGACAAAGTCATTCTTACCCTCATGCTCACATTGGTCAGTATTTTCCACAGTCCTCTAATTGTCGAGTCCTTTTAACATCGACCTCGTAACAACAAATGACCCTTTTTTGCTAAGTATATCCATCCCCAATAGGGCTTCAGCGGCTAAATTTGAAACAAGACCCACTTGCGCTGGTGCCTTATAATATGTAATGTCGATATTTACCACAGCCAACTGTGCGGTAAATGGCTGACTCACTGCTGTGTATAACGTAACCTTGTGGCCCTCTAGCTTGCAGCTCTCATCAACAAGATCTTCTCTTATCAAGGTCATATCTGATCCAGCGTCCTTCACAAACATTATCTCGCGCCCATTCACACATCCTGTTTCTGAAATAAGCTTTTCACCAATTGTTGGCTTAACAAAACAAGTTGCCGGATTGCCATGATGTTTCATGTCATCTGCTGGACAATACCTTGCAATATGTCCCCATTGCTTGCATCGATAACACTGCCTATTCTTCTGCTTGGACTGGTCATTTGTCGATGTTAGTTTTGCTGTAAGTTCTGACTATTCATCTTGTTACTATTTACATTTATATTTTGATGAAACTTAATCCTCTGTCCTTGCTGTTTTAAATTGGTGGGAATATAATCTTCCGCAGCCTCTACGACTGGACTAGAGCCCTTGTTCCTCCTAATCCACTGTGCTTGATCTTGTGGCAAGGCTTTCAAGAAAAACTCCTCACGAAGACAAATAACTGGGTCATGATCTTCCAAGAAACGCTTTATATGCTGATCAGTCCTGGCCATCAGACCACGATACGTCTCTGTGCTTTCCTTCTTCATGCTCAACAGTGCCGTGAAATGTGCATGCGGTCTCTTTCCAAAACGATCAATCAGTCCTTTCCCGAGTTCCAGGTAATCGCCACAAGCTTGAGTTGCAACATATCTAGCCTCCCCTGTCAACAGAGTTCTTAGCTGTAATACTTTCAACTCGTCAGACCATGTAGCTTTACTTTAAATGGCATTGAAGATGTTTTTTCAGTCGTGTTTTCTTGATGTTTTACTTTTTCTAACTCAGTTTCCAAACGCTTCATTTCTAATCTTAATTTCTCTCTTTCCATTTCCCATTCAAACTCCCTCTGTCTTAATTCAAATTCTCTTTCATTTTTCTTTGCGCTAGTTTTTCGCTTTGTTTCCTTGGGTGGTTGCACATGCTCAAGGTTAAGTTCCTCTTCATACTCCATAACTTTGTTATCTGTAAATTCCATCAAATTCTGTGCTGCCGCTTTTCTTCGTGGTCATCCTGAAGCAACCGTTGCTCCCTCAACTTCGACATCATCAGCAACCGAAATAATTACCAACTATATGTACGTACTGTAAGTTCTATCACTGTATTCACAGCCACTGGACTAGCTTTAATTATCTACGAGTTTCTGTGCTTACATGGGTACACTCGTTACAGTGATACACACTTTGCACTTAGCAATTAACAACTGTACGTTATACACACAGTACAACCAGTCACTGCTAATATCACAGATTCACTGAATTCACAGCTTTCAGAATTGTCAAACACAAATCCAACGTATTGAAAAATTCCAAATGATTCACACAGGCTTTTTGGGATCCGTACCGTTGCCATCAAAATGTTACATTCGGGTTCAAAGGACACACAAACACCAAGTAGGGGTCCTACAACTTAATGTAAAATAAAGCTAACATCTTAAAAAGAAACTTGGAAAACCAGTGTTCATTACAGTACCAAGCCCAGCTAAAAAAAACTGCCTGCTCTATCACTCTGCTCTTGTTTTAGAGGTTAGAGACAAGGGATTCTAATTAAATTAACATTTGTGCCTTATCCAGGCTCAGATAGCCATGGGAAGATGAACAACAGCATTGAACCTGTTGACAGTCTCTGGTATCAAATATCCAGAATGCTGGGAATAATGTTCAGGTGTCACTACTAACAATTAGAATCTGCTAGAATATCATACAGGCACTTATAACAATGACCCATTCAAAGAGACATTAATTTATCAGTATTGACAGATTGCCAGGAAAGACAGGTTTGTTGTTTATATTTAAAAATGCATAACACTGCAGTGCATTAACATCGCTTTCAAATTTCATTCACACAATTTTAATTACCTCACCTGTACAACTGTGGCAAGGTAGTTACTTCCAATGGGAATAGCACTGTCAACAATATTAAAGTTTTGTGTCCAGTTTTTAAATTATATTATCAATATCATTTACTGTATTCGTACGAAACTTTGGTATAATATTTCTTTCATATCCAAAACTTGTACACTGATATGCTTAAGCAGATATGTAGTTGTATCATTATGAATAGTGTTAAAGTTTTGAAAGATGTGTATCTTTTACATCAGTAGTTATATTATACTGCAACTTTGTGACTGTTACTCTAAATACAAATTTTATCATGTATCATCAGTACTGAAAACAGTAATGCTAGAAATAGTTCATATTTATTAATTTCTTAATTGGGGGGAGGGTTCATTAACAGTAATGTCTAAAAATCATGTGATGAAATCAGTATTGTTTAGTTAAATATATACATGTAAGTTTGTCATGTGTATTTGGTGCATTTACTGTGAATTCTCTTCTTTCATGCTGTTAAATAAGTTTTGATTGTTTCAAAAACACCATAACACATTCACATATTTGAGTACTAATAAAAGTGTCCATTTTTTGGAAACCACACAAATTAATATCTGTAAAAGTGAATTTATGGTAATTGTTCTTAAACTTTCTTATTTTTCATTTGCAGGTAGATGTACAGAAAGAAGAAAGTTTTACATGTGGGCAGATGATTGTTGTTGGAATGCTCAAAGAACATTATCATCCTACACAATAATGCTTTATTTTACATCAAACTCAAATATGCATCTGATACCATAATAGTTAAAACTAAATGTTGAATGAATTACACAGAATAAAGCAATATATTACTTCTATTCACATAGAGTTCATCTTCAATCCTTATTATCTTTATCCCTGACATCAAATGTCATTGCTGTATTCTTGTAGTATTATCTAAACCTACACAACCTCTACTTTTCATGTTTTGTTTAATGAAAATGAGGGGACTGTGATCACTGAATACAACAACCAGAGAAAGAAATAAATATACATTTCAGAATGTTGCAAAGACAATGTCAAAGACAAACATTCCTTTTCAGTTGTGGAACAATTTCTCCGACTGTTTACTTTTTTTTAATAGCTGTACTTGATGATCTACATCTTGGATCAATACTCCTCCAACGCCTACATCACTTGCATCAACAGACTTTTTAAATAATTGAAATTTGATGCTGAAAGAACTCATGCACTTTTAAGCAAGGCTTTTAATTTTTCAAAACAAATTCCAGACCAATGAAACTTAAATTTCTTAACAAACTTGTTCTAGGCTTGTCAATTATGGAAAAAATATAGCAAAATTTCTGATAATAACCATCCATACCCAAAAATTGCATAAGTTTCTTTTAACAGGTACTGGGAACTAAGATGACCTTGACCATAACTTCTATCCTAAAAATGTGAAATAAACCTAGCAAAACTCACTTGTACATAAATTTTCTGATGTGCTTCACCGAGTTAATAAAAAAATTCTGAATGGTTTCCAAGTGATATTCCCAGGTGTTGTAGATAATGACATCATCCACGTATGCATTCTAATTATCTAGAACAAATAGTAAAATTCATTGCCAGATAATTTTTTTGTTTCAAAGGACCTCACTTCATACTGATAAAGCAAGCCCATCCAGAGTTGCAAATGGCGAAATTTCTTTTGCTCCTTCAGTGAATGGAATTTGCCCGATTCCTTGAAAAAAGTAAATCTTTGTGAATATTTGACATTTCTAATTTGTTAATGCAGTCATCCATTCTTGGCTTTTTAAATGAATCTGTTTTGGCGACACTGTTGATTTTTTTTATAGTCAGTACACATGTGGAAAGTGCATAAGATAAGAATTCTTTATTTCAGACTACAAAGTCCATACCTATAAATTAAAATATAATTATAAAGTAAAAACATTGTAAACAGAAAATCTGGTTTAGGCACAATACATGGTGACCTGCAATTACTTTTACTTGGTTCTATGATATCTGTAATCATTCTCCAGTAAAAGTGACTTTCCTTTCTCAAATATTCCTGCTTGAGAGGATTCATTCTATAGGGCTGTTGCTTCACAGATGTAGAATCTACAACATCGATGTCCTGATAGAGTATACATCTTGATAGATTTTATTTATTCGTGTTGGAACATCAGGAAACACATGTTCATAATCATGTAATAATTGTTCTTGTTCACTCCTTTCCTATTATTCTAGATATGAAAGTTTTTGGTCCAGACTGTTTAATATGTCTGAATTCCAAATTTTGCTTAAACTAAAGTCAATAGACATAATGCATTCCATTGTTTACATTCTCACCGTGTAGGAAAATACAATTAAACTGAATGAATCATTAACTGTTCTATCTCTATCAAAATACTCCTTTAACATACCAAACAGATGTTTATGTTTCTGCCTCCCAGGGCTCTTAATGATATAATTTAAGTCATCTACTTTCTTTTGAAAAATATAACAGGGTTCCTGCAATCTTTAAAAAAATATAATTCCACGACTTTTCCACAATTTTACAAGACCTCTTTACCAATTTCAAGAGTATCGCTTATGCAAATTTATGACCTCTAATACTAACCTAACATGTACATTTAACACAAAAACATTCTACAGTTGGCTTTTGGACATACTTCATCCAATCAGATAGATCATTCTCTTTTGAATGCCGCGAGTACAATGATATTGAATGGTGGTAAAATCCCTGGATGCAGTGTAACTAAAGTTTTAGAGGAACCTACTCTAACAAAATCCATGGAAGAAGTTATACAAGATGATAAAACTTTTGTGTCTGCAAATAAATGCAACCGGATATTGCAAAATAATCAAATTCCATGACTTTCCCAAGACTTTGAATGACTTATAAAAAAATTTCAAAACTTTTCAAGGCCCTTTAAATGCTTTTCTGTAATTTACAAACTTTTCCAGGAATTCCATGACTGCAGGAACCCTGATATAAGGACCATAATATTTAGCCTGAAGATGATATTGGGGTATGGGCAAGAAACCCAGAACTTTACCACCAGGCTTAAAGTTACCTATGTAATTTTGTCACACCTAAATTTCATTTTTGATTGAGTAAAGTGAAAATTAGTTCTTGCTAATTAACAAGTGTTTAATAACTTAAATTTGAAATAAGAAAGACAGTCAAGAAGATTAATCTTGGAATCTTCATTTGAAAGAAGTTTCTATTTTAATAACTGGTCCATGGACAGTATGTCCAAATACCAGTTCAAAAGATCTAAAACCCAATGATTCTTAAACTGAATGCCTAGCAGCAAATAACAGAAAATGAACACCATCATCCCAATCCCTTCCTTTATTAAAGCAATATGACTGAGTACTGTTCTTCAAAATTTGATGAAATCTTTCCATATCCCTTTGACTTTCTGGGTGATAGGCAGAAAATTAAACTGTTGGATGTCTAATTCATGCATAAGTTGTCGGAAATATCCAGACATAAATCTGACCCTTGATCAGACCGGACAGATATGGGGAGGCAAACAAATGTTAACAAAATTACCAAAACTTTTGTTGCTGTTGTTGTAGGGTTTAACACAATTTTTCAGCACACGATAGGCTATACATGGCGGCCAGTATTAATGGTGGAGGAAGAACCCGGGAAAACCCCGGAAAGAACCACCGACCCACGAGAACCTACTGGCAAGCTTTCTCACATACCCACATTGCCTAAATCCGAGACTCGAACCTACACAGACAGAGGTGAGATAGCAGTGATCCGTAACAGAGAGCGCTTTAGACCACTCGGCCACTCGGGGCCCCTTAAAGTTAAGTATAGACTCATGACTATCATACGAAATACTGACCAAAACTTTTAGAACAGTTTTTGCTTAAACATTCTTTAAAGAAATAGTCTGTGGAAATTTTGTGGATGCACCCATTATGGTGAACAAGCATTGGTTGCCCGACTTGATATCAGGTAAGAAACCGACAATTTACCATTTTTTCTGCTAAATGGTTTGTCAAATGCAGGAATAGGTTGCAGATGTGCCTTAGGTATCTTCTGATTGGGACTTCCTACCATTTGACAAGTGTGACAAGATCTACGGCATTTATAAACATCACTTTCAATTTTCAGCCAATAAAATGGTTCAAGTTCTTGTGACAAGTCTTATTGACAACTAAATGACAGCTTAGGAGTTTCATGGGCTCGACTATGAATTTCATGTTTTTATACGACTTTGGAACAACAATCTGATTGCTCACTAACCACTCGTCACCAGCTGATACATCTCCATTTTCTCATAATGACCCCATATTTCACAAAGTAATGAACTGGTACTTGTGTGGCTTCAATTTCTGAGACCCAGTCTTTTGTCTTATCTGATGAATAGTACCTGGGGTCTATAACTTAGATTAAATGTATTTCATGCTTATAAAGTAGCTGATGAATAGTACCTGGGGTCTATAACTTAGATTAAATGTATTTCATGCTTATAAAGTAACTGTTACTTTCTTCTAAGACATCTTGCAACTGTAGTTAAAAATTGGCTTGTGGTTTTTATTATACTATGAAGAAACTAACTTGCTTATGACTCTCTGTCTTCTGAGCGATTAAGTCTTTTAAATTATGGAATTTACTTTATTCATTGTTCCAAGGTAGAAATATGGATACATGATTTTAAATGATACAAAATGTAGTTTCCAGTTTGAAATCTGAGGAAAAAAGCATCTCATAATTGTTTGGAAATGTTCTTTATGTTTAGATAAAGAATATAGATCAATATTCTTAGAATTTATTTTCTTATATAATGAGGCTATTGAAACTTTGTATCATGATTATATAAACACCGTAGATAGATCGCAAGGGATGTATACACATGCTGAACCATATTCGTGTAAGTTGCTTGGTGCAAGTTTAGTTTCAAGGTTTTCATCCAGCCCAAATTCTTTTTCTCTCTCATTCCAAATTTCTGCGTATTATGTCCCTTATGCATGAGGGGAGGGGGAAACAAAAAGAAAGAACTTCGATGAAATTGTGTGACATGTTAAATTCATTTAGAAAATGGGGATTATTTTACTTTTTATCATTATTTTCATATGTCATTAATGATTAATGAGTGGAAATTCAGAATAGAACCGACAGCGCACAGTTTCAAATATGTATATATATGCATATTATTGCACCATGGGTGGATCACAATTTGATATACCAAAAGTATTGTTATATCAAATTGTCTTATGCCAATACATTAAAAGCCATGATATATATATATATATATATATATATATATATATATATATATATATATATATATATATATATATATATATATATATATATATATATATATATATATATATATATATATATTGGGCAAAATAGATTTAATATTTTCCTTTCAAGTAATAATAATAAAAAAACGATTAATATTGGCAAACTAAAACACATATGTTCAAAATCAAAAAATAAACGTACACAACAATTTAGGCCATATAAACATATTTATTTTGAGAACGATCGGAAAGATGTCTCAGCAACTTGGAGTTCATGCAGGTATGACAAGATGTACTATCGTTTAAATTTTGTTTGTATTCGGCTATACCCTATGATACCGGTTGCGGTAAATTACACATACAAAATGTCCATATCAAAAGAGGGTGTGAAGGGTCAGCGAATATATAACATTGTGTAAGATATATCTAATTGTATACAATTAGATAAGTTTAATTTGTTCTATGCTTCTTACAAGCCACCTCGTTTCCGACTGTTAATACTCTGGGAAACCAGCTGACTGTAACACTGGTCAACAGTGAAATCATTACTGACTTGAAAAGGCCCTAATCTGTAGTATTTTGGTGTGCCGAACACGAATATAACCGTGAAAAATTTGTATTGGCTCTCGTTTTGAAGATATTCATATACCTCATTTTCTATGTTTCACTGTGTAAATTTCTCCAATAGGACTGCAGCAACATCCGGAATAATGATGTAACATTGCATAATACCATCATGCTCACATCATCCACAGTTGATTGCATCATTTTCTGATGCAATGCAATACTAATGCCATCCGGCTGCTGAAGTAAGTTGACGTCAGCAGTGTACTATACATGTGTAGGCCTATTATACTAATGCCAGGCGGCTGCTGAAGCTGACGTAAGCAGTGTACTATATAAAGCCCAATCAGATAGGTTCAGCGTTTAAAATATTTTAGACGTTGTGCGAGACAGTTCAAGCTACTGTTACATAAAACTTATTATTTTATCCATTTACGTACAATAAAGAACAGTAATGCCTCGAAAGTGTGTTAATACCGCGGACAATTTTTGCTGTATTTGTGGGGAAGTGACATTTGCCAACCAGAAGAAAAGTATCAATTCTCAAGTGAAGAAGGCATATCATCTTTACTTCGGATGCAAGGTTGGTGACCAAGACAAGCCTTGGGCTCCGCATATATGCTGTGCTACATGTACAACACAGCTTTCACAGTGGTTGAATTGCAAAAGGTCATCAATGCCGTTTGCAGTCCCAATGGTGTGGAGAGAGCCAAGCAACCACCTAAATGACTGTTACTTCTGCTTGGTTCCTCCTCTTTCCGGCGGAATAACGAAGCGAAAGAAGTCGAGAATAGTCTACCCAAACATTCCGTCTGCATTGAGACCAGTTCCACATGGTGAGGGACTTTCTATTCCAGAACCTCCAGCAGAATATTCTCTTGATTCATCTGACGAAGACAAAGGTGAGTCGACCTGTTCTTCTCCTGGTCCATCAGCATGCAGTGATCCAGATTTTCACTGTGGTGCATCATCAACCCCACACAGAATAACACAGGAAGAACTAAATGACCTGATTCGTGATTTGGACTTATCAAAGAACAAGGCAGAATTGCTAGGATCAAGACTCCAACAATGGAATCTTCTAGAAGAAGATGTCACAATTACTGCATATCGAAAGCGCCACCAGCAATTGGAGCCTTTCTTCAGAAAGGAAAGTAATCTGATATTCTGTTCCGATATTGAGGGCCTCATGAATGCTTTAAAAATCACTCATGACCCACAAGAATGGAGACTATTTGTGGACTCTTCGAAACTGAGTCTCAAGGCTGTGCTTTTGCACAATGGAAACATTCTTCCATCTATTCCAGTAGCGTATGCTGTCCACATGAAAGAGACATACGATAACTTAAGGCAGCTACTGAATTCCATTGAGTATAACAAGTACAGCTGGCACCTCTGTGGTGATTTGAAGGTAGTTGCCCTTTTAATGGGACTGCAGCAAGGATATACAAAATACATGTGTTTCTTATGCGAGTGGGATAGCCGAGCAAGGGAAATGCACTACATGAGGAAGGAATGGACTCACAGGCAGAATGTAGCCATTGGAGAGAAGAATATCCAACACCCAGCTCTGGTTGAGGCTCAGAAAATCTTGCTACCACCCCTTCACATCAAACTAGGTTTGATGAAGAACTTCGTGAAAGCCATTGACCGGACTTTGCCAGCATTCCGATACCTGCATGAAAAATTCCCTCGACTCAGCGAAGCAAAGATTAAAGAGGGAGTTTTTGTGGGTCCTCAGATTCGAGAGCTTTTCAAAGATGACCGGTTCAACAACTTGCTGGAAGGTGACGCGAAACAAGCATGGAATGCTTTTCGCCTAGTTTCTACAAACTTCCTCGGAAATGTTAGGGCAGAAAACTATAAGGAACTAGTAGAAGACATGTTGATGAAGTATAAGAAACTTGGCTGCAATATGTCTCTAAAGATTCACTTCCTTCATTCCCATTTGGATTTCTTTCCTAGCAACTGTGGTATTGTTAGTGATGAACACGGCGAACGTTTTCATCAAGATATCGCAACAATGGAAGAAAGATACCAGGGAAAATGGTCCACTACAATGCTGGCTGACTACTGCTGGACACTCCTCAGAGATGATCCCGAACAGCTGTACAAGAGACAGGCGAAGAAATCTAAGATGTAGTCAATGACTTGATTTTTTATAGGTAGGCTATTACAGTTGACCTTTTACTATTGGAATGCATTTCGTTATGTAAACATTAATTTCTTGCAGATTACAAAAAAACTAGAGCCAATTTTGCAATTTGACTGTCATATTCGTGTTCAGCACATAAAAATTGATAAGAATTGACTAATTTTATTTCAGTAACATGACTTTTGTAAAAATTTGTTGTCCAGTGTAATATGCCATTACCTGCAGCAAGATAATTCGAATGATATTTTAAAATAGACGCCCAACAATACCGTAAAGTGGTATAATCTCGTGTCGCTAGAGTCAGGGAGTAGTCGTTTTGTAAGAAATTGACATTTCACAGCGCCATCTGTTGTCATAATGAGGCACTATTTCATGCCAATTTCCTTGATGCTAACTTGCAACATGCTTCATGCTACATTATAATCATGATTTTACAAGACGCAATTTGTCATAAAGCATGGACTAGGAGAACATTTTGAAGTTACGGTGTTGCATGGCAAAATTTGTAAAATGCAGAACAAAATCAACAGCTGGAACGATGTAATTTGCGATATAGCAAGTTTATAAATAGAATTTTAAAAACTTGTAATAACTGACATAGCATTTGCCATACGACAAACTGCGGAATGAATTCAGCGTTTGGTAAAAAGCGAGATACAAAGACGCAGAAGGAAAGTAGATCTAAGCACTTGCAATTAGCCCATTTACAGTTTGCACCAATGAAAAATACAATCTACATGGATATAATTAGGAGAGTAGCACTTGCAAGCAGTCATTTACAATAATGCATCAAGGAAAAATAGAAAATACATGCATAGAATTATAGCGGTAATCCCCCTCCATACAAGAGGGCTCTCAAAACTCACTTATTTCGACTGCAAGAACAAACTTAAAGACCTAATAATGTTTCCTACCAGAAGTATTCTCAGCATGTTTTTTTTATTGTTTAATGTTTTTCTAATTTCATGTTGTTTGTTTTGTAATAATATTATTATGTTTCTTATCTTATAGGTGTTGTCTAATGTTGCAAAGCGCTTAGAGCTTCTAAACATTAGGCGCTATACAAAGTCCTCATTATTATTATTTGAGCTAACACTTCGCTTGTGTGTGAGGCGACAAGGCATGTCATTGCCTCTTACTTTCTCAATCAAATCGTTTCGTCTTATTGCAAAGTTTCATTTGACTAGGTTTCACACACAGCATATCCCTGTATATAGGGAGAGTGTCTTAGAGTAAAAGTACTCGTTCGACCCTTAAACAATCAAGAAGATGGAAGAGTCAGCACAGATCGAATACCGTCAAAGATTTGCTAAAAGTCATACGAAAGCATAATTCAGAGGCGAAAATGCGACAAACCTTACACTTCTGGTTGTTGATTTGATGAGAGTCATACGAAAGTGAATAAGTGCTGACGAAGTTTGCTATATCTGCAAGGTAAATGGGTATTGGTCTCCAGAATACCTGCTTCGTCCAAGAAAGAGAGACTAAAGTCAGTATACCTGTTATCGTTGTCAGGAGAAAGGACACTGGGATTCAGAGTGCCTAAAGAGAAAAGAGAAGAAAAAGAAACAAGAGGACAAAGCGGAGAGGGGTTCAGAAGAAGAGGAAATTGATGATGAGGAATAACGTGTACCAGTGAAGAGATGGAAATGGACAAATTTACAATTTGAGCCGATGCGTTGGCTCTGATGTTAAATTTCATACTAACTTCTGAAAGAGAATAGATCCGAAAGGAAACGTAAGTGTCTCTTGATCTTGAGTTTTTATAATAAGGATGGTGTGTTTTGTTTTTATTGGCACTGCATAAAAATTTGCTCTTCACCCTCTCTATCCCTCTGGGTCATTTTTTTATAGTTACAGTTGAAATGGAAGGTTTTTTTTCCTTCACGTACGCACTTTACACATGCAAGTGGGTAAAAAGTAGTAGATTTAAGACTTTTGGGCCTGAAATCTAAGGCAGACCGGTCCGAGCTACACACAGACAGGTGAACCTTTGGGTTGGGAGAAAAAAGTGGCCAGGAGTGGGAAATTATGGGTCAAATAAACACAGACAAGAAAAAATAACTCCAACTTTTGCCCTCTTTATTACAAAAATCCAATAATATGACTGCATATTTATGGTTTTATTATTTGCCTCATTTCTGATAGTAATGATATGCACTGATCAAAGAGTATTTTCTTCATTACTATATATGTAGTTTTCGTATTTTCACGAAAACGAATTACATCAGAAAACAGCATTGACCCTAACAACATTTTTACAAATTCCACAACATAGTATTGTCCCATGTTTCTGACCTACATTTTTAAATATTTAGGCTAAAACTTCTATCACATAATATTTAAACTTTGTTTTCATTAAATTATATATTTCCTGGATCTATTTGCCCAATTATTTAAGAATGCAATCTATTGAAGTGGTATATTACAGACGCAGCGATGTCTGCCATGACAGGTTCACGTACGGTTTAAAGCTGATTTTATGGAGAAAATAACGCTGTTAAATTCTCCATTTTCAAAAAAGAAATAAATTGGAAAATGTTCTTCACCGATTATATTTTTTAATAACAAATGACTATTTACATACTGATGTTGACCGCTCCAGTGGCCTAGTGGTTAGAGCGTCCGCCTCGGATGTGGGAGGTCGTGGGTTCGATCCCCGGCCGAGTCATACCAAAGACTTATGGAAATGGTACTAACAGCTGCCTCGCTTGGCGCTCAGCATTAAGGAGTAATTGTTAGGACTGGTCAGCCTGGTATCAGGATAGTGTGACTGATAATGCTACATGTCTGCGGCATGATGCCCCAGTGCTAGACATCACTATAAACTGCCACACTGCAGACATCGTAGCGATATGACTGAATTCTTTTTAAAACTATCGCACACACACACACACACACACACACACACACACACACACACACACTGATGTTTAAATTTCAAAACATAATTTGGTATATTTTCATTATAGTTAGGCCAATTTTATGAAATCGAGCAGTGATGTCTTGCTTTGGAAAGGGTTTATTGCCAGAAGTTCATGGCTTCAGCGAGGGGACATCTCAAAAGTTGTAAACTACAGCCAGTCATTTAACGTCTGAAAAGTCAGAGGGCGAAGTCGTTTTCTCCCACTTCGCCTGGTAGCATGACCCCTGCATTCTCGACTTTGATTTGTACAACTAACTGAGCCAGTTATGCCCTGTACTTTGCAGCCCTTAGTACATTATTTCTACTAATCATTATATATATATATATATATATATATATATATATATATATATATATATATATATATATATATATATATATATATATATATATATATATATATATATAAAACTACCTAACTACCAGAATTTTAAAACAAAATGCAATAGGAAACACAAGAAGTTGTTGTTGTTGTTGTAGGGTTTAACGCTATTTTTCAGCACACGATAGGCTAATGGTGGAGGAAGAACCCGGGAAAATCCCGGAAAGAACCACCGACCCACGATAAGCTACTGGCAAGCTTTCTCACATACCCACATTAGCCGAATCCGAGACTCGAACCGACGCAGACAGAGGTGAGATGGCAGTGATCCGTAACGGAGAGCGCTTTAGACCACTCGGCCACTCGGGGCCCAAACACAAGAGGTTGGGGATTGGCTTAGGTACAATATTTGTTTCTGTGCAGTAGTTTGTTAAAGCGATGTACTAAAGACTGGCATTGAGTAAATGGAAATCACTTTTGTCAAAAGCATATAAACCAACACAGGATAATATAACATCAATGTAATTTCTATAGAACTGGCTAGTATTTTCGACCGGGATATCTGTAATCAATCTGTTATAGTAATGGTAGACTAGTTCCTCAGATAAAAGTCAGTTTTATGACTTTTATGGAACAATGTTCTTATCATAAACTGTGTAAAATAACTCTCCATTAATGTAAAGATGGAGATTAATGGACAAGTCACTTCTGGATATACTGAAAATTACTTCACCTGATAGGTCCATCTATAAATTTGAAACAAACTTAGAATTATATAATATAGTAGCAGTAGTTATATGTGGAGAGAGAAAGAGTTTTCTATGCATGCCATAATTATTCTGAGATGATATTGTATCAGTTTTTGATACCTGATTATACTCTTGAATTAAAGTTTTTAGACAGACACACATGCATATAGTAGAGGTATATCTATTTGGTATTACCCCAGACCCACAGGCTATACATGCCACTGGTTAAAACAAACCAAATTCTCTCAAGAACTACTGCAAAGCCAGCAACAATCAGAAAAATGTTATGTCAAAATTGTTTTTTTCTTCTTCTTTTTCTTCGAAACTTCTAAAACATCTGAATCTGCCCAAATTCAATCATGATATTGCAAATGAAAACTCGTGCACTTGCTATTTCACAAGATTTGCATGTAGCGTACCACTACACGAATAATAGCAATACTTGCCACATTTCCAGGACAGAAAATATAAATTTCCAAGTAAGTCATGAATTCAAAATCTCCTCAAAGTCATTACATACCTAGTTAGAACTGTGTACCCAGTATTGAACTGCACGCTATTATGCTGCTGCATACCATATAATGTTTTCCAAATTGATGAAAGTTAAAAGTTAGGAGTATATAAGCTATTAATTACTTATTGTTACTTTTATATGACATCCTTCAACTAAACATAGCTAAGGTGGTCTAGTGGTTACAGCGTTCGCCTCGGATGTGGGAGGTCGTGGGTTCGATCCCCGGCCGAGTCATACCAAATATTTATAGAAAATGGTACTAACAGGTGCCTCGCTTGGCGCTCAGCATTAAGAGGTTAGTGTTAGGACTGGTCGGCCTGGTGTCAGGATAATGTGACTGGTTGGGACATCGTGCTACATGTCTGCGGCCTGATGCCACAGTCGTAAACATCACTATAAACTGCCACACTGCAGACATTGTAGCGATATGACTGAAAAATTGTTAAAGTTACGTTGAAAATTCAAATCACACATAAACACAAACACACCTTCAATTAAATGTCATAAATACAGCAATAATATCAAATGTTTTTCTTTTTCTTTTTTCTAATCCGTGAACATTAGTAATTAGTGTTGACAGGTCTCCCAATTGCCCCCATTCAAGTATTTGTATCAATGTGCTGTATTTATACACAATATCACATTGTTCCAAATACTTATTGTGCAGTACTTCTAACATGTAACAATTATAACTTTATTCTATATTTCCTTTTTCTAAGAGCAGCCTATATTTATAGGTTACTGCCTTTGTATGGGAAAATATGAACGAGTTTGGGGATGGAATACTGCACGACCTTGGGAGCGCAGTATATCCTTCAGACAAAACGAGTTCATATTTTCCCATACAAATGCAGTAACCTTTTTATTATATGTTCATTTTTTTTTATTCTACCTAAGGTTTCATTATATAAACACAATACACTACAAGAAACAACGCAAATGAATGTATGCCGCATTCCAAACTAAATACACAAGCGCATATTCATCATTACACAAATCAACAGTATTACTGCGCACATAACTCCGCCCAGACAAATTTGAACTTAGTCGCGCGCTCGACATAACTTTCGAAAGAAAATGGCGTGTCTAGTTAAAATTGAAATTTGGAGTCTTATTGTGAATGAATGTGCATTGCAACAACTTTTCCATTTGATCTTGAATTAATAGATTTTGGTATTTTTCTCGATTCTAGGAAATTTCGTGATTATTGACTGGATTTGTAGGTGACGATTCCATATGAAATACATGAGATTCAGTAAGCTAGGGAGAAGCGTGCTGACATCTGCAAATGTGTTTCTGTTTCTGTCATTGAATGTTTGAAATCATAATGTGGGAAAAATATGAAGTCTTTCAATTGCAATTATCAAAAAGACGCCATGGAATTTAATGCTTATTCCATTTTGAGTGCAGTAAGGAGGATGCAATTGCACTTATCATCGAAATTACAGCATAATTTCGAAATGTGTAATCCAGATTGAAAACCTATGACATGGCTCATGTAATTCGGATTTGCAGAATTAAGAAAATACATTTTGAGGAAATTCAGGATGTAAAACTGTAAGTATATTTTATTTTGCCATTCTTATCACCAGCTAAAGAAGAGAGTATATGACTTGTCACTTATATGTTATTTGTAAGGACATTATCTTGCGTCTGTTATATAATGTAGCTAGCCTAAATCCGTAACGTTGTATCAACGCGAAATGTGCCAAAGCAGCTGGTATGTGGCAGTCCATGAAACATCTGTTTTAGTTCATTCAGAAACAAATTTAAACAACCACAACAGTAAGAGCCTCTTACGCGAGTTTACATGATTTGTGCACAAAAACAAAAGTGCTGGCGTCTGCGTCCATTGTTTGTTTACAATAGAAAGTAGTTCCTTTATGCACGTGAATGCTATATGTGTATTGTCGCGCGAGTTCAGTATCGGGTAATATTGAACGATTCTGACAATGTAAAGTTAACGGGAAAAAAAATGAGCATATAATAAAGCTAGATTCTATTTAGGTAATTATTCTTATTTTCATACAAGAGTACAAGACCTGATGACTTTATATAAAGTGAGAGGTGCCTAATATGTGTTGAATCTGCTAACTATATTGCAAAATTGCATTGTTCTTTTAATTGGAAAAAATTGGTGAAAAAGGTAATCTATGTCAGTGTTTGTACCAAGACAATGAAATCCCAATCTTCGATTGGGTTTTCCTTGTCTTAATGCAAATCCCAACATAGATTCTATTATTCACACATCATATCACTGGAAAGATCATCCAAGTCTTCCTTGAGTAAAGTCACGGTACTGGCCAACATTATTTGTGTATTTATCCCTTCTATGTCATACACAACAGCTTGGAATGACATATCTGTTGCCAGCCCCAAGGTACCCATAAGTCCATAAAATAAACTGCCTCTGCCAAGACATCTTGCCTATACATCTGTGCAACAAGGAGCACAACTTCGTCTAAAACAACCAGGTCGAAGTCCTACAGAAATTTTAAAAAATTGTCAGTAAAAAATATTCCAAATAGATAAAGGCATTAAATGTTCTGTGGGAAAAGCAAACATATAATGATAAACAAGTGTTTCAATCAGATGCTTAATCCACTAATACTAAATAATAGATACAAAATATTAACTCTGGATGGGCAATTGATGCAGATTACAGTCACGAGACTTATGGAAAGTCGAACTAGAAAGACACGATTTACAAAAAATTACTTACAGGAAGCCTTGAGTAGCAGTTTGTCGTTATTTGTTTGCAGCACTGCTTTTCCTGATCAGTTGGCATTTCACGGCAGTTACTACATATGTACCAACCGGGTGATTCACCTCCTGGCCTTGTATGATATCCTTGTTGCTCCGTTAATGAGTCATTTATCACTACAAATACCATGCTGGGGTGTTTTTGGCATATTCGAGCCAGAAGGTTTTTTTTCCCTTTCTTTGTCATATTGGATATGCGTTCCTATAAGAAATCAATTCAACAATATGAAGAAAAAAAACTGACAAAAACTAAATAATAAATCTACAAGTCTTAATGCAAAGGCTAACTGTAATAGGTAACAAAAATCATGTTTACCTTCAATTGATGATCTCTGGCTTCAGGTATAGTATCAACTTTTGTCCTGCTAAGTGATGGTCCTTGATTTCATCTTCCACTCCTTTGCCTTGTAACTCTTCCTCTACCCCTACCATCTGACCCCGTTCCTGTACCCCTTCTACTAGACTCCTTTCGTGTACCCCTTCCAGTAGACACCCCTGCTCTCATACCCCTTCTTCTTCTAACATCTCTTATTTGATGTTGGTCTGGGCTGTCAGTACCAGGGACGTCATTGGGGGGGGGGGGGCGGGGGGATTTGCAACCACCACTCCAAATTTGCATGTGCTGTAAAATTGCTGTAGCCTATATACGAAAATTAACAAGCCCGTTAAGTTTTCCCTCACTAAATCAAGTCCCCCCCAGCCCCCCGAAAAAAGTTGAAATGATGTGCCTGACTCAGTACTTTCATGAAGTGATGATGTCCGAGATACGGATTCTCTTACAGTGTTATCTGAAACCTTTAATTGAATCATATATGATAAAAGGCAGAAAAATCACATCCTTTTCAGTTATAATATAAAGGGGCTTTTTTAATTAATTTTTATTTTTAATTGCACTTGTCAAAGCTAATACTTTTGTCACCGAACAACGTACCATTTGTTTCTTACTGACATAGCCATGAAATGAATATTCATTTAGAATGGAGCTTGTCCACAACACTATTATTATTATTATTATTATTATTATTATCATTATTGTTGAAACATAAAAACAAAAAAAAACAAATTCGCAAATTATTATTATTATTATTATTATTATTATTATTATTATTATTATTATTATTTTCATTATTACTGAAGCATAAAAACAAAAAAACAAATGCGCAAATCACATCGAGCATCGGATACGTGGGCCTGCGGTGGTGATGCCAATTTACAAGAAAATCGGCTTCATTCTAAGCCAAAGAGGCGACTTTAGCGAGATGATTTAATAACGGTTCTGATTACAATGATACAAATTATCATATTATTTGTTAGTTATCCTGCAACGTACCACACAATCTCACAAACAGTAACACGGAATGGGAATTTTAGGAATTGCCCCTTAAAGGAACCCCCCATCGTCATGATACACCATCATTTTGCCATTTTTTGGGGGCTACTTCTTGTAATTTATTGTATACAATGATAAATCTATAAGCAATACATAAATTGCCCGTGACTATAAAGAACTAAGGAGAAGGACAGTCGAAGAAATATGTAGAATAATTAATAATTATATCAAAAGGGAAACAAATGCTTACCTCGACTTCCATAGTTGTTTATGCGCGTCACGTGACATTCCGACTTCGGGAAATATCGGTAAATTCAGTGTCCGCATAATTAATTAGCAATCCGTAAATACGCGACTATGAAATTATTACATTTTCATTGATTAAACTGACAGTTGCTCAATTTATGAGGCTGAATGTCGAATAATTACTTATTATTTGTACTATACTTTTCATAATATCATGCATTTGCAAGAACAGAAAAAGCAAAAAGTCTTAGGTTGTATGCCTTTAAAGAAATTCAGAAACGTTCAGTTGCAATATCATAATTAGAAACATTCAACTGCATTCTCGGAAATTCCAAACATTCGATTCCATTTTTATAACTGACAAACATTAAAGTGCATCTTTCAATCTAAACATTCAACTGCATTATTTTAATCACAAAATTTTACTTCCAATCATGTAAATCCAAACATTCATTTGCATTCTCAAAGTTCCAAACATTCAGTCCAAATCTCGTAATTTCTAACATTCCATGACATTCTCTATGTTCCAAACACTCATTTGTTTTCACTTTTATGCAAAAATTAAATATAAATTTTCAAATTCCGAAAGCTTAAATACAAACTCTTAATTTAAACATATTCATTTCAATTTAATGATTCCAAACATTAAACTTCATACTTACATTTTTCCAAACATCCAAATGATATCTAGTCATTCAAATATTCTACTGCAATTTAGTAATTTAAAAATACTCAATTGCAATCTCAAGTTTTTTAATATATGCTTAGATTCTCTGAATATCCAAACACCCAATTCCATTCTCAAATTCTAGACATTCATCTGCAATGTAGTATGTTCCAAACATTTTATTGCAAAACCATTAATTTTCAAACATTCAGCGGCATCTCTTAATTCTAAACAATCAATTGCAATATCTTTAATCTAAATATTACGTTGCGTACGATCTAAACATTAAATTGCAACTTGTAATTTCCAACATCAAAATGTTCTCATAATTTTCCGAGCATTCAATTGCAATTTAATTACATCCAAACATTCAATCGCATTCTAGTAACTTCCAAACATTTCACTGTAATCTTGTCATTCGAAACATTCAATTGTACTCAGTAATTTCCAACAATTCAAGTTTAATCATGACATTATTGTTATTCAATTGCAATATAATACTTCCAGAAACCATGAGTTGCAGTCTCCTGATTGGGAGCATTTGCTAGCATTCTCGTAAAGCCAAACATTCAATTTTATTCCCCTAATTCCGAATATTCAAGTACAATCTCGAAATTTACATGGAATTGTTTTCATTTTCGTAATTCGAAACATTGAAATGAGCTCTTTAATTTCAAAACAATGAATTGCAATTTCCTTACATACACTATATTACATTATCTTAATTTCCAAGCATTTAATTGAAATTTTGTGACTAAAATAATCCACTACATTTTCTTTATTCGAAACTTTTAGATTCACTTTCGTAGTAGAAAAACTTCAATTACAATCTTGTAATTCCAATCATTCAGCGACACTTTTGTAATTTTCAAACATTCACATACAATCTCCTTATTCCAAACAACTTCAGTTGCATTATCGCATTTCCGAATCATTTAATCTAATCTCGTTATTCTGAACATCCCATTCCACTCGAGATTTCAAATATTCAATTGATATTTGCTAATCCTAATAATCATTTCAAATCCCGTAATTTTTATAAATTCAGTTTCGTTCTCGCATTCCCAACCACTTATTTGGAATCTCGTAATTCCAATTATTCAACACCAATCACATGGTCCCAAATATACAATTGCAATCAGTAATTAGAATCATTCAAACGGATTCTAGTCATTCGAAACATTAAATGCATTTGTGCAATTGCCATCATTCAATTGCAACATATTCATTCAATTGTGTCCTCATAATGTCTAAGCATTTAATTGCAATGCTGTGCTAGAAACAGTAAACTGAATTCTCTATCACAAAAAATAAATTCCAATTCAGCTGCATTATCTTGATTCCAAACATTCAATCGCAGTATCTTTTTTCAAAAGACTCAAATGCATTTTTATAATGTATAAACATCCACACTCCAATCACTAAATTTTAAATATTTTAATGTCATCTCGTATTCCAAGCATTGAATCGCATTTCCGTTGTCTCCAAACATTTTATTGTAATCTTGCAATTCTAAAGATTTAATAGCATTCTTGTAATTCCAAACAATGAATTGCATTTTCGTAACTTCCAAATATTTAATTACAATGTCGTCATATTCAAAGATTATATTGCAATCTCGTAAATTCAAACATTCAAATAGTAGTCTTCTTATTATTTAATAGTCAATTAAATCCTGGTAAATTTATGCATTCAAGTGCAATCTTGTATTTTTAAATATTCAATAGCAGTCTCGTTAAATCCAAGCATTCAGTTGCATTCTCGTAGTTTTAATCATTCATCCGCATTCAACTGTTTAATTGTCCAAGTAAATGGTTGCATAAGAACAAGTTTGATATACTATATTGCAATCTTTGATTTCCAACGGTCAACTGTATTCTAGTAGTTCCAAACATTCAATTGCACACTGGCAATATCCAACCATTCGTTCATACGTTCATAATACTAAATATTCTATCGTAATGTCTTAATTACAAACACTAACATGGATTCTCGTAATTAAAAAACGTTGAATTGAAATTTTACATTTTCCGAATATAAATTTCCATTTTACTAAAAGAAAACATTCAGATGCAGACATTAAATTTTTAAACATTCAATTGCAATCTCTTAATTTCTAAATATTTAATTCCAATGTCCTAATTCCAAATATTCAATTTCCGTATCATAGTCAGAAAATCAGATAGCCTTCTCGTTATTTCAAAATATTTCCAGAAAATAAACTGCAGTCTTGAAATTACAAACAGTGAATTGCAGTCTTGAAAGTTAGAAATATTTAATTGCAATATAGTAATTAAAATATTCAATTCAATTCTCGTGACTTCCAAAAATGTCAATTGTAAACCTTTACAATCATAAATTAGAAGCATTTCAATGCATTTTTTAATTTAACAAATTTAAGTTTCAGTCGCGTGATTCCGAATACTAAATTACATTCCCGCAATTTCCTGATATTCGAGTGCAATATAGTAATTTTAAAAAAAATCAATATCATTCTCGTAAATGTTTAATGCCGAACGCTTAAATGCACTCTCCTAATTTAAATACATTCACGTACAATTTCGTAATTCCAAACATTCAATGGCAGTCTCTTAATTGCAAACACTTAATTCCAAGGTATTCTGTTCTAATCTCTTAATTCCGTGCTTTCCGTTGCATTCTCGTAGTTCAAAATATTCAACGGCATTCACATAATAATAAAATTTTAAAATATTCAATTGCATTCTTGCAGGTTTGACACATTAATTTGAAATCTCTTATTTCCGATCATTTATCTGCATTATAGTAATTATTTAAAATTAAACTGCAATATCGTACTCAATACGTTTAATTGCATTCATGTAATTCCCAAGCCTTCAAATGCAATCTCCTAATTTTAAATATTGAACTGCAATCTTGTAATTTCCAAAGATTAAACTGCATTCTCGTATTTGTAATTTTTAAAATATTCATGTGCAATTTGAGTATCAGAAAATTCAATTGCAAACTGTTAATTCCAATCATTCAGTTGCAATCGCCTAATTTGAAGTATTTATTTGAATTTTCGTAAAGCCACATATTATATTCAATTCTCACAATTCTAAAAATCAAGTGCAATCTCGAACCTTTCTTGCATTCATTTCTAACCTCGTAATTCCAAACATTACAACGTATTCTCATAATTTGCAAGCATTGAATTGCAATCTTTTAATTCAAAACGTCGAAGTGCAAACAAGTGATTCCAAGGATTCAAATACATTCCTGTAATAAGAAAACTTCATTTACAATCTCGTAATTTCCGTGATTTAAGTGATCTTCGTAATTTTCGAACATTCAATTACGATCCCAAAATTCTAAATATTCAACCGCACATCAGTAATTAAAAAAAAAAAAAAACACAACAACTTCATTTTAGTCACTTAATTCCAGTCTCGTAATTTCAAACATTCAGATGAGTTTTGCTTTTTCCAAACATTCCATTGCAATCTCGTAATTTCAACAATTCGTTTGCCATCTTGTAATTCCGACAATTCAATGGCATTCTCGCAATTTCCAAAACATTCAACTGCAATGTCGTAACTTCAAAAATTCAACACCATTCTCATAGTTCCAAACATTCATAAGGAATCTCCCAATTCCAAACAGTGAATGAGGTCGCGTTATCACATTGCATTTGTGTAATTTCCATCATTCAGCTGCATTCTCATAATTCTAAACATTCAGTCACTGACTGTGTACTACTTGTCGTCACTGCGTCCGGGATCGTATCTGCGAAAGTCACATCCAATCCGCTCATGTTGATTTTATCCGGAGCGAGATTAGCTTTGCAAACCATGGTCCAGCGCATGCAGCCCAAGTTTCATTGATCTGAAAAACGTCAGGAGGCTTTTGATAAAGTAAAGGTCATACTTAAGGGTATGCCAGTTCTTACAGCTCCAAATTTCAGTCAATCATTTAAACTGAATGTTGTTCAAGTGATGTTGAGGTTGAAGCAGTATTGGTGCAGAAGACAAAAATGGCGTAGAGCATCCAGTATGCTAGTTTTTAAAAAGAAATTAAACAAGCATAGATAAATTATTCCATAATCGAGAAAGAATGTTTGGCTTTGATATTTGCATTTAAAAACTTTGATGTCTTCATTAGTTCAGCTCCTTCTCCGATTATTGTGTTTAGTGATCATACAACTTCCTTGCTTTCGTCGGCAAGATGAAATATAAAAGTCAGAGATTATTAAGGTCGAGTTTGCCTTTGCAGGAATAGTATATTGACATCAGGTACATCAAGGGAAAAGACAATGAAATAGCAGACGCACTTTCACGTGTATACAAATATTTTGTTTCGTGTACACTTTGTGTCATTCATAAGATTTCATCTTATGTTTTTTTTTACCACTTGCATATTTGACTTATAGAAAAAAAAAAACTTTACTGCGTAAATCTTTCTTCTTCTTTATGAATAGAAGTTTTGTGTATCTTTAATTTAATTGTTTGTTTGTTAGCTTTAAAATTTGTATTTCATTAAATGCTATTGTAATGTAACATTGTATGCTGGACTTGACCTTATCCAAAATTGAATTCATTTCTGCTTGACCTGATTGACATTTTTATTTTAAATTTGATTTTATGTCAACTACTAATACATACCTTAATTATTCTCCACGTTTCTGGGCTTAATATCAGGATCATTAATAATAGAAGAGGTAAATATGTTGATCTGGGGGGAAGGTTTTGGAGTTTCTTAAGTGAATTTTACAGGTTATGGTTTTGATTTTTAAACATCAGGATCATTTTAGAAGGCTGCTTTTCATAGTCTAATGTTTTATTTTAGAAAATGCTAATTGTGACCTGAGGTCAAGTAGAGAACTATATAATCTTGTAATTGTGAGGACTTGGTCATTCGTGCTTTAACAACTAGCACTTTTAATTCGTATTGTAGATTGTGACCATACGTTTTGGGCTCGAGTCTATGTTGTTCAAATTACTGAATTCAAGTGATTATTTTCTCTGAAAATACAAATGTGCTCTGACACTATTTTTGGAAAGAGGCATTCACTGAAATTTATAGTACATTAAAACCATGAATTATATTTCTGTGATTCAACTATAGACTGTTTACACATCAAAACATCAATAGCTACAACAGACACCTCATCGATTTCAGTTTTTTAGATTTTTTCTAGACAGTGACTGAATTTTATTCGGGACTTTTTATTACTAGGACTTGTGTTTATAACTCTTGGATTATTTTGTGATTTAATTCACAATACCGTAAGTTGAATTTCTTATTTTCAGGTTGTATTCTTTGGAAATAAACATGTTTGTTAAATTTTACAAAGCTTGTTGTCTTCACTCTTTCTGTTACCTATTTTAAGAGCATAGAGTCGTAACACTCTTCTCAACGATGTAGTGCTCATCTAAGCGGATTTGCTGCCAAAGCGGATCTGTCTGAGTTAACTAGTCTTGTTGTTGTTGGCGTAGATCCAGGTGAGCTTGTGATGCTTGAAGATCAAACTGGCAAGCTTGAAAGTCTAACGTTGACATCATGATAGTTTTGTCAATCTCAAAGTCACTGTCGCCAAAAACATGGCTTCAGTCACTCAAAATGGTGGACTCAGACACACTGATACGTCGGTTGCATTTATCAAATACTGTTTTGATACAACCAATATTGCAACAAGACAATATGAAATTAATCAAATCGATGATGCGCCCGCCCTCAGAACTAAAGGTATATGGGGTCAAATGGGAATGTTGATAAATGATAAGCAGCATCTTAGACATGGTTTTGTACCACTAGTATCACTTATCGAGAAACAGAGTACTTGCATTACCAACATCGTTAGTCACCCGATATAAATTCAGTTCGAAAGACTCGACAGTTATCCTAACGGGTACGTAATCATCTTTGGTGCTTGTGTTTAAGATTGGATTTTATCATTATACGTGACGGATTCTGTCCGCGGTGATGAGGTTGCAGAATTAGCTGGCAGTGGATGATAACACTGACATTAATTTCGTTACAAAAGTTCTGTTTTAAAGTAGTGTCACCAAACCCTCGTATGAATCTCATGATTTTGTTAAGCTGGAATACTCCCACTGGCAAACGCTCATTACTTCATCGCCAGATGCAAAAAACACTGGTATTTTTAAACGGTGAGGAGGTATTCAAATATGTATCCACCTCATTTAGGTTCATCAACGAATATATTACACCAACGTTGACTCAATTATGAGAAAGATCTCGACTGTTATTCAACAAGGATGCATTTTTATTTTAACAGCTATTAGGCAAAGACAATCGTCAGATGTATAAGGTATAGGTGTAGTCGGTGTGTTTTTTTAATGAAAAACCGCCATAATGCACAATTGCCTGAAATATTTCTGAGGCAGGAGTTTTCAATAACTGTATGACAGTTTTACCTAGAAAGAAAGGGTAATTGGTTAGAAGTGCGTTTGCGCATTGCACATGGAGGTGATGAGTCCGGCCTGGGTCTGCCAGTCGTTTTATTTTAATATGCGATTGTATTATTAATAGAAGAACTATAATAGACCCTCAATGTTACTGACGTGAAAAAATATTCGAATCCTGGGAAGTATCAATCAATTCAACACTGCTGGCTGTCTATCGACCTGCCACTGATGTGAGCAGATACAGCGTAAAGAACTCGTATACGTTTTCGATATCCATGAGATGTACATAGTTTGACTAGTGATAATCTGACCGGTTTATGTCCCCTTTCGCCCTTTTAAGTTCTTATATACGACATAAGGCTGTACGCCCCATGACTGGTTACTTTAATGGATTATTAATGCTAATCATCCATAGGTTGCACATAGCTTGCAACACGATTGCCAAGTAGTGGGAATAGAGGATGTGACGCGTATCGGGACACAAAGGGGAAAAAAAGTGTGTGTGTGTGTGGGGGGGCCTGTATTATCGATGGTCTTAAAGTTAGAGATCGGCAAATAAGTAAATAAACACATTGACATTCAATATATTATATATGTCTATTAGGACCTTCCTGCTCTTTATTAACATACTTTTAATTTCCAGTTTAAATCAGCGGATTGTGGGAAATTGATCGATAAACAGACGCCATGTAGATTCCAGGTTATCGGAGTATATACAAGAGAAGTTACTCCGATATCGCGGTAATACCTATAAAAAAATATTGTCATGATATCATATTCTAGCTTGATACCTACGCTGAAAAAATTGTAAATGAATTTAAAAATTGGATTCTAGTTCAATGGTTCTTATTTTTGTCAAATGTGCCCTCCAACAACAGGAACGTATTTGTGAGAATTAAAACTGCGTATGCAACCACTTGAGACGAAGGGTGGAACCAGGATTGCAGGTGAGAACTGGGACACCAACATGAGCGTTAAAGTACATGTCGACCACAGGCTGTTGAAACAAAACCATGGTGTTACAACGAAAAGTAATGAATCATTTACAAAACAGTTGGTAAGTTCACACCTGTCGATTGCGAAAACCACTAAGAAAACAATATTAACATTATTTTACTCGCATTTGCTACCATAGATTCATCTCTTGATTCTTGACAAATATGGCAAGCATTTAATCTGATTCTTGCAAAAAATTATTGGACATTATCAGACGACAAACTGGTTTACCGATTCGTTATAGTGATATAGATTTTAAAAGAAGACATAGGTTTTATCTGAGAACATCGGATACCGCCATGTGCTGAAAAAGTGAAATTCATGGCTGCATTTTTACAGTAATGTACTTGCCAGTAGTTCCGCCACATTCCCAAAATAAAAGCTGTTTGTGGAGAACTAGTAACTTAGGGTCATCCAGTGCATATAAGATAAGCAGATGATATGTGGCACCTCGCAGAAAATTACCGAAAACCTAGAATACCGCGATACGAAAGATACGAAAGAACCTGCTATATCCTAGGAATCTTACATGATGATAAATAAAGGAAAAAGTAACAGGGCCGATATCGACTAAGGTGAGACAGTTCTGCGAATATACAGACTCTACTGAGAGAATGTTAGTGCCTGAGAAGTCACAAGTAATCCGTGTCTATTTTAGAGTGGGTGAGTCAATGTATTGTTAGATCTTTCATGGTATGCAAGGTGGATTGTACATCCTTAACATCATGGCTGGTGAATATTCTGGAAGATGTGAAGAGCATTGTGGAATAAACCAATACTTTTAAACAAAATACTGCACACAGTTCCATATATTTATTATCATAATGCCGCATAAGAATGTTAACGTGTCACCTGCATATACAATAAACAAATCAGATATGTACCTCTTAAACAGTAACTATGTTATTATGCCATCCAGACTACGATTATCATAACAAGTCACGGGATAACATCATGAGTTTCGTAAAAGAGCTAATACTAGTGCTCACGATATTTTAGCATTTTTCCAATTGTTGTGTTGAAACACACACACACACACACACACACACACATATATATGTGTGTGTGTGTGTGTGTGTGTGTGTGTGTACACACGCACGACCATCACTCAAAATCATGTGCACGCAAATATTAGGATATTAGGTCAGAATTTGATTGTTCTGAAAATTGGACATAAACTACATTCAGAGGAAAGGTTCAACCTGCACAGCAAAATTTAGATAATCAAGTCCACAGTTTTTTAAAATAAATCATGGAAAAATCAAAATCCTCTTGGATAGTTATGTGTACTAATAACGATTACTATGAGAATTTTTGAAGGTTTTCTAACACAGTCGATTTTTTTAACTTCAACAAAAATTACTGTAATTAAGGAAATGAAATAGACCATGTTTATTGATTCGAAACTACGCAGGTACTGGGCTAATTTACTGGCATATTTCTGTGAGATATTGGCAAATTATAATTTTCTCTTGCATAGGGACGTTAGTTCGTGTTCTTGGTTAAGAAGGTAATGGTATTGGCCCTACAAAATATCTCCGTATCATTTTCTGTCAGATCACAAATAAAAACGCATCACCAAAGTATAATTAGACACCGTTTATTGTTAAAGGTTGTTTACATTGCAATACCTCCAATGTTAGAATAATAATTGTATTAAAACCGAAACAACAACAACAATAAAACCCATCTTATTCATACGTAAATATTTATCAACAACCTAGAATATCAAGAGACCTTGTGATGATAATATATAAAGAATTTTTTCATCTGGAAGACTGTACGTATCTGTGTAAAAGTGGCGAAACTGAATTCTTTTCGGCGTTTCAGTTCGAACTGTTTATTTCACAAGGCAAAGAGCCACTGTTGGAACCCAAGTGCAGGTATCACCTAAAAGCGCACATCCGGCCTGGTCCTTGTTAGCTGCGGTGCAAAAAGCTATCTGTTCTTTGTATGCTGCCAGATCCACCCCACTAAGGGTCGAGCGCCTAATCAGGATATTTGTTAGTCGAGTTCGTGAGTCTTCCGCTACTATGACCGTGTCAGTTCCTCCCGAACCGCCTCCAAAACCGAAGAGTAGAGGGAGGGCTACTATAATAATAATAATAATAATAATAAGATAAGAAGAAGAAAAAGAAGAAGAAGAAGAAGATGATGATGATGATGATGACGATGATGATGATGTGGAAGTAATAGTAACCTCTAATGGTTTAGCTTTAATTCGTGAATTTTACTTGGTGAATCCATTCACTGTACGTGTTATCTAACTATTGATAATAATAACATAGTGTTGCGAATATTTTTTGTTTACTTCGTGCTATCTTTATTACTAATTATCATTACAGAGACTTACTTGCCTGATGCTGTACCGGACCCACACGGCCAACACCCCCACCACGTATTTATAATATTTACTGTGAAATACTTAAATTTATGCTTTGGATCCTTGATGCCGTTATTGACCTGCTGATTCTTGGTGTCCATATTTTTAACATACGGGTCAGAATCCAATTTTCAGTCGGTGAAAACATTTCGGTTAACATGGACCTTTTCTGCAATGTTATGCAATGACAACAATGGTGACGATATACTTACAAAGCAATAGAAGAGGAGAAAAAGAGGTTCCACCATCGCCACCACCTCCAAGACCATATCCATAGCTCCCAACTCCGCCATACGGAAGTGATGCGGGATAACCGATGGCATCTACATAACGAATGATGTAGGGCATACAACCACTAAGGATAAGCAGACACGCTCCTATCTTCATATTTTTCCACGGATTCTCTGGAAGAAAAACAGCGAGAGGAGAGAAATTGTGTTTGAGTCAATATGTTGTTATGTTTTGTGAAGGAAAATGTGAGAGTCGCTATTCAGGTTTAAAGCTGCTGCAAAATCGGCGAATATGATTATAATAATAATGACAATATCGATATTTTAAGAAAGAAAAATTCTTAAAAATTCGCTGAATTTATGAATACGTTCGAGAATCACCGTCAGCAGGTAACCATTGCAGGACTCGCGGTACTAGTTCAGTTACCATAGTAAACATATGCAAACACCATATTAAAATTCAATAACTTTAAATTTCTGAGTTCTCATGTGCAAATCTATATTTATCAGTATAGGTGCATCCTTGACGAAAGCTTCTATGTAGAGAAAAGGATATGAACCGCTGCATTTTATGCACTTACCTGTTAAAGGACTGAAATTCCGTCAATAAAGAAAAAATGTCTCTATATTTTTTTCAGTTACAAGTAGGACATGCTCTCAGAAGATTCTTTTATCTAAAATCTGTCTTTCATTATCAATCAATCCTGGTCAGTCTAACCTATATACACTATATTTTATCTTCGCTCATTTCCAGACTGGTTCCCAGTGTTCCATACAATTAGTACCGCGTGTCCTGCAGACAATCAGCTTTCACATTCCAGTCGAATGTACGGGCATAATTCTATATGCGCAAGCAAAACTGTTTCGAAAGCGCACCATTTCCAAAATTACAGTTGACTCTTTGGTCCTTGCATAAATCATCAAGTGTTGCAAATGTTTCAAGTGCTTGTCGAAGAAGTATGCTAATATCCAAATCGAAATCAGAATTTAAATTCCAATTAATATTTTCTATTTTCAGGGAATCGAAAGTTTATAACATAAAGGTTGAATTTAAAAGTTGTCCCAAAATGTTTCTACTCATTTATGAATGTCATAACGTTCTTCCGTTTAATTTGTAGCATCATTATAAAACGCAAACTTAAAGTGGATGCATGTAATTATCCCTGTTATACATAGTATGCAACAAGAACAAAGAGAAAAGCAATAATACATTCAGACGAAAGCGCATTTCTAATTGCAATATTCCACACTATACAAAGTCACGTATAACCAGTTAACTGTAACTGATATGTAAGTAATACAGTGAATTTGATTTCTCTGCTACATCAGTTCGATTGCTCTGCACTGATTTTGTGCTAGTGATTCCACATGCTTCCACAATATTAGTTCGGCAAGAGTTCCTAGTATTTCTCAGTATTTCCGGATACTCTTCCACAAGTAATGTGGAACACTTTTAATAATGTCTAAATCATGTTTATATGATTCAGTGTTAAAGCGTTATGATTTAGTTTTCTTTAAAAAGTAATAGACAATAAATAACTTTAAAAAACAAGCCAATAAAATAATATTGTTTATGATATTATCTTTCATAGGCGTCAAGAAGAATTCACCCAAGAATCTCCATTCATCAACGACGATTGTATGTGCTGGCAACGAAACCAACAAGTTGTTGTAAGCATTTTTTTATATTCTGAAATTAATGGCTCACAGAGGCAGAGAACAACCATATCAAAATCATTTCAATGTCTGGCATTAGCAGTATTGACATAAAGTATCATACAAAATCAGACAAGAACTTGTTGGTCCATTTCTCAAGGTGTACAACAACCGTAAAACTAAGGATGGAATAATGGACAGATTCTTCAGTGCATTAGAGTTTGGCACTCATATTTCATCTAAAGGTGCACTGAGGAAGTTAAAAATCATTCCTTTGAATAAGATGCAGATCAGTAATAAGAAACTATTTTATCATGCATGATGTGATTTATTTTTTTATTTCTTTTATACAAGAAATTATAACTCCTGATATTCTCTTCTAGTAGTTAAGATAAATTTAGCCATTTCACATATATAAGGTTTAAGACATTACATTGTTTACATGAGTTGTTTCAACACTCTCCATTTGCCTAATAATTAAACACGAATTTGACTAATAACGAATCTAACAAAAAATACATACGTAATTATATCATCTCACCTTTTCAAGAGAAGAAGAGGTCAAACTGAAATCAGATATGCTCTTCTGACTTTGTTTAAATATAAATCATGCTCTAACCACGCCCATCGTCGTAACATACCAGTACATAACTTGAAGTGTTTCCTCTTGTGAGTAATTGTTGCCTAGAGCACAATTATTATGTTCGAGACCAAGCTGGTCAGCGGGTAAAGCACTGGTCATATGACTGATTAGCTGCCAGATTATTGCGTCCAAACTGCTAGATTTGTTATAATTACACTTCCGTATACATGAGTTGGAAACACACTAGGATAAGAGATAATTTTAGATTTCGCTCAGAAATGTCTGAGCAAATGCTCTCAAGGAAACGCTGAGTTAGTTAGTTTGTGCAGAAAGTCAAAATCGAGAATTCTTGAAATGTTATTAACAATTGGTTTTGTAACTCGAATATAACCAAATGATTGATTTCAGCATATGAAAACTGAAAATCATGTCATGTTTCTATTTGTGTATCCTTTTGTTTTTGCATCTGTTTATTGGTGGATTTATTTGCCTACGAAAAAATAATAAAGATGGTTGAAATTTCAATGTATTATATGAAGAAAACAAAAGAAGGAAATATCACTCATTCGGTCTTTTGCGGTTGACATGCACAACAGAATGTGATATATTAGGATATCCTTACCCACAAAATGAGACATGTCTTCGACATTATGCGGGAAGAATAATGTTAGATGTGGCTAGGGAATCAAAATGGTGGATATGGAAGTGTACACGTTTTGTGACGTAAGGTGAAAACAATGGATATATATGAAATTCATAATGATACTAGGTCATATGACACGGTGAAGTTAAATAATCTTCCTCTTTTCGCGTTGTGGGAAGAAGAGGAATGCATAAGAAGAAGCTGATCAAGAAGAAGATTAAAAAAAGGATGAAGACGACAGGAGCGGAGAGGTACAAAAACGGATGTCAAAAACAGGCAAAATTAAATGTCTGTCTACAATAACATGGATTCTCGTTCATACCTAAATTAAAAGAACCATAACTAGCAAAATGCATATGTTGTACTAAACTAAGATAACAATATGAAGCTATTACTGTAAACGTTGTTAGACGTGTTTTCTTACGTTAGCAAAGAAGGCAGTATACGCACACGCGCACATACAAACATAAAGTCATTATAATTTCACCAAGATATATAGGGATAGTGATGACACACAATTTATAACGTGTAATTCAAAAGCAATTCACCAAATGGATGTATTGATATTAAACGTGTATTATTTAAAGTTTTGTCTTCGTCCAACACGAAACCAATACCATCATATCATGGTCACGTACGGCACATACAAGAAAGGTATGTGCTTTATGTCTTATTCTTAAGCACATCCATATGAATATTAGACATCTTGCTGAAATGGAAATAGTTCCTAAGGTTGTAGAACGTAATGAGAGTAGTAGGGAAATGGTGCAATCTGTTTTGTGTTTTAAATAAAAAGAAACTGGGTGGCTGGTTTGTAAAATTTTATGTAACTTTTTGTTATAAGTTTCCTCAATCTATTTGATACCTTTTGAATGGTTGAAATCAATATAGAATTTTTCAAAACTAAGTCTAATATAAAATGAGTTTAAAAGTTTTGAAAATCTTACCTTAAATTATATACGTTGTTTTAAAGTTATTTTAAAGTTGTTTTATACCAAGTACTGACACTGAATGACGTTGAAATGACATTATCCTACATCTTATTTGAAGGCTATTATTTCATCGTGAATGTGATATTATTTTAAAAAATCTTAAATTCATTTTAACCTGATACCTTCGCTTACTATTTTTTCGACACGCGTTTATATCTTTGGACATAAAATAATGAAGGTTATAAACTCGCATAAACATTAGGATTTATATAATTCTTTATATAATTCTTTTTTCTCTGACAGCAATTGTATTTGCATTTTTTTCTCTCGTTGTGTTAGGTAAAATATTGGCAAAATCAAAAACAAAACAATTTATAAATATAACCGTTGTAGTTTTACCATGAAACATGGTCCATTTTTATTTCTTTATTAAAATAAAATTATATCGGTTTTTATTTTTGTTATTTAATTATAATTTCTGGTATAACTTTCATTTTTGCAATAGCGTGCATACAATTTTCACTTGCATATGATGCATATATATTTTATGTGTTTAGCAGCAACACATCTAGTAATATAATAAAATAAACTACTTTACTGTTGGTTGTTTTCGTTTTCTTTTCCTGTCGTTGTTTTCTTTTTCATTTAATTGTTTTTTTAATTACTTTAATTTTTTAATTGCAATAGTGTATGTGTGCACTAATAAATCCTGATTTAATCTTCTCATTTATTTCCATATTATTCTATTTATCTTCCTTTCATAACGTGTTTTAATATTATTAATTGTATACATTATATATGTTATTTTTTCAAACCTTTTTAACCATTTGTAATATTTAATTTTTAATGACAAATCGAAAATATATCTTGTTTGTAATAAGAATATTATTATATGAATCAAATCCCTTTCTATATTGCTCAGAATATTTAAAGTTGTTTTATAAAAGGACTAGAATAAAATGGCTCTGGTATGCATTGATTATAAATATCTGCAGACATTCGTTATTTGTTTCTCTTGAGCAATGATCATCGTATATTATTTGACCTATATCTTTGTTATATAAACCATTATTCTATTCTGGCTGTTTCTCTTTTAACTTGACATTGTCAGAATCATACAATAATATTTCTATATGCACGACTTCACATTGCATGACCCGTACGTCTAAAGTTAATATGGTGCATATATAAATTGCCGCAAAATTGTCCATGTCTGTGCCTGGTGCCTGCTTGTACATCGAAAACAACTCTCGCTGCAGCAGCGCTATAGTACTTGTGTCTTTCTCTACTGTTGTTCGTGTCATTGACTGCCGTTGCTTGTCTGCCGTTTTTTGTCTGCATTGCTTGTCTGCCATTGCTCGTGTCTTTGTCTGCTGTTGCTATTGTCTGATGTTGTTTGTCTGCCGTTGCTTATGTCTTTGTCTGCCGTTGTTTGTCTATTGTTGATTGTTTGCCGTTGCCCAATCTTTGTCTGCAGTTGCTCGTGTCTTTATCTGCCGCTGCTCTTGTGTTTGTCAGCCGTTTTCTAAGGTTATTTTTCTGCCGTTGCTCGTGCCGTTCGCGTGGGGGTTAGCTTATCATGGGTGGGACTTAGAGGCAAGGACGGGGACCCATGGAGTACCGAATGAAGCAAAAATGGCATTTCTATCCTACCTGTACTGTAATTTCGACTTCATTTCCAACTGCAATTACATTCTTCTTACTGCACTCAAAATGAATTGAAAGTGATATTCTATAGCGTCTTTTTAAAAATTTCAATCGAAAAAGTTCATACGTTCGTAAAATATAATTCCAAACAAACAATGACATAACAGAAACACACATGCAGCTGATTCAGTGTGGGTCACTCTCTGTTCAAATCACATATATTAATTGCGGAATTGACACAGCTAATAAAACCAGTCCATCACAAGCAGAAATGCAGACGTGAGTAGAATCGACAAAATAAATCCATCTATTCCAGACCAAATGGAAACGTTGTTGCAATGAGCATTCATTCACAATGTGACTCTACGTCCAATGGTAATATATATTGACGCAGAGATATATAGCTTAGAATGTGATGATGAACCTCAAATATATTAATATTTTATATGTTGTTAGAACAATGTAAATATTGAGTTATATATATATTTGTCTGTACTGATGTGTCACTTAATTTCAAATATTGCACTTTCTAACATAGCTGAATGTACGTGTGGTGGATGTATAAATCACATCCACATAGAGTAGACATTGCTGTACATGCACATGAACCAAGATCACCTTGACAGCAACTTTATGGGATAGGATGATCTAACCGTTTTGGAGATAAGGAACTGTTTCAGCACCAAACGTTTTGACAACCGTGGGACGTTGTTGTGTTTCTTCAAGTAATCATCAAAACAGCAGCTATATCACCTATACAATACATAAAATACACCAAGACCTGTTGGCCCATCTGGGGCACAGCTCAAGCTGCCTGCTAGTAGGGTTGAAATAATTATTGCAAACATCACTGTACAACATCTATATCATCCACAAGGGAACTGTGGCTGCAAAATAGCTGATGGAAACGTCTGTTCTAGCAAATTCTTCCGAAAGTATAATCACGAATACCTTATATATCTTATTATGGAATCTCTAGACTAGATGATGGTTAGAATCTGGCTGTTCGTCCATCATGCTGTCTCTGCAAAGCTCTCCATGAAATACATACAGATGTTCTGACAATATATCAGACTTTGAAAATTGAGCACTATATTTCTAGACTTCTCACCTCTATCGTGGACAGGCTGTGGCTACGTTTCACAGAATCTCCTCCACTCCATATTACATTATTCTTGAAGTTCATTTTGGGTCTATAAACCGACAGGGTAAAATGAACGCCCATGTTGCTTCCTTTAAGGACGGGGGTTTAAATATGGTTCACTTGCATTCATGTATTTGTTATACCAAACTTTCCTGGATTTAGTGCCCTTTTACTAAACGAAGATGGTTTGTGGCAAAAACTTGTTTCTGAACAAATATTTGAAAATTTGGAGGTACACTGTTATTAAAATCAGAAATACTTGTCTCAAGATATTCATAATCTAGTAACTAATATATAGTTAAATCAAACACAAGGTGAAGAACAAACGGTATTGTACTTGTTAAAAAACCTTTTTGATGCACACGAATCACTATTAAGTTTTGATGAAATCAAACAAACATCACAAAGTAATAATTTTATACAGTACATCGCTTTATTCTCAAAGATATTATTGGCGTGGAAAAAGAAAATTATTTGTTTTGAAAGTGGAAATAATTTTCATTTAGTTTTAAACAAAATGTCGCTCTTTTGGGTAAGAACAAATACACTTGTTCATGAAGCTCTGATAGGAACAAAGATAAAAAATGCCAAATGGTAAACTTGGAACTTGGTCCACGCCGCCTAGATTGTGCAATTGGTGCAAACGAATGGACCAACTCCTTTGTTTTAACTAAACTTTGTGCAAACTACACACAACAGATACAACTTTGATTTTAGGTTTCTACATAGAAATATTGCCACAAACCAGCGTCAGGAAAATATTAATTTAGGTGATAATGATAAATATACGTTCTTTAAGAACTGAATATAAGCAAATGTAGCACATATTCCATGAATGTTCGGTTGCTGAACACGTCTGGAAAATAATTTTAGAATGAACGCAAACTTACGATCCAAATTTTAAAATCAGACAAAAATATGCATTTATTGGAAATAAAAATTTCAATAATCGTATTAACTTCGCACGTTTGCTTGCAAAATATGCTATATACGGATCATGTCGTGCATGAAAAATCCCAAATCTCAACTATATTAAGAACATGTGTGTTTATCATACAAAAGGCTGAAAAAATTTGTCACCAAAGTGAATAACAGAAATTATTAATTTAAGAAAAGGTGGGCCTTATTGTCACCTATTAGCACATGATTTCTTACTTTCACGTCATCAAACAAACAAGCAGTTGAAGCACGTTGGGTTTTGAAAGTGTACAATATTTGTGACTGTATGTCTATGTGTGCATGTACGTGTGCTGTGTCTTAGTAAGGGAATATATATATATATATATATATATATATATATATATATATATATATATATATATATATATATATATATATATATATATATATGCAAAGATTAGGCTGGAAAATAATTTAATGTAATAGTCCATACACCAAGTCAGGTGGTGATGTAGGGAAACGTAAAATCCTGACAAAGTGTATTCATTACAAAAATACTTTTAATGAACTCACAGAGCATAACAGTATATTATTTACTTGCACGAGGGTTTGGGTAATTTAGATGTCGATCAACTTATACCTTGTTCATTTTCCAGGTTTCTGATACTTAACAAAAATGACCCCTGGTCAAACACACGATATGTGTTACATACAATAGATTGAAGAATGATAAAATGACCTGAAAAAAAAAGAAATAGAAGACAACAATAGAAACGGTATTTTGCAAAAGCTAATTTCCTTATTGACGAGATTTTAAATATGATACTTTATCTTATTCGTCATTATTTACGTGTTTTTGATTTCATCATTCTGCCATACATGACTTCAAATGTTTAACTTTGCGTAGTTTTCAACGTTTTGCTTTTCCTCTAATGATCTGTCTAAATGTAGGTGTTTAAAGGTTATCAAACATAAACTAATACTTCTATCTTAAAAATAAAAGAAAACAGTAAAATACCTATTCAAGTAGGATTCAAGCAGGAAAAAGGAAAACAGACGAGAATGCGCCGCCAGATTCGAATTTGATTCCTGCAGGGAAGAAAGTACAACTGGAAGGCAATGTTCCCGCCCACAAATCTGGACTGACAGTTAGGTCTCCTGCATCGAATTCAAACATAAACACATACTATTCTTTACCGCCACCTCATTATTTGCATAACATAAATAGTAAAATACAATATTATGGAACGCCAGAGCTGTCTTAAGATGACAATTATTATTATAATATGTGGAAACCTTTTTATATCATGCGCTTTAATACTTATATGATGTGCGACATTCTTTATACGATGTGCTTTTGTCCTTATATGATGTGCGAACTTCTTTATATGATGTGCTTTTGTCCTTATATTATGTGGAAACCTCTTTATATTCTGTGTGGAAATCCCAGTCAAAAAGGTCGTGGGCACGTATGGCGACAACTTTTATACAGACCCCCAGTCACGAATAGCGACAAGGGGAACTCAATATTGGGAATATTGGGCCTGTATAGCGAAACGAGAAAGTGAGGTTGTAGTATAGGGACAATAGGAATGGAACAGGTGAGGTGACGTCACAGTACTGAAGATTGGTAACAATGTAGCAAGGGGCTGACAGCAATTGGACCAAACAGCAGAGAAAACCTAGCACGCTTGGCGGGACATAGACATATATAACACATACAACATACAGACATGGATTGATCAACATCAAACACATACATGGCAAAGAGAATAAATGTCTTTTTAAGGCATATGAGTGGCCCTGAAAAGGGCCTTTGGGTTTTTTCCTCTTGCTCTTCTAGTTTCTTCTTTTCCTCCACCATTTTCTGAGATTCGTTATCGCGGTTGTCTTCTTCTTTTTTCATTTTTTCTTCCTCCTGTTCTCCTTCTCCTCCTCTTTCTTCCTCTTCTCATTCTCCTCTTCCTTTTCTATTTTTTCATTCTATTCTCTCATTTGTTTTCTGTCCTCTTCATCCTTGTTTTCTTGTTTACGAAGATCTCTTGTCATCTCCTTTGACTTTCTTAAGCTGTTTATTTCCATCTTCACTCGATGTGGGCTATAAGAATAAAAATCGTCATTCAGCTCAACCAACATCTCCACTATCATCCCCAAATTGTCGAGGACGTCTTGCAACGTCTTCATCTCGTCAAGGCGGTTGAAGCCATCTTGGTTTATTCAATGTTGAATGGCGCGAACAATGAACATTTTCCTTTATATACCTCAAGCACGGACGTGAAGGAAAACATCCCTTCCATCTACTATCCACACAACGAACGCAAACCCATACAAATCCCAAAGATACTATCCACACACGGGAAGAAAAGAAAACAATCAGAAATATACTATCCACATACGGGAAGAAAATAACTATTATATATTATCCACAAACCCCAAAATCTGGTATCCACACGGGAAGACGGAAAAAACCACACACTCTATTATCAACAAACTTACGCTAATCCATACACAATATCTACCATCCACACAAACGTACGCGCACGCATACAAACACACATGCACACATACACATAATCACATTATGAAAGGAGTAAGTGTTTATAGTCACACTACTCCACATTCACACAAATTAGCAACTTGAATAGTCTCTTTTCTAAAGTATTGCCTAATAGAGATGCGGTCCCGTCGCTTTAGGTCGTGGTTTGCGTATGTAAGGTTGCGTCCTGGCTGAAGTGTCTCTCTTGAGGGTATAAGCTGTTTTCTGTGGGCTTTTCTTTTTCTGGGTACGTTTCTTTTTCTTTTTCTGTGGACTTTCCTTTTACTGGGGCTATGACCTGGTCTTGACACCGTTGCCCATTTTCTTCTTTTGGGTTCACCTAGGTTTTTTGGGAGTGGCTTTTTTTTTGGGGGGGGGAGGAATTGTGGAGGCATTGGGATCCCATTTTAAGAGGGAGCGAATGATGCTCCTCCTAGAGATCCACTACCTCCAGATTTGGTTTTTGCTTTGAGTTTGATGAGGAACGTGAATTATGCCTTGTAGTAATTGACGTGCTGTCACCGTGAACCATCGTAAGACTTCTTTGAGACTGACTTCTAAGACACGAGCACGTATTTGTGGATTTTTTTCGCGACTGATGCCGTACAAGGCACGAATCAATTTGATGGGAAGTTGAGACTGAAGGGACATCATGCTGAGACAGACCCAAAGTGTCCGAAGCTTTTATAGATTTTCTTTGTTGCTGTTGTTGTTAAGTCGACGACAGGAACGTGTACACGACAGGCCCTCCGTCTGGGCACCAGTGGTGAAACAGATTGATACAAAATCGCAAATAATCGTTTTTTTTTTAAATCAACGAGTAAATAGGCGTGTGGGGTTTGAGTGGCATCGTCGTATGTATGAGTCAGCCAAGGCGTTCATGTTTGGCTAAGACTTGTACTTGCGATTTTTCTCTAGAGCTTTTAAACAAGACCATGTAATGTGCATTGAGATTAATGGTGTGATGGCCTTTACTTTGTTGAAAGAAATTTTGGGTGATGGAAATGAAACTGGCATTACGATGATGACCTTTGCGCGTAAACCACAGCTTGATTTCGTCCTGTTGTTGTTAAGTCGACGAAGGGTACGTGTACCGGACAGGCCCTCAGTCTTGGCACCAGTGGTGAAACAAATGGGTACGAAATCGCAAATAATCGGGGGTAGTAGGTTTTAAATCCACGCGTAAATAGGCGTGTGGGGTTCGAGTGGCATCATCGTACGCAAGTGTCAGTCAAGGCGTTCCTAACCGCTTGGCTAAGACTTACACTTGCGATTTACCTCTAGGGCTTTTAAACAAGACCACGTAATGAGCATTGAGACTGATGGTGCGATGGGGTTTACTTTGTTGAAACAAATTTTGAATAATGTAAGTGACACTGGAATTACGATGACGCCCTTTGTGCGTAAACCACAATTTAATTTCTTCTTCGTCTTCTCCTAACATGTCGTCGAAGATGACCAGATGGGTTTGACTGGGGTCAGACTCGATCCCGTCGTCTTCGCCAGGAATGCCTTCCGCAGACACGATGGAATCGAGTTAACTTTCTCGCAAGAGACTGTACGCCGATGGCCACTCTTTGTAACACTACACGATCCGTTGTGGTGGACGATCGATTAAAGGAACCGCTAGGTCCGGCAATTAATATGTTAAAGGGATGGTGAAGATACAAAGCATCCCAACTAGCATGATCTAAGTGTTCGTCGATGACTTTGTAAGTGGAGGACGAGGGAGCAGAGACAGTAGAGGTAGCCATAGTGCAGGGAATGTCACCTTTGACAAGGAGATAAACAAGACAAGGGTTTTTTTTCCACTTTTTTCAGGACACATTTCTTTTTCTAAAAAGTGAAGAACATGAAGAACAAAAATACATAAAATCCAAATGGTTAAGTACAGTGATAAAATACACATCAGAACGACTAAAGTGGAATATAAACAATCACTGTGCAGCATGTTTTGGTGATAAAGGTGTTCTAGGTTAGTGTGTAATGTTCTTCTAGTCTCTACATTCGGTAAGGTCACATAGGTGTCCTCCCGGAATGGCCATTCGGGAATGTCCATGACAGTCATGTCCGGAAGGTAGTGGTTTTTCCTCGGTGACGGGCTCTTCTGGCACTGCAGTTAACACAGGTTCAAAATTCACTTTTTTTCCTAGACACTTTAAGTTCAATTTTTCTTTTGAATGCATAAAACGAATCTCTGGCAATGTAAGCAGCTTTTTTTCTCCAAGCCTCAAAACCACAACTTTTCCAGTCACATACATCTTTCCAATGAGAGTGTAAGTCACAAGCTATACACACATCTTTGTAGGCATCCAGAGTGGCTAAAGTTTCACAAAGAAACTTTTCTTCAAACAGATGTCGACAATTTTGTAATTGAAAGCGCAAAACTTTTAACAGAACGAGTTTCTCGTGCTTATTTAAAGGAAACACCATAAAGTTTTTTGTTTGGTACAGTACAGATCGTACCGAGCCCACAGATACAACAGATTCCGTGGAAGGAAATCAATGAGAGTATTCAAAAGGAAGGTCGTTTTTGTTTTTGTTTGTCGGAGGCAATAAGTGTCTTTCTGCATAGAGATGATGGTACTCCAGTGGTGAATCTAAGTGGTTTAGTCACTAACTTGCACATCACAATACACATTTCAGAACCAAGTTTACATTGTGAAAAAGATTTTAATAGTCCTCTAACTCTTCCTCTGGAATTCGTTGCAGTAAGCATACCTTGTAGTAAAAAGAAGCAGTCACTACAGATAAATTCTTGTCGCCCACATCCAGTTTAACAATGTCTGACCACTGGAACACTTTCGTCTGAATCAATCCTCTTATATCATTCAGTTACCAGTGGTTTAAACATCGGTGACGTGATGGATCCAATTGTTCTTTACGTTTCATTTGTATTTTGACCTGCTCTCGGTAAATGCGTTCTCTCAACTCAGCAGGCAAACTACGAATGTTAAATATCCGTTCAGTGTCCTACAAGAATCAGGAATCGCTAGGTCATGGCCAATAGCCTCGTTTATATTTGTGACTGAAGTAGACTCACCCCATAATCTGTCTTCGCTTACTTTGGAAAAGAGCATACTTTGAAAATGGAGAAATGATTTTGAGTTTGCGTTTCACCTGTATTTTGACCAGCTCTCGGTAAATGCGTTCTCTCAACTCAGCAGGCAAACTACGAATATAAAATACATAAATGTTCTCTTGTAAAGTATCCATTCAGAGGTTACTGAGGTCGTCCCACTAAAGGTGGGTTGTGACAATCCAGAGACCAACGAGCATGTTCCAGGTAAGCCGAATCTTTCTGCTCCCATTCGTGAAGTGGCACACCAAAACGGAAGCACTTGACTTTATCACCTTCGCTCAAGTAGATAAATCCGGCTCTGGCTAATTCTTCCGGGGGTGGGTCCTCCCAGATATTTAGGCCATTTTCCTTGGAACGTTTGAAATCGACATTCAGGCAAACGCACAGGGTCCACGCACATCTTGAGCTTGCACTTTCAAGGTGTAACGTGGAGCTAAGACGTCTTGCAATTTCGCATTTCAGGTATGCCACAGGGTGTGTCTTTGGATAGCCCCGCTTGTTGTAACAAGAGTTCTGCTTCACTTCCTTGTTTGGCTCGGTTCGATTTTTGAATAATGTATCTGTATGAAGAAATGGCATTGGGCTACAGAGTGTACAGGCCGTCAAAACAGCAAGACAGGTGTCAGAAGAGATAAAAGTCAAAATACATGTTATCGTTGTCAAGAGAACGGACATTGGTCGCCAAAATGTCCTAAAAACAACAGGAGCAAGAGAAAGAGAGGTGTTCGGAATATGAAGAAGAGGTATCCTCCCCAAAGGAAGAAGACCGACACGTCCAGAAAGAGGTAAAAGAGAAGAAAGACAGACGAGGAGAAAGTGAGGAAGAAGAGGAGGCAAAACCTGTGAAAGTGAAGAAATTCAAAAAAACCGAGAGAGTGAAAAAAGACACAGAAGATTCTATGAACTTTTTAAAGTGTTGTATTTTGAATTTAATTTTAAAATTTGTACCAGATTAGACCATATAGAAAACGTAATTGTCTCTTGGTTTTGATTTTTTAGAATATGGACCTACACTGACGCATTCACACACGCACATCAGGGGGTCAAAAGTAGATTTTGAGTTTTAATTGATTTTGGCAAAATGAATGCTTACTCTTTCGAGAGAAGTGGGTGGCCCTGAAAAGGACTGTTGGGTGTTTGTTTTTAAGAAACAAACTCAGGAACGGGACGTAATCAGCTTTAACTGCCTTAAGCCTTTGCCACAGCCAATGCCTATTTCTGGACTTGCTCCTGTCAATAATTTGGTAGAAATCATTAGGGGTGGTATCTCGGGTGTAGCAACAGGGTTGGGCTATTTGGCTCGGGAAGGTCTTTCTCTTGGGTCTTAGTAAAGAAATCTGATACATCTGTTTCAGACTCCCCAACTCTGCCAAAATATCTAAGAATACCGTCACCGTTTGAGTTTCACTGTCCTCCTTCTCTCTTAGATATTGTTTCTTCTTTGCTGCTTCTTCCTGTCGTTTCCTTCTTGCCTCTTCTTCTTCACGCTGTTGCTGTTGAAGGAGAAAACCTTGTTCTGCTTCTTTCTGCTGTTGTAAAAAGTTCTCAAATTCTTCTTTCTGTCTCTGTTTAAAATCCTCGACTTGTGGTAAAGAAGGAGAAGATGGCGAAAATACTGGTACCGGAACAAATTCTTGCGAAAAAGAAAGAAAATCGACTAAATCCCAATTAAAATCGGTCTCTTCTGGAAATAAGACTGTGTTGGCTTTGGTAGCCACTGCTAAACTATCACTTCTTGTCTCCACTGCCGATGCACCCAAATTCATTGTCTTCGTAGTTTCCGTCCTGCTTGAAAACTTTGTCGCATGGATTCACTGCGCACCGACGTTTTCGCATCTATATAGGGAATGTGACGTCACAATCAACTCTCTTCGGATTGGAAGACAGATTCCACACTGTGACTGAATTTTTTAACGCGTGTTAGGATTGGTGAAAAAACTCAATCCGTTTCGATTCTACTCTTCCACTATAAATAACTACAGTTCATTTCATTCCCTTCATCTGTTCTCGTCACAAGATATGGACTAATGTTGAATCATCTACTCTCGTATCTTCCATGCTGTTCAGTACGTTCTTACCTATGTATGTGAAATCATCATGGACAATCATCCAGATCACTGATACGAGCGTTTGGAAGAGGAGAATTTATGTGGAGAGACAAGGCTGTTTGAACAGGGTCCTCATCTACGGTCCAGAAATCAGAAGAAGTTTGAGGAAGAGAAGAAGATCTATGCTATGCCCTCGTTGTTAACGGAATGATGTTAAGATGAAAACCAAAGACCCTTTTCAGGGCATCTCATATGCCTCGAAAAGATTTGCTTTCTTGCCTATTAAATTTTTTAGTCAATTTTATAGTTAACGTATGATAGACTCAACAATCTATGTCTGTGTCTGTATGTTGTATGTGTTGTATATATATATATATATATATATATATATATATATATATATATATATATGTCCTGACAAGCGTTCCAGGTATTTTTCCTCTATTTGATCCGATTCAGGGTAGCTCCTTGCTACATTGTTGGCAATCTCCAGTACCGTGACGTCCCCTCACCTGTTCCATTCATATTGTGCCCATACAACAACCCCACTTTCCCTTGTCGCTATACAGGCCCAATATTCCCCATGTTAAATTCCAGTTGTCGCTATACGTGCCCAGGGTGTCTGTAAAAACGTTATCACCATACGTGCCCACGACCTTTTTGACTGGGATTTCCATTGTCGCTATGCAACCCCCTAATACTACTGATTTCTCTGAAACAAGAAAATTAAACCGTCTTTCTAGGTTATTCTGCGCCACCCCCACTCCAAAGTTTATACTATCATATATCTTTGAAATCTACCCATACATCGATGAACAACAATTAATTAGCAAAGTATTTTTCCCTTGACCTGACATTATTAAACAATCGAATCAATTTAACATTAAAATAATTAATATTTGCAATAATTATTTTGAGGACGACAATACGGCCGTCTTTATAAATTCTATGTGTCTTTCTCTGTTCTGAATGCCTGAAAATGATTAAGAAATACAGACATTTTATCCAGAGGTGGTTACAATACTAATGAAGAAAAATGTTTAGATTCGCAGAACCGTGTAAACTATTTGACAAGAGGATGATAGTCATCATCACTTGAGACTTTTTTTGTGCCACAGAGAAAAAAAGTAGAATATATTCAAACCGAAGACAATATATACAGATGGAAGACTTGTTATAAATCCTCACCGACTCATAGGGTACCACTTTAGTGAGATTTTAATTTGTTATAAACAAAATGGTCCATATGGTTAGTATGTGGAGCAAAACAAGAATCCGGGGATAGACTATATGGCCTGCTCACTCTCTCTCTCAAAAGAGGTTCAGGATTTAACGAATGCACACCTTTGCATAAACTATACAGTTATGAATTCGATCTAGGTGGCAGTTGACTTTGGTATAGGTGGGACTGGACTTGGCATGGAGCATAGTCATGATGTTGGTAATGCGGATAGACATGGAAAAGATAGATGGATATTCTGATCAATAATTTGGCCATGCAAGACAAAATGAGATAAAACGGCAGTAGACACAACTGGTAAGAGTTTACATGAGAACATAACGATTTCAAAATTAGCGTTGTGCGTGTGTGTGTGTATATATATATATATATATATATATATATATATATATATATATATATATATATATATATATATATATATATATAAATTTGTGCTATTTAAGTAAGAAATTTCTCAACATTTATATTATAATTAAAGAACAGTAGGTGATAAAAGACTGTGAACTACTCGGACATACAAGAATCAACATTTAGCACTTAAAGGTGATTAAAAGCTGTGAGACTAGTTGCACATACTGAATCAACATTTAACATCCAATGGGCGATAACATGCTATGGGTATGGGACTAGTTACACCTAAAAGAATGAACATTTAACACCAAATGGGTGATACAAGAGCTTAACATAAATCGAAATTAAAGAGCGGATTAATGATATTTATCCAGTGTAAGTATTAAGTTGATTACAAAGATTGAATCTTGTCCATACATCGATGAACACCAATTAATTTAATTAGCAATGTCCGTGACCATCCTCACTACCTTGAATGATTTGAAAATTATTAATAAACACATACATTGTATCTTCATATCGGGAGCATGGCACCTGCACACAAGGGCAAGGGGAGATGAACTTGCCCCACCCCCTGATGTCACCCCTAAACATGATTTGGTCTACATGCGTAAAACATTATGGCTGACCACTACATGTGTGCCCCCACACCTTCCGAAAGTATTTCTGCAGGCGCAACTAGTGGGGAGGAATCTGGTTACACTACCAATGAAGAAAAATGTAATATTCACAGAACTTCGTAGCCTGTTTAACAAGGGGATGATATATATTATCACTTAATACTTTTTGGTGCCACAGAAAGCAAAGTATATTCAAGCCGAAGAAAATATACACAGATGGAATATTACATATAAAATCTTCACATACTCAAAAGGTTATATGTTCACCAATATTATCGCTAGTACATGGACACTGAATGAAATATTTTTTAGTGATATTTAAAGGATCTTCACACAAAAATCATGTCTCCCCGAGTCAAATATTTAACAATGTCGGTAAGGTTCTCTATTAACCAAAGACTGCTATGCAATTGAATGATATTCATTGAGAATATATTTAGCAATAATTATTATCAGTACCAAGATACCTTCGTCATTATAAACTCTCTCTCTCTCTCTCTCTCGTACTAGAATGATTGCACATAGGCTTTCTTTCCTCATGTGTGTAGATATCATTTTACGGAAACTGGTGGCGATCACTGTTTACATTAGAAGTAGTATGTAATCTATTTGATAGTGTGATGATGACAGAGTCGACCAAATTACTTTTGTCAAAAGAACTGTTTGGCCCCTTCATGCGCCTGGGAAAAAGTTCCGTCTTTGCTTCTCATAAAGAAGTTTCATATAAAGAAGTTTGCACATCATGTAAGGACGAAAGCACAGCATATAATGAAGTTTGCACATAATATAAGGACGAAAGCACAGCATTTAAAGAAGTCTGCACATGATATAAGGACGAAAGCACCGCATACAAAGAAGTTTGCACATCATATAAGGACGAAAGCACCGCAAATAAAGAAGTTTGCACATAATATAAGGACGAAAGAACCGCATACAAAGAAGTTTGCACATTATATAAGGTCGAAAGCACAGCATTTAAAGAAGTTTGCACATCATATAAGGACGATGCTGTGCTTTTGTACTTATATGATGTGCAAACGTCTTTATATGCTGTGCTTTTGTACTTACATGATGTGCAAACGTCTTTATATGCTGTGATTTTGTACTTATATGATGTGAAGACGTTTTTATATGCTGTGCTTTCTTCTGCAAAAAAATTAAATAAAGACAAGGTGCCCCAAAAACACATGGAGGTGTTTCTAATTTGAAGACGATAGTTTCATCTCGGGAACAGGTCCATGCATATAATAAATTGGGTCCTGGTGGAATACTTTTAGCGTTTTCAGATGCACTTTTCACTGAAACTCTTTTGGTCAGAAGTTAATCACACTCTGCTTCGTTACACTTCAAGAAAACATACACACTCAAATAAAATATAAAACGTACACTGTCAATCAGACAAATGTGTTCCAGGATGGATGGATCGATGGATATAAGTTAGATACAATGGTATTCAGAAAGTTTAGGGAAAATAATATTTTAAGACTTTATCCTAGTTGTAAAGGTAGGTAGCACCAAATCGGGATTTCAAAAAAAGACTTACGGAGAAGATGACACGTTTGTTGTGTTTTGCAATATCTGTTGAGACGAGGTGCAGAATATTAACCGTGTCCTACCGTCCATTAGTCTTTCAATCAAATTCTTAAAATTAAAATGAATGAATTGACGTTGATTCTGCTAATATCTACATCGTGTTAGTTTTAAATAGACGGTGTACAAAGTATTCATATTATATCAAATATTAAATCATCGGTTTGATTTCGTGCTTTACGGCACAGAAACACAACAACATTCTTTAGTGCATAGGCAATAGGAACGTAGTGCCTTGCCCAATGACACGTCATAGTACCTGACCCAAGCTGATCCGGTGGTAGAATTGGAACCCGCACTCTTTCGGTCACGAGTTCGGCCCGCTAACCACTGAACAGCAACAGCTCCGATAATCAAAAGTATTAGCTTCTTCATTCAAAATGGCATTTTAGGTCATATATAGAATGCTTCAGTTTACAAGCACTTTGTTGATGGGATTTTTGTTGGGGGGGGGGGGGCTGATTTGTGCCTGCTTGGAGCTTGATACACAGCTAAATATCATAAACATTGTTCATAAAACACTATCAGTAATATTTTTATCATTCGAATCCAGACACTTCGCAGATCGATAAATCAACTACATACAAAGAAACACTGAAATATATTTTCTTCACAAACATGTCCGTTTGTCCGATACCGATACTAATAGAACTTCACAATGAAACTATCGATATTCATCGGTGTATCACAATCACGTTTATTAGCCTTTAACAAAATTGGTGACTGGAAGAGACATGGTAACCCTATACACTGTACAGGAGGAGGTCATAACACCGTTTACCGCTCTTTAATGAGTCTTTTTCAAAGGCAAATACGAAACAGATAAAACAGAAGAAAGGTTATGTTTGCGAAACCTTACATGGCTATTTCTACAGGAATTCAACCATTTAACTTTATTATGTTTCAACCAGTTTATTTGAGCTTGTTGCTGATACTGGAAAATATTTGTATTGACCTAGAAATTGATGAGCCATAACGACACATGTTATTTTATGTAAATTTATGTAAGCGCAAATTATATCCCAGATATTTTATTGTTATTGCAGTCATAGGATATTAAGCAAATTTAGAGACTTATTTAAAAGAATATGTGTCGGCTGCAAAAGATAATTTTATTTGTGCATGGTTGTCTTTTTATAGTCTTCTTGGTTTAAACCGCTTGGTTTCAGTGTCCTATGGCGGTGTATCCAGTAAGATTCCTTTTCTTTCCTGGTTTGGGGACTCCAGTTGGGGTTGTGTACATTTGCAATAAGTGTTATATCACTGAAAGTGTGACATGGGGAGGAGAAGTGTTCTGCGACCGGGCTTCTGTACAGCTTCTTTGTCATCCAGTCAGATCTAGGAAGGTTGATCCTTTTGTGTAGCTTTTCAGTTTCTTCGACATACTGAAGGCAACAGATCTTACATGTTTGGACCATGTATGTTCAATTTTTCTCTAGTCACTGTGGTAGAAAATGTCCTGGTCTATATCAAATGTTGACAAGTTTTGCACCTTTTCTCGCCACAGGAGCAATACTGACTAGGGTGATCTTGATTAGTGACTGGCGTTAGCTTCGCCCTGACTAGGTTGTCCTTGAGGTTTTTTGGTCTCCGGTAGGCGACCACAGGTTTGTTAGGGAGGATTAACTTTAGTGCGTCCGACGATTCCACGATGGGCCAGTGTTTCCCGATGATTTTTCTTACTTTGGGGTTGTCTGGATGGAGATCAGGATAAATAGTATCTTATCAGCCTTTTCCTTCTTTCCATGCTTTAGTAGGTCATCGCGGTTTATTTGTTTAGCCCTTTGGGTTGCCTCCGTAATCAGGTCTTTGTCGTAGCCTTTGTAAATTAAATGCTACACACGAGTGCATATAAGACAGTTTGAGTATCATCATGTTTGGTGATGTGTGCTTAGTCGTGAGGGAATATGGGCTTGTATGTGCAGGCAAGGTGATGGGTACCGTTTACCCGCGGTCTTAGGTTCAAGTCTCCGTAGAGTACGAATTAAAAATTCTCTAACCTGTATGATAGTATTATTTGTATTAAAATATTAGTTCTGCCTACTATTATCAAGCATTCGTCTATAGGAATCCAGGGATATCACTTTCCGTTCTGTCTGGTGTATATTTATAATTCTCTATAATTAATTCTATATATCTTGATTTCTTTCATAGGAATCCAGAATGACTGTGTAGATAGATACATGAGAATTAAGTACTAGGTCGTCATGCGAGTGTGTCTGTTACACGTGAGTGCATATAACACCAACTGAGTAACATCATTTTTTGCTCATGTGGGCTTAGTCGTGAGGGAATATGGGCTCGCGTGTGCAGGCAAGGAGAGCGAGAGAGAGAGAGAGAGTTACTTCATTCAGCCATTATACATATTTTATCATTTCTGTTATACGTATACTACTTATCGTGATGAAATACCGGTGCGATTTGTCATTTGGATTACCAATTTTGTTTCATTATCAAGAGGGAACGTGATAAACAGGTTAAAGTACAATCTAGATAATCATACAGGTCCCTTGACCCGGGACAACACGACGATTATGCTTCTTCCATGTTCTGTTGGTATTTCATTATCACAGCGCAAGGACAAAACGACCGTAAAGATCGCACTCCGTTATTGAACCTTGCAACCCAGAAATGACGACGCACAAGCATTCAACACAAGAGAGACTAGTGAGAGATATGCATGCAGTTCAAAACAAAAACAAAATTAAAATAAAATAAAAAATTATTAAAAACTGTTATTCATTGGTGATGCAATAAGATAATTAGAGAGCGTGATGTTTTGAGGATAAGAGTATGTTATTTTAAATTTTCGCTAGATCGCTGTGTTACATTCGGGTTCAAAAGGACACACAATCATCAAGTAATTGTCCAACAACTTTATGTAAAATGAAGCTAAAATTTTACAGTACCAAGCCCAACTGCATAATTGCCTGCTGTCCCACTCTGCTCGTTATAGCAAGGGTTAGAGAAAAGGGATTTTAATTAATTTAACATTTGTGCCTTATCCTAGGGCGTGAACTGTTCCAGGCTCAGTTAGCCATGGATAGATAAACAGAATGGAACCTGTTGATAGTCTCTGGTATCAAATATCGAGAATGCTGGGATTAATGGTCTGGCCAACTGTCACTACTAACAGCTAGAATATGATACAGGCACCAGGAGTGAAATCATGCTGATAACACTCTGGTTTGAAAAATTAGCTATCAATCAAAACGGGCCCATTAAGTTGATTATTGGAGGTGAAAACAAAAACTTTATGTGTAGGTATGTGACAGGCATCATGTTTCAAGTAGGCTGAATTATGGACTTGAAAAGTTACTTTGATGAGAATTACAGACTTGAAAGTGAGAAGGGTTTCTAGCTTTTAGTGTGAGATGATTAACTGATCTCTCTCTCTCTCTCTCTCTCTCTCTCTCCCTCCCCCCTTCTCTCTCTCTCTCTCAAAATAGTTTTTGAGGTTCTAATTCTACAGATAATTAGGGGAATTTCTTTGTAACTGAACACAAGGGTAGTGTGTATGGTGTAAATTGAAGAAATATTAAAAATCATTGTTAATTTAAAATAAAATTAAGCAGGTTATAGTGATAATATATTAAATGGATACATAAAACGCCCTATTTCTGAAATGTTAAATGTGTACATAAAACTTTTTAATAAAATCCAGAATAATGTCAGATAGTTTGACTAAAAAAGTTATTATGCCAATTTACGAAAAAAAGATGACAAAACCGATGTCAAATTATAGGCTTATGACTTTAGTAATCTGTTTTGGTAAAGTTTTTACCGCAGTACAAAATTTAAGATTATTTAAATTCTTTTTGGATAGTAAATTATGATCTGAGACTCAAGATGGATTCAGCAAGAATGGCTATTCCACCATAGGTAATATTTTTCTTGTGTATTGCTTTATTTAATTTAGTAAACAATGCAAAAGGAAACATTTTGCACTTTTATTGATTCTAAAATTGCCTTCAATAATCTATGGAGAGTTTGATTTTGGCATTAATTGTATTCGGTAGGCATCAGAGGAAAATGTTGAATTGTTTTATTAAGTATTGAACACAATATCAAAAGCATGCGTCTGTATAAATAATGCATTTTCTGTTCTTTTTCCTCGTGTGAAAAACGTGTAAGGTAAGGAAAATATTTATCTCCGTTATAGTCGTCCTTATTCCAAAGATCTAAAAAAAAAATTAAATGGGTATAGAGGCTGCGCTGTACCTTCCAAACATACTGAGTTTGTAAATATGTTAAATGTTATATTGCCTTCATACGCTGATAAAATAATACCTGTCGCAGATAATCTTTTCATAATGCAATATGATTTGTTTAGAAGATATTGAGATAACTTGAAACTTACCATCAACGTTGAGAAAACAAAATTTATCGTATTCGGTTTATAAAAATTGCATACAAACAACGTTAACATAATCATTGTCGATATTAATGTTGTAAATGAATTTTTGGTACCTAGTCCTTATATTTAACAAAAATGGAAAGTTCTCAAATGGCAAGAATACATATGTATCCACTGGTAATAAAGGTATGCATTTACTGTTCAATCAAACCATTGTACCGGCATGAACGTAGTCGATAAATCTCAGCTTTCGTTCCTTAGAAGCATATTAAATATCAAAACGTGTACCCGTCTCTATATGGTATAAGGCGAACCTGGTCATTTCCCTTTAAATCTCAAAATTAAAAGTCGCATGATAATCTATTGGCTCAGAGCTAGACTGGTTTCATATATTTCTTTGTAAAGTATACATTGTAAATGGACGTCCATTGGGTGCCTGTCTACTCCTGTCGGGTAGATTCAAATATGAATTACATTCGTGCACTGTGACACCCATGGTTTTCTGTTGAACAAATATATATATATATATATATATATATATATATATATATATATATATATATATATATATATATATATTGTGTCATATATTAAACGAAGGGTATAAGTAGCTTCTTCATTCAAGATAGCATTTAGGTCATATGTATAATGATCCAATGTACTAGCACTGTGATCTAGTCTAATGGAGGCTGATGTACGCTGGCTTGGAGTTTGATACACAGCTTGATATCAGACAGCTTCTACATCAAACACTCTCAGAAATGATGTAATTGTTGAGAGATTCGAACCTTACATAGAAACTATTAAAGTTCAGCTGTGTACCATATTCATGTATAGTATCCATTTGTTTACTTAAAAAAATAAACGATCATAATTGAAAGAGAATTGTTAACATTACAGACTTAACGGAAGACCATACCACCGTCGAGTTAAAATTAAAATTAACGCGATGTTGATACTGTCAGAATCAACTTATCTGTCAGTCTGTATTTCTGCTTCGCTGTATACCTGGCTCGCTATTAGTCATCTGTTAAACAATGAAAAGGGAGTGCGTTCTTGAACTACTTTATACCTTGACAAGTTTCATGAACCGCAAATGTAGCAAACTGTTGTCCATAAGACTGCCACTAAAATTATCCATCGTCTTTAATTTCCTAAAACAATGAAATCCAGAATTAAGAACACTGTCGCCTAAAACGTTCCATCAAAGTCTATTCTTTGATTGCATTGACTTGTTCCATAGACGAGACTATCCTCCCCAACATTAAATACTTGCATATAAGTCATATGTCCATTTTCCGTACCTAGGTCTCCTCTTATCTTCAGTAGTAATCCACCTTAAGTATATTTCAGATATTACAGGTGCTACACAGTAACAGAGGAAATCATGTTAAGAGAGACGAATTCTGTCAATTTTTAAAAATAAGAATATTGACAACGAAATTTAATTTTTTTTTTTATTTCGAAGATGGTATAAATATTATAATTGTTGACGGCGATGCAATTCTTGGTTATGCTATTACTGAGCCAGAAATTGTCAATTGTTTAAGAAAAGACAGCTCCGTCGAATGATAATGTATTAAACTCATACACAATGCACCTCTGATATGCGTATGCCCATGTATGTCTCCTTTTTAATATATTATTTGACACTGGTCTGATTCTGGACGCTACGAATAATCAGGCCACTATATGAGGGGAAAGGGGACCCAAACGCACCTGTTAATTATAGACCTATCACGATTTTGAGCTGCCGTTGTAAACTTTTTACATCTGTTCTTGAATAAAGACTTCAGACGTTTTTCTATTTTCACGATGTTCTTAAAGAAATCCAAGCCGGATTGAGACAAAGGCTATTCTACTACAGATCATATATTTTATCTTCACGCTCTAACTGAAATTTCAAAACTTGAAAGATGAAATTATTTTGTGTTTCTGTTGAATTTAGTAGCGCTTTCGATCGTGTTTGGAGGAAAGGACTGTGGATGAAACACTGCCAGTAGGAAAATATTTAGAATAATTCATAATACGTGTCATAAAATCAAATCTTGTGTCAATTATGGGCGAGAGCAATCTGCTTTCTTTCAGTGTAGAAAGGGTCTGATGCATGGTGAAAATGCTTTGCCAATTTTATTTATCATGTATCTAAATGATTTAGTAAAATATCTGTTAGAAAATTAGTGCACTATTGTGCAGTTACATTTTTCTTATCACTTATGCCTTATTTCCTTCGAAAGTTTTATACCGTTTTATGCTGATGATAGTCATATTTAGTACTAACGAAAAATGTATCCAACAAGATTTAACGGTGTCTTATAAATACTCAGATCTATGGAAAGTAAGTATCATTGTACCAAGACAAAAAAAAAGAATATTTGACACACAACGAGATGACGAATATAGCATTACAATTGGCGATAACCTAATTCATATATTTGTCCAATTTGAATACTTAACTGCTATTTTTTTTCTAATAGAAGGTTTATTGAGTCAGTTAAATACAGTGTTGATCAAGCTACAAAGATCCTGCGTCTAATTTACCGAAAACTCAGATACGTCAATTTTCCTTAGACCTGCAATTGCATCTTTCGATCACACTATATTACGAATGTTACTATATAGGTGTGAGGTTTGGAGATTTGAAAGTACCACAGTTATTACAAGTTTGCATATCGAGATGCTAAGAAATATCCTAAAACCGAAAAAAGTACCTATACTTTCATGCTACATTTAGAACTAGGAAAGAAATATATTTATATGTTTATCATGTCACGTATGGCAGGCTTTTGGATGTAAATAGGCTAAACTATCTAGATCATTTATCAAATGCGTATTTTACGAGGCAATTCTAACGCTAATACATATAAATGGATGACCACTCTGAAAACCGTTGGGTGACCTGACTGTCTCTATTATGAATTTATTAATAATCTGAAAGAAACAAAGCGCATGATAACAGAACATTTTTAAAGACTTTATACAGGAATGGTAATTGTCGGTAACCTTATAACACAATAGAAAACAAAACCATGTTTAAAAAAGGCCTGAATGTGGAAAAAAACGTATTAGTGTTATCTAGAAAATAGTTTTTACTATCGCTAAAGTTCAGGGCTTCCAATCACCGACTCCAGATGAAGCCGTTCTTTGGGACGATTCACCGTTTGAGGAAGAAAATGTAATCATTGTGATAAAAATGGCATCGTGGACAAATACCATTATTTGTTCATTGGTCCCAAATTTCACAAAGAAAGAGGTATGTTTTTAAAACCGTTCTATTACCGCAAACTATCTTTGGAAATTTACAGACCGTATTTGCCACCAATAAATGCAAAATTCTCCAAAATCTTGCCAAATGTTTTACTGTAATAGTGAAATTAATATCATAAACTCTGTGCTATCTGTGGTAGCGGTAATTTTCCATACTTCACAATGATAGAATATGTTTTCTCTTACAAGATTTATACATTCAAGGACATTTATTTTTATTAATAAAATTTTATTTCGTTCTGGTCTGTTCTGTAGTGTTGATAAATCAGGACATTGCCGTTATCATTCGGGATACCTTTGGAACGTATTCAGATTAACTGGAACTATCGGAATCGATAGAACCTTTAGGATGTTTAGGAATTCGTTAACAACTGTAAGCTATTTTGAACTCTTTCAATTTGTATTATAGAAGAAAAAAATTAATATTTTAAATTATACAAAACTTGTTAGCTATTGTTCTTTCTTGGTATATAGTTTAAGCCCCAAGTGATCGTAACAATAGAAACAGGAAAAAAAGAGTGCGTAGAACACAATACGAATACATGCATTAAATGACGCACCAACAGTAGTGCTCAATAAAATAAGCACACACTTTTTTGATAAAAGATTTGTGAAAAATGTTCACCTACTGAGATGGTAAAATTTGGTTGTTACTGATGTAAACTCGTCTGTGGTCAAAAGGGTATACATGTCACTGTTATAGTTTTGGCTATGAGTAAAGAGTACCTTCTAAATCAACAAGAAAAGAGAATGAGTTGGTGGAGGGGGAGGAAGGACAAGAAAAATGACAAGTAAGATTTTGTACATGTTATGATTTAATGATATAATGTTCAAATTTAAGTTGATACAAACAATGGTCTACACCCGATGGGCTTGAATGTTTTTAATTATGTAATGTTTCTTGATTGTCCTGGTTGTTCGTTTCATATTCCAAATAACATTATAAACGCTGGTTTACTATGTTAGGCAAGGTAACAGATGTGATTCACTTCGTCCCATGCGCAACGTTTGTTAATGTTGCAACCCGGTCTTTCGACGGGCTTAAAACGCGTCAAGCAATTCGGGTCATTAGATGTTGCACATATAACTATGTTGTAGACTTCGATGTCCGATTCAAGAGCTGCGACAATTCTGTCCTTTTTAGGAAGGAGAATTGTTAGTAGAGAGGACTGCAAAATGAAAATGACAAACTTGATTAATAGTTGATGTAGTAACAGTACTAAAAGTTTTTAAAAAAAAATTAGAATTTGAATCTACTGAGCAAAATCCCTTCAATTTCATTTAAAGATTCGAGATCGAATATTCTCGTGATATATTTTGTCTTTATATATACTATTGCATTATGGGTCATTGGAAGAGATTACCAATAAATAATCTTGAATCTTTCAATTTAATCTAGTCTTGCAAGTCATTGAGAATTCTATAAGTTGCATTTTGAATAAATCTACAGCTGAAAAGTTAAAGGTTTCCCAAAATTTGCCCACCAATAGAAACAAAAATCGGGGTACTATTTTTTAACTATATAATTCTGAATGTATGGAAATCATGATAATAAAGGCAAATGTCTTTCAAATGGTTTAAATACAACTTTATCTGATATCAAGAGATCAGGTGCAACAGCGCTAAGAAGAAAAAATAAATCGAGGAAAGCATATTTTTGTGAATTTGTATAACCTATATTGCTTAGTGTTGCAAAGTATAAAACGGATGCCGAGTCTGAGTTCATGAGTATGTGGCTTTTACTGCTATTTCGTGTTATCCTTGCCCGCTTATTACAACCGATCTTGAAATAAATGCATATAAATCGCTGATACTCTTCTTATGGACCGTGATAGCATAATTTCACGTCTTTAAAGTTTAGTTCATCAGCTTTTCATTCAAATGACATCAAGAGACAAGCAAATGTAAATAGGAGGAAGACTAAAACATTGAATGACAATCCAAGGAAGTGATGAAGGCATTAAACGTCCCTCTAAACCATTTGAATTTTAGCAACTTCCGTGATCTGACACGATGTGTGATATCATTAGAAGAAAACTGCATTGCGACTGAAAGTACTGCATAGAGTATCCGGACGGCGGATTACATTAGCTGTATCGTGGGATCTACTGCATGTATATATTAAATGAAAACCAGGCAATAATATCTTTGTAGGTAGTGTTGACTAGAAAAAGACTGATGCAAGTAAATATTAACCAGTAAATAGATGTTTAAACATTACATTATTCTTTATTTCACTATCAATCTTTGCAATTAATGTCATTACTAATTAAAACGTTCAGTCGTAAGCACGCCACACATAACATATTGAGAAGAAACTCATACTATTTCGAGAAGTATTCGCCAATTTGTTGATCACAGCGTCTGGTTTCATCGCATTCCCAAGCCGGCGTCTCGAAATGTAGCTAATATTATGGAACTCGTTTCGCCCACGAATGATTTACACATGATTCGTATCGACAAAAAGAGCAATACCAGTTATTCGATACATACTGTACCGTGTACATGTGATCTGCTATGTTCGCCTCGTAGTTGTGGACTTCGCTAATCTACGGAGGGCCCATTTTTGATACAGCGTTGGGCCTTATGCGAACCGTCGCGTGCCACAAATAAACAAAATCATCTGTATCGTATATAGTTTATTTTAATCTGCATTCTAATTTCAATGAAAATATCAATGTCAGCCTAAAATAAAAACAACACCCGCAGTCACATAGCCCCTTTATTTCTATTTCCCAAGCCCATTCTTATCATTGGCTGCCCTTATTTGATATAGATATAATCCAAAAATAAATTTCTTCTGTGAGCGAAGTAAAGCATTATCTTGAAAGCAACTTGAAAGATAAAAGATGTCGCTCTTTGATTTCCGTTATATTTAGCAATGTTGGTTACTTGAATAACTGTATACAACCTAAGCCCCTGATCTTATATAACAATTTGTCAATTTGTAGTTTTATTTTCGTTTTAAAAACTCATGCATTTCTGTCTATACATATTACGAATTCGACATTGGTATGGACACATACCCATACTTTAAGTAGGGTAGAAATATTTTTCTTGAAGGGGGTAAAACTAAACGTATTTTCGGTCAAGAGAAAACGTTTGACTTTGTCAGAGAGTGGGTTAAATGGTTGACCTATATTTGCCTTTATTCAACGACTAAGATCTTGACATTATAAAATGCAACTTCGCTATATTTATATCAATATATATCTGTGAAAGAGTATCATTACAATATTATTGATGTAATTATTGCAAAAAGTTGATTGCAATGTATAACTGACAAAATTATGTGCAACATTTCGGATACACTGTAAATTAATACAGTACATTGTTTTGGCCCTACTGTGAAACCTGAGTTATTGAAACCACATACATACATACAGATATATATATATATATATATATATATATATATATATATATATATATATATATATATATATATATATATATATATATATATATATATATATATATATATATATATATATATATATATATAGTTACAAGCCAGGGGTCTTTACTTGACCGAGCGGTTGTCAAACCCTGGCGCGCGATTTCCGCTATAAGTCATAAGTTTACCTCAAATTTCCAAAGACTTTCATACAACTTCAGTTGTAAATTAGAAAGCCAGACGTGTCCATTCTACACCTAAATTTTGCTCTAATCAATTCAACACCACATATAAAACAACTAGCCAAATATCTATCAACCGCACATCTGCATGGTTTCTCTTCATCAGGTTTCCGTACCGCCGTAGAAACAATACGAGTATCCCCTAACACTGGGAACTATTTTAACTCCGCCACCTTAATCCAGTCAATGTATGCTTTCCAGACACATTTCGCCAATATAACTGTACCACATTTGCCACCATGGCGACATAACCGGTATCTGCCGAGTCCCTTCTTACTTATTCCTTTGTGTAATTTACCGGTTTCATACAGTAAATACTGCTACTGCAGTCACACCACCAATGTACACCACTAGATTTTAATATGGACTATCTTACTCCAGGGACCAGGGACTTTCATTCGGATTTGGCCTCAATTCACTATTAGTGAACCATGTCATCATGCAAACTCACTAACACGTCACACTGTGACGTTTGCTTCTAGTAATTGGCTAATTATTTCGGCCTAGGGACAAACTAATCTAAGAATTTCTTATGCGCATATATATATATATATATATATATATATATATATATATATATATATATATATATATATATATATATATATATATATATATATATATATATATATCTGTGTGTGTGTGTGTGTGTGATAACAGCTTACTAAATTCTTTACCACGAAACACAATGTTGTTATGCCTTCGAACCGACGTCTAAATATTTCTGAAAATAGATATTTTATCCTGGTAAATTAGACATATGTTGTATATGAACTTTGATATAACAAGCCTTGACTCACCCTTTTAAGACAACAATAAATATTATACTGCTTTCGAACTAAAGAAGAGTTTATTGTCACCTCATCCGTTTTCAGAAAAGAAAGACCCCACTTTTACTTTGTTAGATATAATTGATTTCATTTATATTTGATTTAGTTTGTATTTGATATGACTTGATTGTTTGTGGGTTTTAGAATCTTTTTATTTTCTTTATATGTCAATGTAATGTAATTTTGTTTACTAAGAATTTGATATTTTCCAGACTTAGTTCCTGGCCTTGATTAAGGGTCAAGTAAACAACTTTTTCTTGGAGTAAAATGATTGGTTCTTATCAAGGACATACAGGGGCTAACTGATTTTTATATGTAAACATGATCACGTGATCCTCCATTTCGCAATTAGCCATCTCAATCATTGCGAAATACTTAGTATTAATAGTGATGTTTAGAGAGAGATCTCAGAGTTTTGGGGGCTTTTAAACACTTGATGTCAAGTTGTTTTCTTCTGTTGTGACCAATATTGAATTTTTGAGCTTTTGACTTTTATTTTAATTTTTCGGATTCTAAAAGATTAATTCGTTTCTCTGGAAATATTTTGTGCTCATACAAAATTCTTGAACAAAGACATTTCTTTAAATAAAAAAATTTGGGATATCCAAGACCGGAGGATTAATTATTGTGTTTCTACAAGGAACTGTCGACTTCAACACAGTACAAGTTACAGCATAAGTCATCGCCTTCCATCTTGGATTCTTCGTCGGGACTCGAACTTGGAATCATTAGAACAGTTCATTATTAGGACTTCCAAAATTGTATTCGTGGGTTATTCTTGGATTATTTTTGGATTTGATTCTGGAAACCGTAAATTGTTCTTTTTTCTTCTTCATTGTCTACAGTATTTTTCCAGGCAAATAAATAGTTTGTTATATTTTTCAAAGCTTGTTGTTTTCACTCTTTCTTGTGTTACTATTTATTCGAGCCTAACTACGTAACATAAAAACTTGTCTAATGAGACACAAGCAATTATAAGTAATAAACCTAATTAAACAATTTTGTACGTTTCAGTTAGACTCCTTTTAATTTCATAATTCTGAAATTTGACCTGCCTGGTAAAACAATATTTACTAATGGCATGCATCGCATGATCTATCTGCTACATTATAAACAGAACCACAGCTAGACTGATTCGATAGACTATAAATAATTATTTGGGTTTGTCCTTTTGCATCCTTAAGCACAACTAATTACTATCCACTTTTAAGGGTTGCTTTCAAGATTTCAATTGTGCTGACTTTACCAAACCTGAAAATATGATATTTTCAAAGACGTACTGGTATATCCGAGTAAATATGATCCGGCGCGTTCAGTCTCATTCATTTCACAAACAGAGCCAAAATACTAATCAGACTGACCTAATTAGAAGTAAAGCTATATTTTGCATTATGTAATATGTACCATAACTCTCATGACCGGTCATTCTTTGAATATATGTACAGTTTATTCCTTCACAAACATAGAAAGCACAATGAAGGAATAATTGACATTAAACGTTTCCATTTGGGTATGAACAAGAAACATAGAATTATGTTAGAACATTTTGTTTTAGACTAATACATTTTTGATAGCTTGAGCTAGTTTTAGAGATATAATTATCTGCTACTTATTACAGTTGTAACTGTGTTATTGGTAACATTCTCATATATAATTTATGTCAAGAGTTCATCATAAACTTTATCGTGGACAATAACAGAATAACAACATTCTGGAGTTTCGTTTTAAACATGAACATAAACATGGAAGCTAATACTATCAAATGACCTACACATTTCAATTGGACATCAATGTGGAATTACCTCCTGTCAGTTAATATCAGCATAATATGATATGCCCCAATTCAGTTCAGTTTTATATTTCAACAAAGTAGTAAATTACCAAGGATGAATATTTCCAAGTGAGCAATTTCAAGCAAACTGTTTGCTTTATGGATAGTTCACCTTCCCTACTGTGAGAAACATGGCATATACTTACATTGTACTTAACATGGGGAATGGAGATACCGTGGCTAGGTTTTTAAGCATGTGAATGAAGATTGATTTCAAATTATATGAGGAAGTAACATTATAACAAGTACTGTAGGAATCCAATTGGTCTTTACAATCGACGACATAATCTGGAGTTAAGATCACATTTTCTTTGAGAATCATTGCTCTCTGTGTCAACTGACCTGAAACAGGATATTCAATGCAGTAAATTAAGCATAAAATAAGTTTTCCTTTAAATTAGATCCAAATTTTACTAATATGTACACATCCGAATATTTCTATGCGTTTGATAAAAATATGAATACATGAAAAGTTCACAAAACAATAGATGACTATGGATCCAACTAGTTATCAAGTAAGTGTTGTGAGCTTAATGACCAGCAACTGCTGTTTAAATACAACCAAGATGAATTTCAGGTTTCGATGAATGCGCTGTTTGTTCTACATGCCGTAGTGGAAACCTTTTGGGATACATGCAGTAGTATTAACAAATAACAAGATGTCCATACTCATTGCCACAGTGTTCAAAGAAGCATCTTTCAAATAATTATTACTATCCAAATTAAGCAGTTAGAAAATATTACTGTTACAGGCTCAACGGAACCTTTGTTTTTCATCCATTGAAGACATCTTTATGCAGACATAACATTTGTATGAACTGGACACACAAGAAACATATTCTGGTGACGATTTCACATTCTGTAGCTCTATCATGGTGACAAATTTTAAATTTAAGACTTACCTGCGATACGCAAACTGTCTGTCAAGTACATGATATGAATAACGATGCAATTTGCCAAGAAATTACAAGGAAAGTACGTAACTACCGTAGATTGCCGAATAGGAAAGTCTATCATTACTTTATAAAATAATTTACTCTTCCATAGGTCATGGCCGCAACCGAGAATCTGATGCCAACAACGACAATGACAAATTCTTAATTACACTCAGGTTGCAATACTCAACGGATGAGGTAAAATACTAGTAACTCCTTTACCTGCGTGTACATCTGTGAACATGAAATGCCTTACTAACTGGCCACTACCAAATCTCTCTCTCTCTCTCTCTCTCACACACACACACACACACACACACACGCACACGCACACAGATACTTAGAGATCATTTTCTCAAGTATCTATGACTGAAAAAATGTTTTCTAGATGAGACAAGTCGCCCACAATCACTTACACACATTAAACATACTTGGTGAATTGGACCAAGAAAAGACTTAAACCTTGCTGTGGCGTTTAAAAATTCTAGCACATTGTTAGCGCCCGAATATTCATTAATCCAGGATTCGTATCTCTCTCTCAAATTTTAGTGCACACATTAAGACAAATACATAATTTCTTTGTCAATAGATTTTGTTTTTAATTTGAACTAATTTGTAAATACACTTAAAGTTATCACAACATTTAACCGTTATAATTTATTTATATGCGACAACAAAATGATCTTTGATTCCTCCTTCTCCTACTCTCTTTCTCTCTGTTTCTGTCTCTCAGTCTATTTTTAGTGCATTTTTCCTCTCTCCTTTTGACAATGATATGAGAGCCAGCTTTTGTTCTTCTATATATTGATTTAAAGGTAGTTGTCTATTCTTTAAACCTGGATCATTAAGGTATGGTTGTCTTAGATATTTCAGCGACCGTGCACAATGAGTAGTGAGATATTGATAATGATCCGGTAGTGAAATCTGTGACCCAGTGTTCGTGCTCTGTTTATAGTTCAGCCTCTCAAAAAAATGCCGGATAAACTATGACAAGAACTTTACCGTGAGTTCATCTTTTTGAAATTTCTTTAGAATAAGATAATCATAATGAGGTCGTTGTATAGAGCCTAATCTTTAGAAGCTCTACAACATTAGACAACACCTATAAGATAAAAAAGCATATATAATGATATGATTACAAAAATAAACACCATGAAATGAGAAAACATTATAAAACAAAAACATGCTGCGAATATTTAAGGTAGGAAACATTATTAGACTTTACGTTTGTTCTTGCAGTCGAAATAAGTGAGTTTTGATAGCACTCTTGAATGGGATCACTGTGTCTTTGTGTCTAAGTTCAGTGGGCAGTTCATTCCACGTTGCTGGGCCCTGGTATGCAAAAGAACGTTGTCCATATGACTTTGTTTTCATAGTAGGAATAATGAGTATACGATTGTCAGAAGAGGAGCGTAAGTATCTTGCTGGTGTGTACACATGGGTGAGATCGGATAGGTATGTTGGACTGGAGTCCATCAGTGAAACGTAGCACACAGAACAAATTTTGTGTTTGATTCTGGATCGAATGGATAGACAGTGTAGGGTACGGAGCAGCGGGGAGGTGTGCTCTGATCGTGGTACTCTAAGTATTATCCGAGAAGCTGTGTTTTGAAATTTCTGAAGTTTCTGGAGTAAATATTGAGATGAACCAGACATAATTGAGTTACAATAGTCCAGTCTTGAAAGTACTAATGAACACACAAGTGTTTTAGTGGCATCAACTGAAAGATATTTGCGAATTGAGCTGATGTGTCTCAGCTCAAGATATGCAGCCTTGCATGTGTGCATGACATATTGGTGCAATGTGAGAGTACTGTCCCGAGTAACACCTATGTTTCGTACTGATTGTGTGAATTTAATGTTGGTGTTGCTGATATTTATTGTTTGAGGTAAAAGACGTGAATGAGAAGGTCTTTGTGTTGTGGTCAGAATGGCCTCAGTTTTATCATCATTCTTCTGCAGCTTGTTACATATCATCCATGATTTCAGATCAGAAATACACCTCTCTACACCTTGGATGGTAGCATCAACTTCAGTTGGGTGGCTAGATTTGTATATGTGGGTGTCATCAGCGTGCAGTTGGTGAGACACTGGATGATGATCTATAACACTTGAGAGCGGCTGAGTGTATAGAATGAAGAGAACAGGTCCAAGAACAGACCCCTGTGGAACACCACAACATAGATCAACTGGGCTGGAGTGTATTCCATTTGCAGACATAATTTGTGTCCTGTTGTCCAAGTAGGACTTGAACCACAGTAAGGCTGTATCATGAATGCCAAATACATGAGTAGTGAAGTGGGGCGATATAGGCTCAATGGGAATTAGCATTAAAAAACACCCTGGGGGGGATATAGCCTCAATGGGAAATTTAACATTACGGAAACCCCTGGGGGGATATAGCCTCAAGGGAAATTAACATGGGAAAAAAATCGTGGACCTGTTGAGCCTCAAGGGAATTTAACATAGGCAAAAAAAAATCTTGGGCCTGTTGAGCGTCAAGGGGAAATGGAACAGGGTCGGGACCCTATTTTAATACGGTCCCGACCTTATGGGTCTATGGAAATGGAACAGGCGAAAACTGAAACAGGGAGGGGTCTCTATTTTTTTATAAAAAAAATAAAAAGGGGTAGGCAATGAAAGTAAAGGTCTTTTTGAGATATTGGAGTGGCCCTGAAAAGGGCCTTTGGTTTTATGTTAATATTAAGAGTATATTAACATAAAGGACATCTGTGACATCTTCTTCTTGTCCTTAGGCTGCGCCTGACTGCAGGACCATAGATTAAGACTCTTTTGAGGCAGCCTTGATGCTCCACATAGACTCTTTGCATCCACAGGCTGGTGTCTGTCCTGTGGATAACTGTCCAGTTGGATCGGACATACATTGGTATGTCCGTCCGGAACATCATCGAAGATACAATGGTTGAAGATTGTACGTCGGTCCACATGTTGGGGTGCCGAGAACAGGTGAAGGAATGCAGTGAACTGCGCTTATTTATAGGGAGAGGTAGGATTGAAACAGATTGAGTTCATTGACCAATCCAAACACGCGTTACAAAATCCAGTCAGCCCACGTCCAATCCGAAGAGAGCAGTCTGTGACGTCACATGGTCTATATAGATTCGCTAGCACCTGTGCGCAGTCAGTCCATGTGACAGTTTTTTCAACATGACGGAAACTCAGAAAACGATAAATTGGGGTGCACCAGCCGTGGAGACTACCCAAGGGAACACTGACTTACTTTCAGAAGAGGTGAATTGGGATTTTGTGGATTTTTTTACCTCGCAAGAATTTGTTCCGGAACCTTCGTCACCTTCTCCTTCATTACCGCACGTGGAGAATTTTAGACAGAGACAGAAAGAAGAATTGGAGAAATTTATACAACAGCAAAAGGAAGCGGAACAAGCTTTTTACCTACAGCAACAGCAGCAAGAAGAAGAGGTAAGAAAAAAAACAACAAGAAGAAGAAGCAGCAGCAGCAAAGAAACAAGGGTGTGAAAGTCAAACGGTCACGGTACTGTTGATATTTTAGCGGAGTTAAGAAGTCTGAAACAAATGTATCAGACTTCTTTATTACGACCGAAGAGAATACGACCTTCCCGAGCTAAACACTCCAACCCTGTGACTAAGCCAACCGTACCACCCTTAGTGATTTCAACCAAATCATCATCATCGTCATCAACAGTACGCAGTCCAGAAGTAGGCCTTGGCCGTGGCAAAGGCTTAAGGCAGTTAAAGTTGATTGCTTAATCTCACCCCTACACCAAAAAAAGGCCCTTGTCAGGGCCACCCACGTCTCTCGAAAAGAGATAGACTTTCAATTGCCAACATCCATTCAAACTAAAAAAAAACATTTTACCCCTATAATACGTGTGTGTGTGTGTGTATGAGTGTGTGAGTGTAGGCTCTTATTTTAAAATCAAAACCCAAGGACACTTACGTTTTATAGACTTTCTATTCTGGTACAAATTTTACAATTCAATTCACAATTCACAACATAACACTTTAAAAAGTTCTTTCACTTCTTCTGTCTCATTGTTTACTCTCTCTGTTTTTTAAATTTCTTCACAGTCACAGTCTTTTCCTCCTCTTCCTCCTCACTTTCTTCCCTTCTTCTTTTCTGCTCCTGTTTCTTTTTCTTTACCTCTCTGCTTTCTTCCTCCTCTTCTTCCTCTTCTTCTTCCTCTGAAGAATCCCTCTCTTCTTCTGACTCCTCTTGTTTCTTTTTTGGGCAATCTGGAGACCAATGTCCTTTTTCTTGATAATGATAACAGGTATCTTGACTTTTGTCTCTTCTAACCAGTTTTTTTCTTTTTTGACGGTCTGGACACTCTGAAGACCAATGCCCTTTCTTCTGGCAGATATAGCAAGTATCTTAACTTTTATCTCGAAAGGAAGGTGAGTAGTCCGACGACTGGACTGAAGAAAATTTTCTAATGACCCCTCGCAACGCTCTGATGAAACGTTCGATTTGTGTAGTCTCTTCCATCGTTGTGCTCGGTTTGAGAGTGAAATGAATAGTGAAAGGACAAGACACATACCCTTTATATACTCCGGTCTGCTATGACTATAAATTAGTCCATGGTGTTTAAACTTTAGTCATTTGACTTTTTGCTATCAAGATGAAACCATCCAATTCATTTGAGAATAAAGAAGAAGAAAGTAAGAGGCAGAAACGTGATCTATCGCCTCGTACCAGGGCTGAAGTCTTGGCACAAATTCATCATAGTGATTCTGAAGAGGACATGAGTGAACCAGAATCCAAACCCTCTAAACAAAGTTCACCACCCTTAGTCAACCCTGAAAAGTACTATTCCATTCAAGAGACGGAAAAGCGTCCCTCTAGAAAATTTAGAACTACGGCTTACAAATACACGGTGAAGTTTAAAGATTTCAAGTCCGAAGAACCGTTAGAGAAAGCAGAAGGGTTCATCACCGAGATGTGGGATTCTTTGCTCACCACACTCAAGCGACAATGTCAACCCAAAGAAGACGATCGCTTGAGACATTCCATACAAGAACGACGATTTGAAATCCCCTGTTTGGATCGAGTTTAGCAGCCCTGCTTAATTGACCGCTTCCAAAGTCATGGACAAGATTCAACACGTACAACAATCTAATGACCAATTTGACATCACCGATGGAAATGCCACACAGGACATGACCCACGTCTCTCCTTCTCAAGAGACCGGACAACGCAAAAAAGGCGTTATTGGTGAACGGTCTTTGCAGCATTAAGCGTAGCCTCGTCCAAATTCACAATTCTCAAGACCAGATGTGTTTAGCCAGGGCTATCGTGGTGGGACGAACCTATGTCGACAAAAACGACACGGCAGAATGGAAAAGAGCCTGGAAAACTATTCGACAATCGGACCGAGCCAAACAACGAAGTGAAGCAGAACTCCTATTACAACAAGCCGGTTTGCCCAAAGACACACCCTGTGGCATTTCTGAGATGCAAAAATTGCAAGATATCATAGCTCCACGCTACACCTTGAAAGTGCACCCTCAAGAAGTGCGCAGGCCTCTGTTGTTTCGAGGGAAAGACTTTAAGGATGGAAAATACATTCACCTCTATCATCACGATGACCATTTCGATACCATTACCACTATCACTGGATTCCTGAGATACAGTTATTACTGTGAGAAATGTGACTATGGTTATAATAATAGAGAGCAACACAAACATTGTGGATCGAAATGCTCATAATGTTTGGCCTCTCCACCCTGTCTGAGCGAAGGACAAGAACGAGTGCACTGTCCAGCTTGTCTGCGCACGTTTGTCAGCCCTGTCCGTTACCAACAACATCTGAAGACGCAAGGTTCACAGAAGAAATGCGCTTGTCAACTGCTGCGATTGTGCACCGCGTGTGGACAAGGCATACGTACCAATAATGCCAAGGCACACGTATGTTCAGGAAAGAAAAAATGTCACATTTGTCACCACATCGTGGACTTGGAACATCAATGCTGCGTGCAAAAATACCAACTTCAACCAGAGAAAGAGGACGGTCACAAGAAGAAAGGCAATTTCATCTTTTTCTATTTCGAATGCATGCAAGAGACCGGCATTCACATTCCTAATTTCTGCGTGGCTCATCGAGCGTGCGAGAAGTGCATTCAAGAACCTATCTTCAGTCATTGCCCTCACTGCAGCAAGATTCCTGGAGGGCATGAAAAAATCTTTCGGGGACCGAACACGCTAGCCGATTTCGCCCGATGGGTCTTAGACCCCATCGACAAGACGTGGAGTAAAGAGGACATCGAACGTTACGGAGATTGTCATCGTCATGCTACGGTGATGGCTCACAATTTCTCCGGATACGATGGACAGTTTCTTCTCAGATACTATACGGAACATGGTACCGAGCATCCTAAAGTCACTTTGAACGGAGCCAAAATCATTTTCATGCAAGTGGGACAAGTGCAGTTTAAACATTCGATGAGTTACTTGGCCATGCCTTTGAGTCGAATGCCTAAAACGTTTGGAATGACAGAAATGGCTAAAGGGTACTTTCCACACTTTTTCAATACCGAAGCCAATCAACATGCCGTTCTACCCCATTTGCCTGAGGCTCACTATTACGACCCTGACAACATGCGTACCGAACAACGAGAAGCTTTCTACGCTTGGTACCAGGTCCATGCCTCCGACCCTTTCGACTTTCAGGAAGAAATGTTAAAGTATTGTCGTTCCGACGTGGACATTTTACGGCGATGCTGTGGAAAATTTCGAGAACTGTTCATGGAACACGGAGGGGTCGATCCTTTGAAAGAAGCTTGCACCATTGCCAAAGCGTATTCCTTAGTGTACCGACAACGATTCAGACCTGAAAACACCGTAGCTGTCATCAGTCCTCAAACGACCAACTATTCAAACGTCAATACTCGGTCAAAGCCCTGCGCTGGTTACATTACTTGTGCGACAAGGAAGACAAATGGATTCAGCATGCCCGCAACGGAGGGGGTGAAAAGACCATCGGAACGCATTCGGTCGATGGCTGGGACTTAGAAAATCCCAAGATCGTGTACGAGTTTAACGGTTGCTTATTTCACGGATGTCCCGTCTGTTACCCTGACCGTGGCACTAAAAATCAGTTTTTACAACGAACCATGGAAGACTTGTACCAGGCCACTTGTCAGCGACGCCTAAAGTTAGAACAGGAAGGATACCAAGTGGTGGAAATGTGGGAACACGAATACGATCACCGTTTGAAAAATGATCCCGAGTTTAAACGCCTCGTGGAAAGTTACCAGTTCATGGACCCCCTGAACCCAAGGGATAGTTTGTACGGAGGAAGGACCAATGCCACCTGTTTGCTGTATCAAGCCGACGAAGAGAAAGGAGAAGAAATCAAATACTTGGACGTGTGTTCGCTGTATCCCTACGTGTGCAAATATTGTCGCTTTCCTGCAGGGCACCCACAATTGTTAACGGAACACATCGACCCCAAAAACATTCGACAGTACGAAGGCTTGATCAAGTGCAAAGTTTTGCCTCCCACCGACTTGTACCATCCCGTGCTACCTCACCATTGTCAAGATAAACTGATGTTTCCTTTGTGCCGTACTTGTGCCGAAACGTGCAACCAAGATCAACCATGCCAGCACACTCAGGAAGAACGCGCCTTGACGGGGACGTGGGTTAGCGTAGAATTGTTCAAAGCTCTGGACATGGGATACCAACTGTTAGAAGTGTACGAAATTCGTCACTTTCCCAAGACACAACAATACCACAAGGGTGACCCCACTCAGAAAGGCATTTTCGCATACTACGTGGATGCCTTTTTGAAACTAAAGCAAGAAGCCAGTGGCTATCCGTCCTGGTGTCACACTCCCGAAGACCAAAAGACATTCAAAGAGAAATACTGGACACAAGAAGGCATCTCTTTAGATCACATCGAGAAAAACGAAGGCAGGCGATCGTTTGCCAAAGTGATGTTAAATTGCTTGTGGGGCAAAATGGCACAACGACCGTGTTTACCCAAGACGGAATATTTGACAGAACCTTCCCACTACTTCCAGATGATTCACGACAAAACCAAATTCATGAAACACGTGGACGTCGTTCGCGAAAATTTGATCTTAGTCAATTACGAAGAAGATCTGGACTTTGTAGAAGCCGATCTCTTTGGAAATGTCATCATTGCGGCTTACGTGACTGCTCATGCGAAGCTTTAGAACTGTTAGGGGAACGTGTCCTGTACTTTGACACGGACAGTTGCATTTACATCGATCACCCGAGTCAACAGCACCCTGACTTCGAAGGAGACCGTTTAGGAGCCTGGACAGACGAGCACCCCGACGACAAGATTCTAAGTTTCGCGAGTGGCGGTCGTAAAAATTACGGCTACGAATACCGGGACAAACAAGGAGAAGTGCAGAAGTGTAAAGTGAAAGGATTGACTCTGAATTATCGTACTAGTCGAATGGTCAACTTTGGCGTATTGAAAGAAGCCTTGCACTCTGGAAAAGATGACCACTTTAAAGTGACCACCTATCAGCCCAACAAGATTGTACGTTTACCCACTCACCACATCGTTAGTCTATTCTTGGAAAAAGTCTATCAAATCGTGTACCAGAAGCGAGTGCGGCTTCCCAACCACTTTTCATTGCCGTATGGACATGTCGGTATAAAACATTGGTTGTAAGAGGATAGCCACCCACCAGAAGGATGACTTCGCCACACAAGAATCGAGTGAGAAATCCAGTGAGAACTCCAAGTTCAAACCCCACCATTTTCCGGTTTTCTTGCCTGACTATTGTGATTGTGCCCGTCGATTGGACACGTTTCAAAAATGGCCTACGGATAGGAAAGGATTACCTACTTCGCATGTTTTAGCTAGAACAGGATTTGTCTACTTGGGACCTGAGACTGGATTGGGATACGAAGTACAGTGTTTCAGTTGTGGCCTGAAGTTACGAATGGATTTATGTATCTATAAAGATTCAGCTATTCTGGAACATGCTCGATGGTCTCCGCACTGCCCTTACCTTTCTATGGCCTTTCCACCCATTACACTACGGTACAATTATGACGGCACCTTAGAGACTGTACCTTCCAAAACAAGACATAAAAAAGGAACGATGTACAAGCTTGAAACTTCATTGCGACTAGCATAAAAAGGGGGCTATGGTCAAGATCGATAGTTCATTGTGACTACCAAGACCAAGCGAACAAGATGAATACTTTCAGAGAAACACAAAACAAGTTCAGACAGGCACAATTCAAGTTTGGGACCTCTGAAGTGGAATGCGATTGTGAGCCTTGCGATGGGAACGATGTTGTACGCTGTGACCTTAGCGATGCCGTAAAGCATCATGGGAACTTTGTTCTCACTGCCCCTATCATGGAAAGTGATGCTGTGCATGTCAAACCTGAGGGATGCTAAAGCGATGCCGCTCGTCCTCTTGGACACTTTACTGGGTTTCGTTTTAAATGTGGATGTCGACCTTCACGTCTACCCCCCTACGGATGTCATCCAGCCCTGAGCAAACTCCTGTCCATGTCACCCAACCCTCATCGAAACGAACCTGTGAAAGACGAATATTCGTTTCCTGTGCGTTTGTCGGAATACTGCGACTTTGAAAATCGTCTTCAATCGTTCAAAGGAAAATGGCCTAAGTATCTGGGAGGACCGACCCCCGAAGAATTAGCCAGAGCCGGATTTTTCTACTTGGGCGAAGGGGATAAAGTCAAGTGCTTCAGTTGCGGTGTGTCACTTCACCACTGATTCGGCCTACCTAGAACATGCTCGTTGGTCACCGAATTGTCATTACTTACCCTTAGTGGGACCGAGACATTGAAGTAACTTACCATGTCGTTGAAGAAGAAGAAACCAGATTGGCTAGGAGTCAAATGTTGGACATCACCGAGACCAGTATTTAAACTCCATTTCAAAAACGATATTGAATCATTGCCTAAAGAACTACAAGAGAAGATTTACAAGGAAGTTTGGCAGGGACTTGCCAAAGTGAAATCTCAATGGGTAACTGTAGAACTTTTGTGCCGAGAAATTCACAAGAGGAAAGTGAAAAAAGTCAACCAGTGTGTTAGATTTCTCTGGCTCAAGAGTGCATTCATCCTATTATATTACTCTAGACCGTTTACATCAAAAGAGTTCAATGAGATTCTTGGACGTTATCCTGAATGGCAGTGGTCAGAAATTACTCACTATGTGGATTACTTTTGCTCTAGGAGAAGATTGTGAATTGTACGGACTGACCTATTCAGGATACTTTACAAGAGAACATTCGTACTTTACCTGTTCAGTTGAGAGAACGCATTTACCGAGAACTGGTCAAAATACAAGTGAAACGTAAAGAACAGTTGCATCCGTTACGTCACCGGTGTTTGAACCACTGGTACCTGAATGCTATACAAGGACTGATGATCAACGACCCCTTTTTTTTAAAAAAGGATTGGTTTGCTATTGATGATTCTATCCACTACATTGTAAACTTACTACATCGAATTCCAGTGGAAGAGTTAACGAATTACCAACATCTTTTACACAATGTCAACTTAGTGAAAGGGACACTTCTGAAAGAATTGTAATGTGTAAATTAGTTATTAAACGATTTAGATTTGACACTGAAGTAAAACCATGTCTGTGCAAACGGTACATTTCTATCAGAAAGAGGATTTCGTATGACCTATTCATGGATACTTTACAAGAGAACATTCGTGCTTTGCCTGTGGAGTTGAGAGAACACATTTACCGAGAACTGGTCAAAATACAAGTCAAACGTAAAGAACAATTGCATCCGTTACGTCACCAGATGTTTAACCACTGGCACCTGAATGGTATAAGAGGACTGATTCGTCAGAAATTGTTTCAGTGGTCAGACCTTGTTCAACACTTTGAGTTAGTGAATGAACGAAATGTTCATCATTTTGGTTACTTCGAGATTCACCTAGAGCAATGCATTGAGGAAGACGAGTTAAAGGACTACCAACATATTTTACGTGGAATCTGCTAATGCCGGAAGAGGAAACTTCTAAACAAACTCTGAAGTGTAGGTTACAGTATGTAAGATTTAGATTCCCCACTGGAGAACGAAGATCTCTAGTTAGAAAGTACGTGTATTGCTTCCGAAATGAAGAGACTATAAAATCAGGAATCCATGCCACGGCTTATGTCACAAGTGATTGAACAGATTCCGTGGAAGGAACTCAATGACCATATTCAAACCGTGGATCATTACCATCAATTATTACAAGAACTGTATCCATCAATTTGGGACGACGCATAGTGTGTGTCTTAGTGACTTGTTTTCTGGGATTTCGTTTACCAGCCGATTCCTTGTGGACTCTTTATGAACAGTACTCACCACCCAAATGGCCTTAAATGATCACGAAAGACTCCTTTTGCTCAAAGCCTTGCGTTTTCATCTGGATACTTCTCGACCTTTACAGGAAAAAAAGATTCGTCAACTTTTAGCTACCGAAGACGTTTATGACGATGTGTGTGTAGTTTGTGACTCACACCCCCATTGGACAGATGTCCTTGCCTGGAAAAAAGGGGGTTTTGAGGCTTGGACCCAAGAAGTGGTCCAGTATGCACGAGAGTTGTTCAAGGAAAACAGTTACTTTTCAACCTGTGTTAGTGATAGTACCAGAAGAAGAACCCGTCACCCAGGACAGGACTGTCGTGAACATGCCTGAAAGACCCTTTCGGGAGGACACTTGTGTGACCTTACCCCCTATAGAACTGGTCAGAACATTACCCAAAACATGTTGTACAGACACTTGTGTTTATTCCACGTTGATGGTTTTCATGTGCCTTTTATCGTTGTACTTAAGCCTTTGGTTTTTATGTATTTTTGTCTTTCGTGTTCATTTTTAAGACATTAATAAACGTGTCTTGAAAAAGTATATAAACTCTTGTCTTGTCTGTTTTTCGTGTCACAAGTGACATTCCTAACACTATGGCTACCTCTGCTGTCTCTGCTCCCTCTTCCTCTACTGTCTAGGTCATCGACGAACACTTAGATCGTGCCAGTTGGGAGGCTTTGTATCTTCGCCATCCCTTTAACATGCTCATTGCTGGACCTAGCGGTTCAGGCAAAACCGAATTCGTCAAATGTTTGATCGAACATAAACAGCATTTGATCGATCGGCCACCTCAGTGCATCGTGTGGTGTTACAAAGAGTGGCAATCGGCGTACGGCCTCTTGCGAGAAAGTCAAGGCGATTCCATCGTGTTAACCCATTTGGTCATTTTCGACGACATGTTAGGAGAAGACGAAGAAGAAATTAAACCGTGGTTCACGCACAAAGTGCATCATCGTAATGCCAGTATCGTTTACATCACCCAAAATTTGTTTCAACAAAGTAAAGCCCATCGCACCATCAGTCTCAATGCGCATTACGTGGTCTTGTTTAAAAGCCTTCGAGATAAATCGCAAGTGCATGTCTTAGCCAAACAGTTAGGAACGCCATGGCTGACTCAGGCGTACGACGATACCACTCAAACTCCACACGCTTATTTACTCGTCGATTCGAAACATACGACCCCCGATGATTTGCGATTTCGTACCCACTTGTTTCACCACTAGGGCCATGACGGAGGGCCTGTCCTGTACACGTCTCCGTCCTCGACTTAATTTCACTCCCAAAAAAAATCTAAAAAAACGTCAGACACTTTTCGCCTGTCTCACACAGTTTGAACATGACGCCCCTTCAGTCGCATCTTCCCGTCAAATTGATTCTGCCTTGTATGGTATCAGTCGAGAAAAAAATCCACAAATACGAGCTCGTGTCTTAGAAGCTAGTCTCAAAGAAGTCTTACGATGGTTCACGGTGACAGCACGTCAATTACTTCAAGGGATCATTCAGATTCCTCATCAAACCAAACGCTTTTTTGATCGAAGCAAAGTCGCTTTGACCCAACTGGCCGATCCCCGCATCGACACTCAAACCAAAAAACAAATCATTTTGAAGCCTTGAGGGAGCGGTACTCTAGGGGGTCATCATTATCTCTCTCTTAAGATGGGATCCTAATGCTCCCAAACTTCTACCCAAGAAAAAAGTCAAACGAAGCACCAAGAAGAAGAAAAGAGCCACGGTGGTAAGACCAGATCCCCAAGGAGACCCGTGTCTCCAAGAACTTCTCCAGTGGCGGGACCCTCCTCTTACCAGTCACCACCCCGAAAAAGAAAAGCCCCCAGAAAAAGAAACAGAGAAAAAGTCCCCAGAAAAAGAAAAGCCCACAGAAAACTAGTCGCAAGAGAGGCATTTCGGCCAGGACACAATCTTACACTCGCAATCCACGATCTGCAACTGCAGTGACCGCGTCTCCGGTAGCCTCAGGTTCATTCACTTCTCCGTTGATGACACCAAGAACTGAAAAGTACATGGAGACGTTGATCACACCAAGAACTTCTCCGTTGATAACCCCAAGAACTTCTCCAGTGGCAGGACCCTCCAATTTAGCAGCAGTGGCCGCTGATCACAAAGTACCTTCTCCCAAAACCAAAGTCCAAGAGAGATCGGGCATGTTACAAAATTTACTGGATTTGTCCAAGCAAGAACTGGCTCGATTTAGTCCGTTGCGTACCCCTGCACGACGTGTCATGCCTGTCCTCAAGTTGATACGCCGTAAAGACAATCAGTGGCGACGCGTTCCAGTATAAAAAGGTCTGCGACAAAGTAGGGTATCAGTGAACTTCCAAAAGATGTCACCTCAAAGAAGTCAAAAAAGAAAGAGACAAAGGCAGACTCGTCATCCGACAAAGCGCTTAGCCAAGTATCGACATTACTCTAAGAAAAGATACAGTCGTTCCAAGAAAAAGAGGCGTCAACAAAGGGGAGGATTCCTTGGCGATTTTGGAAGAAACATTGTCACCTTTATGACAAAGCGATAGTCCCAAAAAAAAAGATAATAGGGCGTGTGTTATGTCATCGACGTTAGTGAATGTTTGGTGAATGTCCCGGAACCCACAAGCAAAGATGTCACCCTCCAGAAAACATTCCTCTTCTAAACCCCAGGGAAAGAAAAGGAAAGGACTGCCTCCACGTTTAATCAAACATGGGGACATGTTATCTGTCCTGTCCAAAGCCTCTCCACCCCTGCGAAAAAAACTCATTCAATCAGCCTCCAAAGAGGTCATCGATACCGTGTGCGAATGTTGTTTGAACGTGTTGTAAGGCACGATCCCTTTGTCCAAACACCAGAAACAATGCTTAGGCAAACATTGTCACGTTCTTCGCCAAATGGTTAAAAAGAAAATTCCCATTCGTCAAAAGAAGAAGATGTTGGTCCAACGTGGAGGAATTTTACCCCTCTTGCTAGGCCCATTACTGAAAGGAGTGTTGGGAACCGTGTTGGGAGGACTGGTGGGAGCAAGATAAAAAGGCCCTCTGGAGTCCCAAGATCTCAGAATTGACCCCTGACATCCCATGGAAGGACGAAAACTAGCTTTAGTACCTTACAAACGATGGATGGAATACCATCGTTGGCAAGAACAACACACTCCGCATTTACCTCCCAATCCCAATTTGAGCGAGATGTCCCAGTTACAACACGAATTGCAAACCTTGATGGATCAACAAGATTTGTCCGAAACAGAAAAATCGCAAAGGTACGGTCAACTCTTACAACGAGTGCAACTCTTTCACCAGAAAGCTTTAGACGAAACAGCTCTACCCACTCTGAAAGATTTTAAGACCTTGATGAAAAGTCCAGCACCATCATCACTACCACCACCACCACCACTACTACCATCCCCAGGGGTCACCAGAGATGCTACCCCACGAAGACCTGAGGAAGAAGAGATACGAGAAGTGTTTCAAACACCGTCAGCAGCTCCCATTTCAAGTAAGATTGCAGCATCCTTGTTGACCCCGTCCCGCACACCCCAAAAAGAAGAAATGAAAGGTTGCGTTAAAAAGATGATGTCCACTTCTCCTTCTACAGAAGTGTAAAAGAAAGAAGGGAAACCAGAAGTGAAAAAAGAAAAGAAGACCAAAGTCATTCCATTGCCACCTCCACCACTACCTTCGACTTCTACTCCCGTAGCCCATCGGACACGTAAATCCGTTTCCAAACCACCCTTTCTTCCCACCCAAAGTAGCATCCTCGAAGAGTGGGTGCCTTATTAACAAACCAAAAAATGGATAAGGTGTTAGCCAGCATTTACTACGATCCCTCCCATCCTGCCGGTTACGTAGGAGTTCAAAAATTGTATCGTGCTGCCAAAACTCGACTGAAAAGTCTCCGTTTACCTCAAGTGCAACGATGGTTACAAGAACAAGCTACTTACACTATACACAAACCCATTCGACGCAAGTTTTCCAGAAGTCGCACCCGAGTGGAAGGCATCGATCATCAATGGCAATCCGATTTAACCGATGTCCCTCATTTGGCCAACTACAATCGCGGCTACAAATATTTGTTTTGTGTCATCGACGTCTTTTCCAAATTTGCCTGGGTCGTACCCTTGACTTCCAAATCGAGCAGTGAGTTAGTGCGAGCCCTGCAACGAGTGTTGAAACAAAGCGGTTGTCACCCTCTTCGATGGCAAAGGGACAAAGGCACCGAATTTCTGAACCAAGCGTTCCAAAAAGAATTAAAGAAACATGACATTCATTTTTTTACCACCGAGAATCCTGAAGCCAAAGTCAGCATCGTGGAACGTTTTCAACGCACTTTGAAAGAACGCATGTGGAAATATTTTACGCATCATCACACTCTGAAGTACATCGACATCTTAACGCACCTGGTGCAAGCGTACAACCAATCTTACCATCGAAGCATTGGACGTGTCCCGCAAGAAGTGACTCCCGAGAACGAAGTGCTGGTGTCTGATCGCCTGTTTGGTACGTCCCGACGAGGGCTGTCCCTAAGAAAAGCGGAGTGTTGGACGTAGGAGATTGGGTACGCATTGGCAAAACCAAACGCACTTTCGACAAAGGTTACTTACCTAACTGGACTACCGAATTGTTTCGTGTCACTGGACGAGTGCATGGCCGTCATCCTACCGTCTATAAATTGGAAGACATGAACGGAGAAGTGCTCAAAGGAACGTTTTATTTGCCCGAGTTACAACCTGTCACCAAAAAAGAAGACGACGTGTACGACATCGAAAGCATTCTCGAACGCAGAACCCGTAAAGTAGGCAAACGACGTGTCAAAGAAGTCAAAGTACGTTGGAAAGGATATCCACCCAGTTTTGATTCTTGGATCGACGCTTCGCAAGTCATCGACTATAAAAAGAAGTGGCCATCGTGCCCTTTCACACAGACGCAGCTACGGCGACTACTCCTTCACCCAGTTCTTCTCTGCAAGATTTACAAAAACAACCCTTGTGGGTGTGGTGTGGAGAACGTGTACCTAAAACGCAAATCGTCTCTTTCTGTCAAATCTTCGTGGTGTATTGTGTCATCGGGGCAGCCATTGCCAATTTGAGTTTGCAACAAGGAGACAAACAATTGTGGACCATTTTATTAAGCAGTTGCATCGGTTACCTGCTTCCCAATCCCTCCCTGACATTTTTCTCGAACGGGAACAACGGGAACCTTGTGTCCAGTGCAAGTGTCAGTCACCACTCCAACAACAACAACAATCCCATTTTGGGCGAAGACACTCCTCTGACGTCCAGTAACCCCTCGGACAGCCACAGAACTCTGGAATTATGAGTCACACTAACCAGTTTTACTTAACCTTACCCAGTGACAGTTCCATGGAGGTGTTTCCCAACAACACGTTGTGCTGTTACACGGCCAAATTACCCCAGGCCATCCAATTAGATCACGAAGCCCATTGGGAAGTGACTTTGGTAGAAATCATTCACCCAACCCAAGTCTTCAATGTCCTTCCCAATCAAAATTTTTTTGAGGTGGAAGGTCATGACGAACAATTGCAACAGTACTTGGATACCCATGTCAAGTATAACAAGAAAACCCCTGGCACAAAAAAATCAAAAGTGGACCACCTATCACTTGTTCATTCCCCCAGGCTATTATTTTAGTGGTCAACATTTGGTGAGCACCATAGCCTTCAGGTTTAATGTCGTGTTTTTTTAAAGCTTTGGAGAGTGTCAAAAAAGTGTCACCCTGGAGTACCATAAAGTAACTCGTCGCTTCCTGATTAAATTTCCTGAGGGGGGTAAAATTATGTAAATTTTATTTTGTCCTGAATTGTTTGACATGTTGGGCGGAGACATGGACATGAGAATGGCCATGATCAAGAAAAAGGAATTACCAGTCATTTACGACAACGATTCTTTTACCAAGTTATTTCGTGCCCCTGTAGAACTGAACCAAGGACTGAATTTGATTTTTGTGTACTCCGATGTGGTGGAGTACAACGTGGTGGTGGGACACACCTCCGTACCGTTACTGCGTGTCATTCCTTTCAAAGTGGATTCTGCCACGAACGCTGACGAGGAAGGTGGAAACACTTATCACGTTCACCACGAATTTGTACATCCTCATTATTTGCCTGTCAGTAAGTCGTATTTGGACACGGTCAACATTGCTATAAAAGGAGATCTGGGACAAAATATTCCATTCACCAAAGGAAAAGTCACGGTGAAACTCCATTTTCGAAAACGGTTATCTCACGAGCTGTAAGTCATGTATCCACTGTACCGAGGGGTTGCTCGACAGCGAGGACACGGTTTAGGAGATATGTTTAAATCGGCCTTTCGTTCGATGGCACCGGTGTTGAAACCGATGGTGACACGCGGATTGCACGCCTTGAAAGATGCCGCACTGACAAAAGGCAAAGAATTTCTCCAAAATGTCAACATCGACAAACAAAACCCCAAAGAAGCCTTCATGAGGGCAGGCAAAAATGTCTTGTTGCAAACAGGTAAAGACCTTTTAGGCCGACGAGAAACACCTATAAATGCCCTGCACGCTACCGAGTCAGGCATTCCTACTTCCTTGAAGCCACAGCAAGGACAAGGCAGAAAGAGACGACGAAGAAACACCCTTTCACCAGACTTCACACTTCTAAAGGTAGAAAGGCAAACAAAAGAAGAACCGTCCGAGACTTAGATGTTTTCGATTATTAAAATATTGAGACACAGAGAAAAATGATGCACCGAGAATCTTGCGCTTGTTCCAAGTCGGAACAAGATCTGTTTGCCATGCCACCCACTATGATGACGATGCAAGAATCCCAATGGGTGGAATTTCATCCCGTCTCCTCTTTGACGGATTCCGCTCCTATCGAGTTTGAAGTCAAAGGACAACCCGAAGATTACATCGATCTGAATAGCAGTTCCCTGTATTTGAAAGTGAAATTGATCGAACCACCCAACACTAACTTAGACAATGATGATATAGTAGCTCCCGTCAATAATTTCATGCATTCCTTGTTCAGCGAAGTGGATTTGTACTTGAATAACAAACTAGTCAGCGGCATCATGGATACTTACCCCTATCGAGCGTACCTGGAAAATCTCTTGACGTACGGAAAAGAAGCCAAGAACACCCATATGGATGCTTGCGTGGTATGGAAACCTGACAAAGCGACTAAGTTCGACAGCATTACAGTTGCCGGGGATGATACAAATTCAAAAGGATTTGTAGAACGACGAACGAAGATTGCTAGAATTCGCACTTTAGAACTGATGGATCGTTTGCATTTGGACATGTGGTTACAAGAAAGGTATTTGCTGAACGGAGTGGATATCCCCCTGAGACTGAACCGTAGCAGTGCCTCTTTCCATTTGATAGCTGCTGCTGATGCCACTTACAAAACTATCATTCAAGAAGCCAGACTCTACGTGCGTCGTGTGGAAGTGTTGCCTAAAGTGGGAAACGACATCAGTCACACGTTGAGCAGAACGACCGCAAAGTATCCGATACGAAGAGTGGAAGTGAAAACGTTCACCATTCCCGCTGGACAGCGATCTATGATCGAAGACCATCTGTTCCAAGGACAGTTACCCAAACGTTTGATCGTCGGTATGGTCAGGAATTCAGCTTTCAACGGAGCCTACAACGAAAATCCTTTTGAGTTTCGACACTTTGGCGTGTCCAAGATTGAAGTCAGTCGCGACGGCAAGACCTTGTGTACCCGACCCTTTGAGCCTAACTTTACCCAGAACAATTACTTGAGATCGTACTTGTCCCTGTGTGAAGCCAATGGACAGTTAGGAACCAACACCAGTCACGGTATTTCGTACGACGATTATGCAGGAGGCTATGCTTTGTGGGCTTTTGATTTCACTCCAGACCAAGGCAGCGACGAGGGACATTTCCACCCTATAAAATCCGGCCAGATTCGAGTAGAAATTCAGTTTGCAAACCGAACCCCTGATGTAACGGTGAACGTCATCCTGTATGCAGAATTTGATAATACCATAGAAATCAACAGTTTGAGAGAAGTCATTCTAGATTATTAGAAACCATGGAAGACTGTTATCCCTCTTTACCTACTGGAGAAACTTTGGACATGGAATGTGAGGAGACTGTGGAAGAAGGAGAATCCCAAGACAAAGACGAAGAAAACCTCATGATGAAGTCGAGATGGCCAGAACAAGAAGCGCATTTAGTCTCCTGTTTTGCTACAGCCCTGGCAGAAAAAATGAAAGAATTGATCAAGGAAGAGTGCTATGGATGTCAAAACGATCATCCCAGTCAAATTCAACACGATAAATGCCTGATGCTGAGTCAAGAAGAAAAATTGGACGAGTATCTGGACGAAGCTTGGGTCTCATCTCGAAAGAAGTCGTGTTGCATCAGTGGTATAAAGGCTTGCGTGAACATTCTTGTCCTCCATTAACGCCTCTGGAGATCCGTCGCATCGAATCTCTCTTTGACCAGAGTAAGAAGTCGGAGCTAGACGCCTTTTACTTGTCAGACATTTTCCAAGAGAAAATCAGGATCGAATTGATCACTTATCATTACCTGTGAAGAAGAAGAAAACCACACAAATAAATGGATACCTGGGAACTTTATTACCTTTTGAACCACAGTTCGTATACGGCTTCTTGGAATCCTGTCGTCTGTGCTAAAGATGAACTCCGTCATCGCAAACCTCAAGACCATCAAGCTTATGTGATCAACACGGACGACAGATGTGTGGAATATTTCGATTCGTATGGATTGCCTCCTTTGAAAGACGATATCATTGACTTTATGAGAAGAAATGCTCAAACCACCCGATTCAATAATGTGAAATTACAAGGCACATATTCCTTGGTGTGTGGACAATATTGTGTGTATTTTCTGCATCATCGCAGTCTGGGCTATTCTTTAGAACATTTAGTAACTAATTTTGATCCTCGTTCTTCTTCTAGAAACGATGTGAAAGTAGATCGATGGTTTTGTGACCATTATACTGGTCTTTTGTCTCAAGCTAGGAAACGTAGTGTCCATCAATGGCCTAATGACTTCCAACAGTGGAAATCACAATTTAATTCACAACGTTGTCAGCCCTGTCCAAAATAATGTGTTAGTTGAAAAAATGTTTGTCATTTTAAAAAAATGTTTGATGTTATATTGTTTGATTATTGTTAAAAATGTTATAGTTACTTGTTAATGTTAAGTAATTTTGAATAAAAAATGTGTTTTGAAGAAAAAAATGCCTTTGTGGTTTGTTTTGCTATAGGAATCTTGATTCATGCTCTTTGACTTCTGACTATCCCTCTCATGACACTCATTTAACGTTCCGGCTCGAAAATCGTATGGGGATGTTTTCCTTCACGTCCGCGCTTTGACTTTAAAGCCGGGGTAGCCTCCAGTCTAACCATCCATTGTCGACTCATCCTCCTACGAAGATGTGCTCCAGACTAGCTAAGCTAAACGAAGCCTACGTGAATTTGCATAGGGTCAGACACAGTCTCATACCGAAGCCTGAAGAGATAGAGAATGTGAGAATGTTAAAAGTCACTGAAGACCTGATAGAAGAGCTCTTCAGAGAAGAAATGAACAAGGAGAAAGAAGAATGGACAGAGAAGTACAGACTTCAGAAACAGCAGAGAGAGCAGCAACAGCAACAACAACAGCAGCAGCAACCTGAACCTGACAGAGGCTTTGTCGACTGTCGTATCGACACCAAAGAGTTCTTCTTCTCTTTCCGAAGAAGCAGACCTATCGTCAGAAAGCCTATCGTCAGAGGACGTCGCATTCTTAGAATATAAAAGATCGCCCTAGCTTCAACTTCGCACACAAAAAAACAGCCCTTTTCAGGGCTACCCCAATCTCTAGAAAAGAAATAACAATCGATTGCCTATAATAAGTTAAAAAATAGAAGTGCGCGTATAAGCACATGAATTGTTTTTCTTGCTTAGAAAGTGTGTGTGTGTATATATGTGTGTGTGTGTGTGTGTATGTGTGTGTGTGTGTTTGTGTAAGTATTTTCTTTAAGTGGCTTGTCAACATGTTTTAGAATAGTGATGGGTAGTATAAAAAAGTGAGTAAGTGTTTCTTTTAGGTCCGCGCGTTGTTTGGTCATGATCTAAGTTTTGTCTTAGGGGATGTTTTCCTTCACGTCCGCGTGTTTTAAGTCATGATCTGGTAATATATGTTTTGGGTCTTAGGGGGATGTTTTTCTTCACGTCCGCGCTTTAACTATAAATTGAAAATCGCTCGGCAGTCTAGCTACCCTTGTTGATTGATCAACACTAGAGAATGAGCAGAAGGCTAGCGAAACTGTTAGAACTTCATGTGCACCTGGAATATGCCAGGCTCATACTGAATGAGCTGGCCGCAGAGGCTATAGTGGAAGAAGGAAGGATGAAAGAGGAGGAGAGAAGAAAAAAAGAAGAGGAGGAGGGAAGAAAAAAGAAGAAGAGGAAAAGGAGAGAGGAATGGCTGTACCACAGACACAACAAGGAAATTTCAGAATCCCAGAGACAGAAGATTGGGATTCTGAAGCCACTCTTTCCGCCTCTGCACTCCCGGCAAAAAGAGTGAAAGGAGATTGGAGTAGGAGATGCGTTTGCGGTGCCAGGCCGGGGAGGTGCAACCATTAACCAGGTGCCCTGGAGTTCAAAACAAACAGCCCTTTTCAGGGCTACACAATACTCTAGAAAAGATATAGTAATCCATTTGCCAATGTGTGTATGTAGAGTAGTGTGAATATAAACACTGACTCTTTTTTACTAGTGTGAGTGTATGTGCTTATGTATATGATTGTGTGTTTATAAGCGCTAGCATAGGTTAGTGTGGATAGTAGATTATTAGGATTTGATTTTAATGCTTTGCGTGTGTGGATGGTAGATTTTGGGTTTGTTTATTGCTGCTTCGCGTATGTGAATAGTAGATAATATGAGAAGAGAAAAATAGGGGATGTTTTTCTTCACGTCCGCGCGTTGTTTGGTCATGATCTAGGTAATATAAGTTTTGTCTTAGGGGGATGGTTTTTTTTCACGTCCGCGCATTTTAAGTGATGATCTAGGTAATATAAGATTCGGGTCTTAGGGGATGTTTTCCTTCACGTCCGCACTTTTCGTATAAGAACCCACAACGTTCGTCGTTCGCACCATTCTACAAAGAATAAAAAAGAAGATGGCTTCGAACCACCTTGATAAAATGAAAAAATTGCAAGAATTCCTGGACAATTTGGGCATGATGGAGCAAATGTTAGTTAACCTAAACGAGGATCACTATTCTTATAGTCCCCATCGAGTGAAGATGGAGATCAACAATTTAAGATAACTAAAGGAAGAAGGAGGATGAAGAGGAAAGGATAAGGATGAGAGAATGGAACGAAAAAATTGAAAAGGAGGAAGAAAATGAGAAGAGGAAGAAAGAAGAGGAGGAGAAGCAGAAAGAAGAGAAAAAGAAGAAAAAGGAGGAAGAAAAGAATGAAAAGAATAGAAAATGTGTAGGACAGAAAATAAGAAGCTGGTGGAGAAATAGAAGAAATTAGAAGAAGAAGAAAACCAAAGGCCCTTTTCAGGGCCACTCCAATATCTCGAAAAGACCTTGACTTTCATTGCCTACCCCATTTTATTTTTTTTTAAAAAAAATAGAGACCCCTCCCTGTTTCAATTTTCGCCTGTTCCATTTCCATAGACCCATCAGGTCGGGACCGTATTAAAATAGGGTCCCGACCCTGTTCCATTTCCCCTTGACGCTCAACAGGCCCAAGATTTTTTTTTTTTTTGCCTATGTTAAATTCCCTTGAGGCTCAACAGGTCCACGATTTTTTCCCCTGTTAATTTCCCTTGAGGCTATATCCCCCCAGGGGTTTCCGTAATGTTAAATTTCCCATTGAGGCTATATCCCCCCGGGGTGTTTTTTAATGCTAATTCCCATTGAGCCTATATCGCCCCACTTCACTACTTACATGCTGGAGACGGTGAAGTAATATATCATGGTCTATTGTGTCAGATGCTGCAGACAAATCAAGGAGGGTGAGGACTGTAATCCTTCCGATATCCAAAGCAGAGAGAATGTCATTAACTACTTTTAGAAGATATGATTTATTATCATTTGAACACAACGGAAATTTCAGTAGTGTGAAACAAATGTAGAGAATATATGGTACAATTAATTGTGATCTGAGTCCATATGATACCGTTAAATTTGTACCCACTTGCCCGTTTTCAACACTTCGGTCTTATCTTAATGGCTGATTCCATTTGCAAGCATGTTCCAGAGGCACCCAGCACATAATTGAAAGAAGACGATTACCCTCCCCACCTATCTCTCTCTCTCTCTCTCTCTCTCTCTCTCTCTCTCTCTCTCCATTACATACTTAGCATGAAATCTTTTCAGGTATTTACAATTCGATTATAGTCACCTATATTTAATGGTTTTAATAGCTTAATATCCATCTCATCATCAAAGTTGAAATGAGAAATTTCGTTTTATACGAAATGTATTTTTCCTCTTATATTGCAAAAGTGACTTGAACTGTCAATGTTCACTTAAACTTCACGATATTTCGATTTCATTATTCTAATAATAATAATAATAATAGTAATAATAATAATAATATGGACTTAATGCAGTGATTAATCTTTAGAACCTCGAAGTGCTTTACAGCATTAAGTAACACATATAAACATATACAACGACAAGATTACAAAAACAAACAAAAAACAAAAACAAACAACTCGAAATTGCAAAACAAAAACGAAGATGTTAGGATTCCTGGGATATTATACATTAGTAGGATTCTATTTCACATTCGGAAATTTCTCTTAGCACCAAACAGAGATGGAGGTTATGGACTGAAACGGTGAGATGGCATATGACGCATTGGTGGTCTGGTGTAAATTCGTGGGACACCGATTAAGACTAGAATATTATCATCAGGTATATAAAGAATCCGGTCTAAAATGATTATGGGTGGGTTATGACTGTTTGAGTTTAAAATTGTGAATATAATTTAGGAGTTTTGATTTGCATTAATTTCTGGACAGTCAAGCTTGTTTTCCGACTAGGACGTGGCGGTAGAGGCAGGAAAAAATGGACTTAATTTTCTTCCATAGTAAGTGAGGATTGGAATAGTTCAAAAGATGTACGTTCAAAATTGAAAGTTGTGGTGTATTTAAGACGGCGGGATCATTGTGATGACAGGAATGTAACCCCCACAGGAGCTGCATGGGAACGACTTGATGGAGTAACCGGAGGCTGTTAGATCACAAACTTTGTCTCATCGCTTGCCGTTTACATTTTAAGCAAAGAGGAATGTAATCCAAGGTGGTTAAGTCTACTTCGCAATGTAGTATGGAGGGCCAAGGAGTTGTTATTTAATGCAGTTTATTAGATATAGCGTGATGCCGTCATCAAAAGACAGTTGTAGTACAAACGAGACAAAGACCAACAGCTCTCCCCCTAAATTAAGCAAATGAAGAAACACACTCCTACAGAACAACCAATGCATGAAAAAAAGCACCAATGCAGATGAACATGGTCAACAGACACATATGACATGAGAAAAAGAACAAAATTCCAGAGCAGCCACCTAAAGTCTCCTAGGCGATAGCGGCCATTTAGTCTACATTGAACTACAAAATTACATTTACCATGACCCATCTCTCTCAAACAGAAAGACTTACGCAAATAGTCGGATATTAAAACTTCTTCTTTCTGTTTATCGTGTTGGGATAACTTACCAAATTAAGATACACATACACGTACGCAAACACAATAGCAAGTAAACATTAGCAACGCATTACTAAAATACAAAATATTTAAACTATATATTTATAGAGAGATACAGACAGAGATACAGACAGACTATTGTATATTGTACTTGACAGTGTTCACAATGAGGTTCACTGTGTAAGTGAGTAGGGACAATGCTTGTGTAAACAACAAGATATTCTCTGTGAGAATAGATTAATATTAGGATCATTATCAATGTAAGTAAACATGTATATCCTTATCTGATTCTAGGACATAGGAATCCCTCCACTGGAAATCCTGTTGTACCTGATGTTCGCCATGTTTTTTTTAAAATTATAATTATGGAAATGGACCTTATATAGTTGACTATTAGAAGCGAACTTTCGACCCATATCCTGGTTCTATTTTGTGCCTTAGCTTTCTATATAATGTCATTCACTTGAGAAATTATTCATTATTGCCTTGCCATTTTGAAGTAGAATCAGTTTTATTGTTTTGTTCCACTTTTCATTTGGGCGCAATTATTTATTCCAAATATTATTCACTGGAGATACAAAGTGCTCATAAATAATATTCTTGGACTGGGACATTAATTTGGTATTATAGTGATTTCCGAGCTCTGCAGCATCAATGTCACTTAAGATACACCAAAGTGTACGGTATTACAAAAAAGCAGACAGATATAGCTCTACAATGATACCAAATAATCTGGAAGTTCAAGTTGTACTACAAAATACAGAGGGAAAAACCAAAAACATTCCCCTCCCCCTTTTTTTGTCCCACCCAAACTTCAGTCGTGGTCGGAATGCGATTTAGTGTCCGGATTTTAGACCTTTTGGCCTCAGATCAAAGGCAGACCGGTCTGAACTGCACATAGACAGGTGAACCTTTGCTAAAACTGGGATAAGGTGGGCATTTGGAATAAAGAGTGGTCTCCGTACGAAAATGATAGATAGAAAAAAAGAAGAAAAAATTCAACTTTTACCCTTCTGCTCATGCGCAAGCAAAATAACCAATGGAAAACGATGTTTGTAATACAACTAGGCATTAGTCTCATGGAAAATCTGTTGAAAGCCATGTATTACGATGTATTCAGGAATAGCCCCAAAATGTCTTTCCAACTCGCATTTCAGGTGAAAACGAAAAAACGAATGAGTTAATAAAAAGTGTACTTATTGGCAAAGCTCGTAAAGTCTATACTGCACTGTCAGGACAACAAAGTGTTGCTTATGTTGAGGTTAATTAATGTATATTCAAGGGTTAAGAGTTGGTACTTGAGGCATATCAACATAGGTCTAGGAACTGAAAAGAAGATACTGAAAAGATCCAAGTAGAATTTGCAGGAGAAAAACACAATTATTTGATAGGCGGTACTCAGCCAAGAATATTGATCAAGATACAACAACCCTAGGCAACTCATATTAATTGAAGAGGTCAAGAATTGCGTTCACATTGACGTTCAGCAATTCTTATCTCTTCCTGAGTACATATATTGTAAGTAGAATGGGCACGTTATTTAGGACTACTACAGATTTAAAAAAGCAACATAATCAAGAAAGAGCTATTTCAAATGCCCCTTTTCTAAGAGATCAATGTCACAGTCATGTATTGAAGACAATACATTTGTTGGGTCAAACAAAGCATAATCTGATTTTATTATGGAGAATTATGAACTATTCATGTCGAAGGGTTCTATGTCACTTATGAGCTCTCAATATCGAGGAGTAATATAGATGATTGGTGTAACATATTCGAAACAGCTCAATATCGAGGAGTAATATAGGTGATTGGTGTAATATATTTGAAACAGCTCCATATCGAGGAGTAATATAGGTGATTGGTGTAATATATTCGAAACAGCTCAATATCGAGGAGTAATATAGGTGATTGGTGTAATATATTCGAAACAGCTCAGTATCCAGGAGTAATATAGGTGATTGGTGTAACATATTCGAAACGCTTTCGGAGAACATTCGTATCAAACTAAGATTCATAAGGTGTGAATCGAAACTATTGTCTTCTTAAAATTGAACAAAGAGAATCTTTTACACCTTATATACATCTTAACTTCGAAACAATAAATTTACGTCACTTGAAATACCGTACAAATATTTATTGGAGAAAATATTTTCAACATCAAAAATGTAACATAAACCATATTGAAAGCGCTTTAAACGTATCGTTATGAGTTTTTTTTAATATGTGTTGATTTCAAATATATAAAAAGCCAGTTATGTCTCTGAAAAAGTGTATAACATATTGCAGGTGCCGATTTTTTTTGGTAATATCAGTTATTACCATTTATGTTCTGCCGAGAAAACATGAGTAACAACATACTGGTTGAAATGTTTTGGTCGTAGTTCTATTAATTTATTGACACATTTCTTTAGATGAAAATTCCACCAGATAATTCACTGCGGTGAATATTTAAATTTATTCTCTTGCACATTCCACTGGATTTTCAGTTGAAGCAATTCTTAAGAGAATGGAAGTTACTTCTTTCACGTTAGCATCCTTTTGAATTTCAGCTTGTTTATAACTCTGGTGATTCTAAGCAAACTAAATCAATAAAAGTGATGAATGTGGACATTTCCGTATTGAATGGATTAAATGGTTCAAGACTATTGTATTGGTCATTTGGGAAACACGACTCACAGTACAAAGTGCAAAATGGTAAAATGGCACGGAAGTAAAAAAAAAAAATGATTCATATAGCATTACACTGTTCTGACAGGTTGACAGGCGGAAATTAGTTTCGACCGGCCGGAAGTCAGATCTAATTGATATAAAATCTTGCCACATAATTATGTAATGTAGTTCATTCTGTATTCACACACTGGGAATTTCCTGCTGACTTATCCAGTGTAAGTAACACATTTATTATTATTATTATTATTATTAGTAGTAGTAGTAGTTTATCAGCCTCATCTATTTTTGAGCCAGATGAAATGTATGAGAGCCAGGCACGTATTACTTCATCCCGTCTTCCTGCAACAAGTGTGGAGAATATGGAATATATTTAGCTCAAAGATTCCTCTACCATGTCTGATGTTGTGTCGCAAATTCATATCCTTTCACCTTTGTCTGAAGTTATAACTTTTAACGTTTCTGGCAGATGTAGCATATTCATTTTCTAGGAAATAAGATGCATCAAAAGCTTGTCATGACCGATTTGCGACAAATAAGAGAACTTTCATATATCGTAGAATGGCACTAGCATGCTGATTGTTAGAGTATTAAAGGTTGTCTTAATAACCATCCTGGAATATTTTCACTAAACGTAGCTCGTATGTGTATTTTAATAGCATCTGAGACAAGTGAACTTATGTCTGAGGTATTTGGTTTAAAGAGAAATATCGTGTAAAAGTTTTTTGCGCTGCATTATTTTATGAACATGACGAATCAGGTTCAGATTTATGCCACATTTTGTACGTGAGATTTACGCGAGATTATCTGTGATTTGACTTTCATACATTTTAATATAGAATCATATGGGGAATAATATTTTTATCTCCGCAAATTAGGGCTCCAGAATATGTACCAAAATGTAATCGGTAATGACTTGAACTAATATAGATATGTGAGATGGAGACGTTTCAATTATCCAATTTCATTATTGTTTATGAACAAATGTGTGTTTATTATTATCTAATGTTGATAATTTTAATTCCTCAGTCACGGCCCAAAAGGCATTACTAAGCAACGAACCAAACAAAACTGTCAGTTATTGACATGAGCTGTACGAAGATGTATTGCCGTGTAAAAAGAGACCGTTAACAACCCGTTTCCCTTATAACAAGAGACCACTTCTTTATTTTGCCTATCTCGTTTACGATAAAGAAACAAAACCGATGTGAACAAAAAAGAAATCTAAGCAGATTTAAGAAGTGCTTAAATTTTTAAAGGATGTTGAAAATGACTCTGCAATCGTGACCGTAGTTTTAGACTTTTTTCAAAATGTATTTAGTTAGAAACTTTAATAAAATAAAGATCATAAATCCCAGTTCTCACATTGCAAAGAGATGTGTGAAATAAAGTGTGTGCATTTTATTTGGTACCATGTGGACATTGCTACCTACCTTTACACTAAAAAAATCAAAACAGAAAGAAGCCAAACCATCAATGTTACAAGTCTAGTTTGAAGAAACAAATATTGTACAAGTTTCAAATGGATAAAATTTTAAAAGTACCAATAACGAGAACACTCTTAGGTTAATATCGAAATTGACTAAAAATTAGTTTAAACAAAATAAGCAATGTATGCAGGAATTGAAGCTCTTCATTAAGTAAGCAGTGTATATATGGATTATACCTAAGTTTAGTAGAGGTCGGACGGCACAGCTGGTAAAGTAAATCACTCAAACATTTGTAATGTGCCACTTACTGAATGCGTCTGTATGCCGGCCCATATATACAGGTGGACTGAAATAGATCCTAGTAATGTGCACATCAACATGGAGCATGTTTCTTTTTTAAATGAATTTATCTAATGCAATGCAATAGTTCTTCTAGTACATACTGCAATTTCCGCCTGATTCACAAATGCTATACATACAACTTTAAACAGAAACTCTGGATCAGCCCGTAGCCAACAGCCAGTACACAACAGCCATAGCCATCAGCCAATAGCCATCAGCCACTAGCCATCAGCAGTGTAAGTGTAATCAGTGTGATTATTGTTTATATCCATGAAATGCTGATCACTGCCATCTCACCTCTGTTCGTGTGAGTTCGAGTTTCGGGTTCGCCCAATGTGAGTATGTGATAAAACTGCCAGTAGCTTCCCGTTGGTTGGAGGTTCCTCCCAGAGTTTTCTTAGGTTCTTCTTCCACCGATCATACTGGCCGACATGTATACTTTGTCTTGCGGTGAAAATGGTGTTAAACGTAAAACATCAACACCATTATACAAATGAAACCTTCAGTAATATCTTAATAACATTTCAGAAGCAAGGAATACAGTCAATAATTCAAAACAGGTCACCAATAGTATTTCATAAAGGATTACGTTTGGATTTCCACCTCAGTCAAATGAACAGCACCTCAAAATTATCGGATGCAAACACTTTCTGAAACTGCATAGAATCAATGAGAAAATAGCGGGAAAATTGGTGCACAATATAGGCTCAGTATTATAATGACAGCTGTCAAATTGTGGTCATGAACTCAAAGACTAAACAAAATATCGTGTTATTATTATTATTATTATTGTCATCATCATCATTATTATTACTGTTATTATTTTATTATTATTAGTATTATTATTGTTATTATTATTATTATTATTATTGAAAGTATGTTGTGCGTAGAGTGCATGACAATGACTTTCAAATCTGATACATACGCATCCACATAATGGAAACAACATGAACCTCAGATAACTGACACACGAAGTGATTAAGTAACAGACAGGCTGTTAACGTAACAGTAATATGTGATTAAAATCATTTGTCTTGCCATCCTCTCCGATCTAGCGTTTGTCGATTTACCAGTTTCTTTTCAAAGTTGTATGCATAACATTTGTGAATCAGATATAATTTTTAGTATGTACTCAGTGAGCATACAAATTCTTTCGAATATAAACTATTTCATTCAATTTAATAAATACAGGGATTTTAAGAGGAAATATGGTCTATAAGGATGTGTACTTCACGAGAGTTTCTGTTTAAAGTTATATGTAAAACAATTCTGAATCAGGCGGAATTAGTAGCATGTACTCTTATCACCATACACATTCTGTGGAAAATGAACTCTTGAACTGCACTGAATAAATGTATACATTTAAAAAAGAAACATGCTCCATGTTGATGTGTACATTACTAGGATATATTTCAGACCACCTGTTATCTATGGGCCGGCATACAGACGCATACAGTAAGTGGCACATTACATATATATTGGAGTAATTTACCTTACTAGCCGTGACGTCCAATGGGACCTCCGCTATAAAGAAACTCGGTTTTGGGTATTCAAGTCAACATATGTGTTGTGTACTAGTACTTATTAATACTCTCTCTCTCTCTCTCTCTCTCTCTCTCTCCATAATTTGATTTGCGGTCCTAAATTTAATGGAGTTTTCTAGTTTCTTTTCTTCAGAAGATCGCCCAGTCATGAAGTTTCAGAACTTCTTCCTGATGGTAGCAATTGTCGGCTACTTTTCCTCCGCTCTTATGGTCACGGGATTAGGGGTCGGATATACAGATCATGACAGCATCTTAACCCTGTTTTGTAAGCTTTGCACTTAATTTAATTAAATAATAATAATACTTATACTACTATTATTATTATTATTATTATTATTATTATATCTGTGTGTGTGTGTGTGTGTGTGTGTGTGTGTGTTGTTACGTCTCTGCGGTATTAAACAAACAGAAAAGAGTTAATGACAAAATGGATATTAAGCAAAAGCTTCTTACGAATCCCGAGTTGGAAATTTAAATATGCAGTCTGCATTTAAGAATAATATATATGCTATATATAGGTGACTATACTCGAATTGGCATTAAGTAAAAATATTGTATTATATATGTATAATGGAGAGAGAGAGAGGGGTATATTAATGAACTAATAACACTGAAGCGTTGAAAACATGTCAGCGATATAACACTGAAGCTTTGAAAACATGTCAGCGATATAACACTGAAGCGTTGAAAACATGTCAGCGATATAACACTGAAGCGTTAAAAACATGTCAGCGATATAACACTGAAGCGTTGAAAACATGTCAGCGATTTAAAATTCAGCGGCATCATATATGCTTCCTTGACACTTTCATTCAGAGAGAGAGAGAGAGAGAGAGAGAGAGAGAGAGAGAGAGCAAAATGTGTGAAAGAATTTTGTTGTTGTAGCATGTAAACAAATAAGTTACCTTTTGTGTTGATCTTATGTATATTTACACACTGATTCATATTACAAATTAAACATTATCTCAAATAAGCAACAGTAATTCTTTTTTTTAAACATTTGTTTCACTAAATTTTGAGAGTAGGTTATAAGCTGGATTATTTAAATATTTTGGCTATAATATCGTGAAGAATTTCTAAATGATTCTGCATGATTTGCATCTTCTGCCAATCTATTTCACCAAGTGTGTTCTATATGTATGAGGATGGCTGTGCAATTTGTCTCATCTAGTTAACGTTCAGTAAGCAATTCTTTGCAAAGTCATCTCTAAGAATCGGGGGGGGGGGTATGTGGTGTCCAATCTGGAAAGCATTCCATATTCTGCTTGATTTAGTTATTGAATGAAAGATTAAATAAGGTGCTGCAATCCTTTTTTGCGAACGCAACGTTGGATTTGGGCAATTTGAACTTGAGTATGATTTTAGTGTCGACGATGTTGCTAGAATACAGGATGAAGGCCCTTACGTACTTTTCAATAAAAATTCATTAAATATCCCACATATATTCATGTGATATTTATTTTCGTTTTGTTTTTTGTTTGCTTCTCTTCCCTTCATTTTAACAAATGTCTGTGTTTTCAAGATTTGGTCATACTTGATGTGCATGAATACATGGTTTCATAATGAGGTACTCATTAGCTGAATTCAGTTTTGTATAAATCAAGTGTACGTTAGTAATTGAGATTGTGACATTCTGATAAATAGAATGTCAAAAAAAAAAGTTTATTGCGTGATAATATTCAGAAAATTCCCTTTAAAATAGGTAACACTGGTCTACAGCCAAAATGCTTCCGAGATAAATGTAGTCAAACTTTACCAATTCTGGATCACTGACAACGAAAATGGTACTTAAAACTGCTGATTGGTTCTGGTTTTAAAGATACGATACTGGGTCATTATATACGACCACTGACTTGGGAATGGCGGAGCATAAGTGAGTTATAAAGGGAAGAGATCTCAGTTTAAACCCGAAATGACACCAAAAAAAGAATATTTGACTGGATCTATGAGTAAATATATATGACTGGGTTTGGACAGTACTTGCTTTTTAGGCAAAACAATGAATGATGCACTCTGAAGCTGGTATACGTGATACATGGTATGAATTGCATCATGCTATTCGTAGACGTCATGGATGATGCAATCATAACTAAACTTACATCACTCTGCTGAACAAATTCCTTTATATCAGCTCTAGAAATGATACAGTGTCGTGCTCGCTTATTTGTCAGTGTTTGATTTTGCAAAGGGACACATTTCTGTTTAGCCAAAGTGAGGAGAGATGCCTCGTACTTGCCTGAACACTGCAGATAACGTCTGCTATGTTTTGTGCTGATGTGACGTTTGCATCATAAAAGCGCAGTACACACACTATGGTTAAGAAAGCCTATCACCTTTATTTGGGCTGCAAAATTGGAAACCAGGACAAGAGGTAGGCCCCACACACATGCTGCAAAACTTGTCAAACAAATCGTCCCCAGTGGTTGAACAGGAAAAGAAAATCAATGCCTTTTGCAGTGTCAATGATTTGGAAAGAGCCAACAGATCATATCAGCAATTGTTATTTCTGCATGATGCCTCCAGTTGGGAAAGTTGTGTCAAAGAAGAAAAAGTGGATTATGCATTATCCAAAACACTCCATCAGCTATAAGCCCAGTACCCCATGGAGAAGGACTGCCGGTTCCTGATGCACCAGAATTATTCTCACTTGAGTCAGTCGAGGAAGAGGAAAAGATTAAAACTTCTTGACTTGAACCATCAATGTCGCATGACCCATATTTTCTCCCATCCTCCTCCTCTGAACCACACCTCATGACGCAAGGTAAACTGAATGACCTTGTCAGGGATTTGGATCTATCCAAGAGTAAGGCAGAACGCTTAGGCTCCCGACTACATCAGTGGAATCTCCTGGCAGGTGATATTAGGGTTCCCATGTTCCGTGACCGGCAAAAGGGTTTTGTCCCATTCTTCTTCACTGAAGGTGATATTGTGTCATGCAACAGCATCGATTGTGTGATGGCAGCCCTCAACATCGTTCATGATTCAGATTAAGGGAGACTGTTCATTAATTCATCGAAGACGAGTCTTACATCTGTTTTGCTGCATAATGACAACGTTTTGCCATCAATTCCTGTTAGTCATTCTGTCCATATGAAGGAAACTTATGGAAACATAAAGCATCTTTTGAGGTGCAAAAATTATGACAAATATCAGTGGCAGCTTTGTGGCGATTTGAAGGTTCTTGCTGTCTTGCTTTGTGTGCAGACTGAATACACAATGTAATGCTGTTTTCTCTGCGAATGGAATAGTCGTATGATATATTCCCACTACATCAATAGAGATTGGCGATTCTGACAGTCATTGGAACCTGGGAGGAAAAGTGTTCAGCATCCACCACTTGTTGAATCAAAGAAGTATTTGTTACCACCCTTACACTTAAAGGTGGCTTTGATGGATAACTTTGTCAAGGCCATAGGCAAACACAAGCAGCTTTCAAGTTCCTCCTTTGAAAATGTACAAGGTTAAGTGAAGCTAAGATAAGGGAAGGTGTCTATGTTGGTCCTCAGATTCGTGAACTTCAAGATGATGCATTTGACCGTGCAATGCGTGGCAGGGAAAAGACGTAATGGAAAGCCTTCCGCTTAGTGGCAACAAATTTTCTTTGAAACAAGGCCGGCAACTACAGGAAGTTGGTGGAAAACCTCCCCATGCATACAAATGCTTGGTTGCAACATGTCACTAAAGATAATTTTTTTTTGTACTCTCATCTTGATTTTTTCCCCCACCGAACTGCGGAGCAGTGGGCAACGATCACGGCGAGCGATTTCACCAGGACATTGAAACAACGAGGAAACGCTGTCAGGGCAAATGGAACCCGTCAGTGCTTGCAGACTATTGCTGGACAGTGAAAAGATATGCTCCATTTAATGAATACAATACACAAGCCAAGAAGCAACGAGTATTCATTGAATAAGGACTAAACTATGTACTTATATATGCATAATGGATTTTTCCTTTTGTTTCATAATACATTTTATTTATATAACCCTAGGTTTACAATTTATGATTAAAACTCTACTATCTACACCATATAGACAGCTGTAAAATGTAAAAAATTAAACATATTGAATATAATAGCTAATCAGTTGTTTTAATTGTCATATTTGAATTCAGAACATCAATAATAATAATAAATATCACATTTTATTTCTAAAGCAGACGACTTCTAAAACATTGTAGACCAGTGTTAGGTCTTGGGATAAACTGTACGATGCGTATTGAGCTTCTCGACGTTTATATTCGTTGGAAAGAATTAGTTATCAAATATGCAAGACTTTTGGCTGAATTCAAAATAAACATTGCATGCTCCGAATTTGCTAAATGCATTCTGTTCCATCTCTCTGCAACTGCCAGCATCTCTTCAGCATAATTCAGCACAAATGGCCTCTGAGGTAATAGGATTGTGCGGATATTGTTCAATTAATCAGGTCTTAACGAAAGAAAAAAATAGAACGCTTACTAGAGTGATTACATGCAGATACTAAAACTGAAATCTAGTGTTTCATTTTTATTTTGCAGTCCTCTTTCTACTAGTATTTCCCCTCCTAAAGCAAGACACAATTGTCGCAGCTCTGGAATCGGACATCCAGTTCTACAACAGGGTTATATGTGCAACGTCTCAAGACCGGAACTGCTTGGCGTGTTTTCCGCCTGTCACAAGACCAGACTGTACGGTTAACAGAAACTGCGCATGGGACGAAGTGAATGTTATCTGCTACCCTGCTGAACAGTAAACCAGTTTTTCTAATGTTGTTTTGGAATAGGAAACGATCAACCAAGGCAAGCAGGAAACATAATGTACTTCAAAACCTTTAAGCACAGCGGACTAGACGCATGTTTGTATCAACTCGCATTTGTACATTACTTCATTAATTAATAACAAATGCAAAATCGTAATCGTCGTTTGGATTTTCTTTTCTTCCTTTTCCTAACATTTGTTCTATTTCCTTTGTGATAACCGTGACAGATGTACCTTTTCGACCACACACATTAGTGCCAAAGAAATTTTACCGTCTCAGCAGGTGAATACATTTCAAAACTAATATCAATAAAAGGTATGCTTATTTTATTGAGCACTATTCCATGTGTATGCATTTGTATAGCAATGAGTGCACTTATTTTTCTGTTCCGATCAGTTGATTTGGTCTACTAAAGTTCACTTTAGGTGAAATGACCAATTATTTGTTTTATAAATTATCCCTTCCGCTGTGGTATTTCTATTTTTTCGCGATCATTCACGCTTTGGCGCTTTCTTTAAACGTAGCCTTAACTTTGGAAAAATATCATGTACACAGATTCACAGATTCACGAAATTACATCTGTTCTTAAATACGTGTTTAAATTTGCATGTAAACATTGAGAAGCAGAGTATAGATGGATTTTAATGAAGAGAACGTGTATAGGGGGCCTAGTAGTAAGAAGTATTCCAGATCAGAAATATAAATAACTAATGGTTAAATTTTACATTTCAATCCTCAAAATATATTATTTTATTCTGCCTCCATTGTTTAACAGAACCTCAGGAAGGACGACCTTATAGATAATTCATCTTATTTATTTATTATCCCCCCCCTTAACAATTAATTCCTGCAAGTAATGCCAGTGGTTTGGATTGATAGGTCAGAGACGAGGGATTAAAACGTCAGAAGTTGACATTGCTTTAAATTACAAGGAATGAGAAACTGTGTTGTATCTGAAATATCTCAGAATGCCTTGAGAAAAAAATTTATTTTGGAGATCCTGGTTTTCATATGGTCTTAAATTCAGCTGCTTACTTTAAACAATCCTGCAACATCCCTGCTGGTTTAGCACTGAAAACTAAGGCGGCAACCATTCAATGACACATTAAGAAAAACCGATGAGTATTGTCCAGGGGGGTGGACAGGTGTCCATAAACGTTAGAGACGTCAGTCATAACTAAGCTTACCTCGGCTTTATGATACAGATCAAAGGTTCGTCGTTTAATTATGCATGCTCACTTACATTTAAATAATCATAAAGAATTAAGTAAAAGCAGCTAAATTTACACTGAAATGTACTGAACTCAATCCAAAGAAAGACCCTCTTAGTTTATAGTAAGCAAAAGCGATGTCATGTGCATGGGAAGTTATCTCGTGATTTACAGGCCAAAGATTGCAGATGGGCGCTTCCTGAAAGTTATGATAAAGATTTTACTTACATGTAATTGTTTTGCATATTTTAAGGGATGAGAAAAATAGTGTAACACTAATTATTACCTTTAGCATACTTTCTAGATAAAACTGGTTTCGAGACATATTATTATTTGATAATCTGGCAGTTTGAGTTTTCAGTGTAAGTTTTAGGTACTAGTTCCTCCATATACGAAGAAAATAGTCTGAAAAGAAAGTCATTGAAAATCGTTTTAATTTTGTCTCGTGAATAATAAATATTGTTGGTACATCTTGATTCATATTGTGAACATCACATGCTATTTTAATGATGTAAATACAGTCTATTTATTGTTTATTTGTCTTTTGGAAATATTTAATTAAGTTTCGATGAATTAAATATACAGGCTACACTCAGTATGATGTTCATTAAAGTAACTATTTGACACTAAGTCGTTTTAAATTTAATTTGCACGCGACCAAGAGACAAATTCAGTCACCCTGAGAAAGTTTAATGTACAATTGGTATCTAATGTGTTGTTGATTAAAGTGCAATTAGTCTTAAATGAGGTCAATAGTATTTAATTTTAGGGGTTGTATATATACAATATAGAATCCGATAGGTCATACATTTTTTTTCAGATTGAAAGATAATTACGCAGCTTAGAAGCAAGAAATTCATAGTTTTCCTGTTTTTTCTCGGAGATCATTCATTTTACTGCAGCTACACCGGTAACAATTACATTTGTCAGGAGGTTTTTAGGGTACAAAGCACAAACACTCCTTTAAGTAATACATGTGGAGACAGTACACAAGCAAGCACTTGGTACCGCAGTTCGCAACCAAACCATCCAGTATATACAGTATATAGCGCTCCAGAGAATAGCACCCTGAGGCGATCTTCATTCGTTCATGTTTTTTTCGTACACCTTCGATAATATATTCCAGTATGACAATAATTTCGTCAGCTGGCGTTCAAATCTCCCACGGACAGCTCCTATACCACAGCGATCCATCAGTGATCCCACTTTAAATGACACAAGAGAGCCAAACTCTCAATTTCAACCGCCCTATGGGTATGGATTCCTGAATGGTGATTTGTATGCCCACAATGTACATTTAAAGACAGTCACTAGGCTATGTTAAAAGACTCAACGCCTCAAACGTGCGTTGTCTGATGCTCATAGCAGAGGCGACCATGGAGCTAGGGTAGCTGACACAAGATGAAATATCGGTATTCCAATGGAATTTTTTTTTAAAAAATCCAAAATAATCATGTCCGATGAGCCTCTAACCTGTACTTTAACGGCAAGTCTGCATTGGAACCATTCTAATTTGAACTGATGGTTTGATGCTATGGATGGAGGAATGATAAACAGTGTGAACAGTGATGTTTCGCATCACGGATGACGCATTGACCTTCGCGTCACAATTATCATCAACAACAAGAAGTAATTTCTTCGAATTCCATTACCGATGCAGCATCGTTACGCAGATCATGTTCTGAAACGCGCACAGCATATTGAGAGGATTAATGCAGTGACCATACATGTGTGTATATTGAAACAAGAGGTAAAGGCTGTTATAGATACGGGGGCAGTGGTCATTGTGATGAGTGAGCGGTTATACTAGTTTTATCCAGATGATATGCGACCGACGATTGTTCAAGGAAACGTTTATCTGTGGCTGAAGAGAGGTCCAAAAATGAGTACAAGATGACTTTTGACGATCGATTTTGATATTGGAGGTCTGTGTTTTGAATGGCATGTTTATGTTGCTCCGATAAGAGACAATCTTTTGCTAAAATGTGATATTATAGACGAGAGGGATGTCACTGTGAAAACTGGGAGAGGTCTTCATGAAATAGGTGTACGGATCGACTGTGACGTTCACAGGAAACATGATAAAAATAATTGAGTCCTTATTAAACGGGGCGTGACAGTTCCTTCCGAATCTGGGTTTATCGTTACGGCGACGTGAGACATTATTTTGGTGAAGAGCAATATTTCGTCATTTTCAGTTTGTTTTAGGACCAAATGTTGAAGATAAACGCTTACTGGCAGTTGCTTATGCTGTGGCTGATCCTAGCGGAGAAATGTCAAGGTCACGTATAAAACTTACTTGCTGAGCTACACCAGATCGATAGTGTTCGTGACGTTGAAAAATAAAATGGTGTTTTAGATCAAGGCTCTAAAGAAAATGTTGCAGAAGCTAGAGATGCGCGAGGAGAAAGTGGTAGTAGCGGAGATAAGACCGAAATTTCTGCTTTAACACATCACATTTGTGAACTGCACCTGAAGAGCTGTAAGAATATTGAAGAAGGATTAGACGCTTTTTTCAAAGGTCTCCAAAAGTACAGTGATGTTTTCGCCAGGGATGAAAAGGACTCGGTTCACGCACATAACCAAGCATAGAATCGAAACAGCAGGAGGTGCGCCTATTCGACAGCCTTTACGTCGGACTACCCAAGGGTTTAAATACAAAGAAGAACAATATTTAAAGGATCAGATGGAATGCGGATTTGTGTGTCCATCAGCATCAACTATCGTCCTGGTATGGAATAAAGATGGTTCAGTCAGGTGGTGTGTAGACTATAGGAAGCTCAATGGCAGAACCATTCGCGATACTTATCCCCTTCTAAGAATCGATATGTGTCTCAATGTTGTAGCCGAATCGAAATTTATTCGGACTTTAAACCTTCAAAGTGGATATTTGTAGATCGAACTCGATGTAACGAATCGAACATTTGCAACGAATCGAACAGTAACGGCTTTTTCAAAGTATGGACTCTATGAATGTATAAGGATGCCATTTGGATTATGCAACATTACAAGTACCTTCCAGGGATGTATGCAGTTTATATTACGTGATCTTCAATGTAAGACTTTCCTCATTTACGAAGATGATATCATCATATACAATCAGAATTTTCACGAGCACTTGAAAAGGCTCGATTAAGTCTTCCAGTGTTTGAAAGTTCAAACTCAAACCTTTAATGTGTGTCCTCTTAACGACTGAAGTCTTGTTCCAAGGTCACGAAGTCAGCAGTAACGGTGTTAGCCCAAATCAAAAAATATTGTTGAGTCTGTTCAGAATTGGGAAACATCCACAGGTGTGACAGAGGTTTAATAATTCCTTGGACTGTGATATAGTTTTCGTCATTTTGTCAGAAAGTTTTAGCGAAATCGCATCGCCCACAAGCATGACGACAAGAACGGATGTCCGATATCAGTGGCCTGAAAATTGTTCTGCGCCATACCACCCATCTTCCAATGGAATGGTAGAACTATTTAATCAAACGTTAGGTATAATGATAAAGGGCTACGTCACCCAAAATCAGCATGACTGGAATTAGTGTGTTAGTCTGTTGTTGGCAGCCTACCACAGTACAGTTCATCCAGCAACTGGCTTCATACAAAATATATTGATGTTGGGTCGGGAAGTAGTTATTCCGAAGGAAATGCTTTTCCCTTTATCTGACCAGGGAAAAGCAACAAGCCTGTGTGAATATGTAGAAGATCTCAGACACGATATGGAGAATTGATATAAAACAACCATTAGAAACAAATCCTCAGAAAAACAGGAAAAAGAATACAACGCGGTACTTAGAGAATTTGTTTATTTTCATGGATATGTCATTTATTATAGAAACCCGTTGAATAAAAACGGGATATACCATTGATTGTACCATACGTCGTTGCTACGGCATTCAGTACTACTGTGTACAAAAATCTTCAGCAAACCTACAACACACTCAAGCCATACTAATCGAATGAGGTGCCAAAGTGTATTCTGAAAGAGAAAGAAAATATTCTTAGAAATATGCTTCTCTTTCTTGTCCCGGTGATGCCCCCAAAATTGATGTCAATAAACATTGTTATGTTTGTTAATAAAACAAAATATGTAAACTGAGATAAGAATACATGATTTTATGATTTGTATAAATGAAGTCAAGCATGCTGATTACAAATGTGCATGCGACTTTCAAGATCGATTCCGTATAGCGTCAATGTATGTACTTTGTAATGATGCACGTGGTAAGCATTGAGAATGATACTAGAAAACATAGTTAAAAAATATAGTAAAAGTTATATATATATATATATATATATATATATATATATATATATATATATATATATATATATATATATATATATATGTAAGCTACGATTGTCATAATGCGTTTTATATTTGTAAGTACATACCTGTCTTTGCTTTCAACATTATTGAGACCTGGGTTATTTTATTACGTTCAATGAGAGATGCTGATAGATATATTGGTGTTTAACCGAAAACAATTTCAGACGTTTGTCATGGAAAAATCAGATTTATTTACTCTGAAAAATATAAAACAAACTGGACATTTTTATAGCAACGATCACAGAATATTAGGCTGGAAAAGACTGCAAAATGGTTTTCTTAAAAAGCTTATAGAAGATCTTAAAACTAGTTGCTTATCTGTTGATGAAGTTGATGATTAACACAAAATTTCTTTTTGATTATTGTTTTCACATTGCTTTATATTATTGATCAACACAAAATTTATAATGTCTCCAGCACCAGCGTTTGCTCTTTTTTGCATGCTTATAATGTTCATGAGTAAATGTATTAAGGCGATCTGCACAATATCGTTTGTCATGAAAATTACATAATCCAGATTTTATAAGAACATTTGTTTCGGTCTTACGACAATTTGATCGGATCGCCATCATCTCACCGTGCCTGACAGATCCTCTAAACGCAGCTTTATAATCATCCAATCCTATCATCTTATTTACTGGTTTCTTAATTTTTTCATCTACTAATTGCAATGTACTTCTTAGTCCGATAACCTCTGCAATGGGAACAAAGTTTCATCTTTAAACTTTCCTATCATTTTCTTCTTGTAATCCGCTGATTTTCGGATAATCTGAAAGATCAAACAGTTATTTATGCCCATGAATCTCTTTATACAAAGCATCGTCAAATATTTCGTACATCAGCGAATCGGTGTCTATGAACAGTAATTCTGCACTAAGCCAAACCTTTTTGACAAAATCATAATGGAGCCAGTACATTAGCCACTTTGATAGTTTCAACACTGCCATTCCAACATAACTTAGCTTATTCAGCTTTAAGTTTTTCCTTTTTGTGGAATACTACCAAGTTTCATGCTGACAAAATTATCAGCTTCTACAACCTTGTTTCGTCGTTTGACTTTAATAATGATTTCAACATTAACACGTTTCCTAATATTCTCCATTGTCTTGCCAAGCACACTATTGTTCATCAGTTTTAAAATGTTTCTCTCAAATTCTGTTGTAGCCACCGCTCTTCTGCTAGTATTATCTTCAATGCATCAATTCATCCAAGGTGATTGTTTGAACTTTAAAACTCTATGAACTTTTCTTAGCACTAGCCCATGATCAAGCGCTTGTTTCAGATTTTTATAACGCAACAGATACCGCTTTTTGTTAAATAAATTCGCAATCAGTATATTGACAATAGGTCTTCCGATTTTATATTTTTGTTTGAGCTCGAGATACTCCGGAGATAATAGATCATCTTCTGTCAATATTGATTCTGGACATAAGGGATAATTTCATATGCTCGCTATGAAGTTCTGAAGGATAGTCAAGATCAACTTCAACGAAATATTCAACTTCATTTGGCTCTTTTTTGTCTGTTTCTTTATAAAACTGTTGTCCGCTGATCCACTTGAATCCACCACATTGCACAGGTTCCCACATCGCATAACTATACAAAGTATTAGTGACAAGATAAGTAATAAAACTACACGTAATATTAGGAGCATACTCTCTAGTATATTTGTTGTTGGCTATCACATATTTCTTTGCTATAACGCTTATTCTATCTCTTATACTTTTCTCTATAAATCAGAATATCGCAGGGTCAGTAAATAGTTCTAGTTTTATTCCGCTGCAAGTTAGCAGGGCATCCAACGACAATCCAGATGCTGAGAAATACTAAGCTGGGTATAGCCCATAGTTTTTATAACTAACATCTCTGATATTTTCGAAAACGTCAGCCAACAACAGAACATTAGTAATCAAGTATAAATAATGATAATCGCCAAGGTTCTGGCAATCAAACTCGCTCCAAATCTTTTTCAGCTTTGAGTATAACGAATCGTTATCAGGTAAACCTGGTTCATCAAACTTATTTCAATAGTCACGGTACTAGTAATGTTAAAGTCCTTTTTAAAAAAAATAAATTCCCTTGCTCACCAAAATGTTCTATGAAATTATCAAAGTTGCTGCATCGTTTTACTAGCTCATCTAATGACGACACCATAAACTGTAAACTATCAATAAACATCAACTTTCCAAGTGATACCTACATATACTTTACAGTATTGTTTGGGATGGATTTAATCTTATTGTTGTTGTAGAGTTTAGAATGAGCATCAACACCATGACAACCAAACGCGTCGACGATAACATAAGCACCATATCCTCTCAAATTATTATAAACAACAGGAACAATAATGTAATCTGCAGCTGTCATTTGCTGTACCGCGGTGCGTTTCAGTAAGATAACAATGCTGTCTTACACGATGTTGCCCCAGCATTTTATCACAAATGTGACATCGCACTGCTAATCTAAAGTGGTGTCAGTGGTTTCATAGGTACGGTGTTTTCTAACATTTTCACGACGTTATTGACTTCCCTGATCAGATCTTTTAGTAACCACTTTGCCGGATCTCTTTCTCTGTAAAGACTATTAGGATGGGATATATCTTTATCAACAGCACAAACAACCTTATAGGCAACACCGCAATGAACATATTCTTGTACTATTCTTGTTGGAGATTTATCAGGGTTATTACCAGCACCTAATACCAGGCGTAGAATAGATTCAAGATCAGCATAAACAATAAACGGTACTTTCATCTTATGACTAAAGTTTACAGATGGAAGTATCGTTTCATCTTCGCGTGGGATAGTGATCGTTTGTACACTGGTACGATACTCAAGATGTCGATCTAGAACTTGCTGTCCGTGCAGACACCTGTAGCAAAAATACTTCCTTTCTTTGTGCTTGTTATACTGATCTCCGACTAGCCCATTAAAATTCTTAAGCAAGACATAATGTCCTTTACAGAACAGTAAAAGTATGTTTCTTGTGTGACGCTTTTTCACTTACATATCTCTGATAAGTATGGGTATTGGTCGCTTGTGACTCATCAACACCAAACACATTAATGTATCCTGTCAACAGGAGATCGTTATGCTCTTCGAACTTTGGAATTTGATGTTCTGCAGCAGGAAAATTGATTCTGCAAAATCAAGTTTGTTAACATGTTAAACATAATTCAACACTCTATCAACATGGTCTTTAGCAGGAAAGAACGCCGAGAGCACTGCTCATTGAAAGGACAGATCGTCTTTATTTTTAACGTTGATGCAGCGCTTAGAGTTTTTGATTCTATCAGGAAGCTCAACAAACGAACTACCCAGCAATGGACTATATATCATAATATGAAATAAACTTCTGTTATTGTCTGAAATCTCCAACCTGAACCTGATTCTGTATATTCGTAAATCTCCTTCCAGGTCTCCTGGTGTATTTCATCTGACAACGATTTAAAATCTGTTCCTATTAATATCTTCCTCGAGTTTGTTGTAATAGAAGGACATGTAAGTTCTTCGTCCTGCAAGTCGTCAACAACATGAATCTTAGACAACTGGACCTGATACTGGACCATGTCCTTCAGTCTTTTGCGCTAGCTAAGCTCGCTCTGCACAGCTGGCAGCAGATGATATAGTTCTGTTGCAGAAAAACCTTCTTAAAAAATATAGTTATTATCAAACTTCCAGCTGCTGTCAACTGCAGCAAATGCTGGTGCAATTTGTTGCACTTGTGTTGATTGAATTAAGCTTTTAAACTATATTACTCAATCGCATCATTTACACAATAATGCGAATTGTTAATTTAATTAAGTATAACCCTAATTAGAGATTAAACTGTACTATAGTGTAATGGGTGAAGAAATAAAGCTCGGCGCAGTCTAACAACAAGAAATATTCTGGCCTCATCCAAAATACGATCTTTATGCTGACAATATGCTTGGTGTTGTGATTAATCTTAAAACTGAGAAACGTATTGGAGTACTAACTCCAGTTGGTTATAAGATTAGAGTAAAAAGGAACACGTAATACTGAGCATACTGAAATGATTTAATTTGGACCTTGTTTTTGCGATGATATTCCAGATGGAATAAGAGTTATCATGTAAACGGTCAAGTTACTGATAAAAATATTGCGAATCTTGATATGCAAGATGATTTTCAGCAACATCATGTTTATAATTTATACGAAGCAAATGAAAGAGGTTTGATACGACACAACATAACAAAGACGGTTGTTTGATATCTTATTGTTGGTTACTTGCAAGTGATGATTTGTGAAACTAATACAAACTGGGTTATCTATAAATCGCACCGTTTTGTATTTGGGATGTTTCCTGGACTCATTCCGAATTGCTTAGATATATATCATATAAACGCTATCAGAACCGACAATCATCTTGAAAATTTAGATCTTGTAACATACCAAGACAAGAGCAGGCGCAGCAAGGCTGGACATCTTGATAATTTTAAAAATCTCAGACGTGTGATATCAGTTGACCTTGAGACAAAATGTAATTTCCTTCAATAAGATCAGCGGTAAAACAGTTTAACATTAACCTGTCAAAGATGTTGCCGATAGAGGAACAAAAACTGCACTTTCAAAGCGGTTCAACGTTTGAATAAACTTTTTCTTAATCATATCCGGTCTTATAATCCCAATTAATTCTGTGATTTTGATAAAGTAATGTTCAAACATCATGACTACATTTCTATCATACTAGAAAGCAATTCTATCTTGTGATTCTAGTGATTTTATTTCGTCATCTTTTAACAAAAGTTTATTTGTTCTCCATTGGCAATGACAAGATTAACACTAATCGGAACTGCTAGCGGACAGTGAAAACATTGTTTTACAGCTTCTTCCAATTGCTCTAACTTTAGGATGTCTACTCTGGCGTGACATCTTATTGCTGTCATCGTATTACAATAAATTAGATAAAAGTTAATATTATAATGACAATGCTGAAACTATTAGCTGATCTTTACTCTCATCTTGATGAGATCACTGTGCCACTAGTGGTATGTGAGACTGCAACACAACAAACAAACTTTGATCCTGAAACTTATATTTTTTCTGAGCAAGAGCAAGAACTAGAAGAAGGTAGAGTCCTTAACGTTGCTGCTGAAACAATTGTGGGTGTGTGATTTTTATTTTTAACGTAGCTTTAACAATTTTTCAGTCATATCGCTACGATGTCTGCAGTATGGCAGTATATAGTGATGTCTAGCGCACAGTCCTAACATTAACTTCTTAATGCTGAGCGCCAAGCAAACCAGCGGTTAGTACCCTTTTTGAAAAGTCTTTGGTATAATTCGGCTGGGGATCGAACCCATCACCTCCAGCATCCGTGGCGGACGCTCTAACCACTAAGCCACCAGAGCGGTACTGAAACAGTGGTTGCTAATCACCAGAATTACATCATCTCAATAGAAGAAAGATACAATGCGAGATATCATCTTGCTAAAAGGATTAAGAAGTTTGGTTTTACTGTTGCTGAACACCAGCTATTTTGGAATATGCTCATGCCTTTTATGAACATTAGAATACCAGATCGACCAAACAAATATCAAGTTTGATTTTAATTTTGCTAAAATTTTGACTTCGATGGCAGAGTGCAAACACTCCAAGTCTCTCACAACAGAAAGTAAACAGAATTTAATATCATTATGTCAAGTGTAAGTCTCTTCAGCAAGTGAATAAAATCTTTAATACTGTTAGTTGGAACCCAACTATTAAAACTTATTTTGCTCCAATAATACCTTGCACTAGCATTAGATCATCCCTGTTGAGTGGGTTTCGACTTTGGTGCTTTCTTTATTTTTGGTTGTTGTCTTTTTTTAGTTACCGGTCGTTGTCCTTTTTAACTTACCAGTCGCATTATTTTTGGCAGTATTTATCTTTTCATTTGACAAAATTATATTGTTTGTTTGATTCTACAGCCGGAACGAGTTGTACCGCTTTCTTTGTTGCAAATGAAACAACACCTGATACTGCAGCAAGACCTATTTTTCCAAGTACTAGAAGTATCTTTGGTGCTAATGTTCTAGTGATAGTTGCGAGTGCGTGACCTAGAAACCCACCGCCCATCGCTTGTGATCTGGACATTCCAGTAAGTTGTGCTGCTGATAAATTTAGTATGAAAGATTTGCCTTTTCATGATTTGTTACTTTGCGTTGGTGCCATTACTAATGTTGCTGCTTTACGAGTATCTCGCGAGGTCCAGAAATCAATCTTAATTGAAACCGCGTGTCGTTTTACAACAGCTTGTGCAAGTTTCTTAACATTTTCTTCCGATAAACTTATTTGGTGTGAAATATACTTCATTGTATCCTGTTCGACACAATTCACACTTTAATGCTCATTCTACCTTTTACAGCATCAAGTGTCAAATGTTATTAATGCATACGCGTTATCTCACTGGTCATCACCAACACCCGGAGCTGCTTCTAATGATCATGTGACTCCTATATCAGTCGTTGATCCAATAGTTTGTTCGGAATATTTTGATACATCAAAATGAAAGATTGGATAGAGTGTTCTAAACGCTTTGACTGAAATCTGAGATCCATTATCTGCGCCTTGGTACTTTTGCAGTGCCTCCATCATGTACACACGAGATACGTCCCGAGAAATGATCCGATAATGTTGCTCTTGCTAAAATCAACAAGTTCATTATTTTTAACTCGATCTTTGCTCGCGGTGTATTATAGTGTCACATTAGCTCAGCCCAGTTCGTAAGTCGTGTATAACTAAGGTATTAGTATAAGCCATGAGGGCTGCCTAAACAATGTCGCAGGCGAGAGTTAATCTCTTAACCAAGGTTACCGTGACCAAGGAGAAGATGAGGCATCTTGAATCGGCAGGGGCGTTAGATACCGCAACTTCCCACCTAGGTGTTCCGGCTTTGTCCTAAGACCAGAGGTACCATGAGGGACCAGGGCGTTTTCTAAATCCGTCCACACGTGGAAAGGCAGCGAAAAGAATATTGTCCGCTAAGTTTGATTCGATCAGGTCACAGTGACATCCAATCGGAATTGAGATGGAGGGTGTGATAACAATTTCGATCAGAATTATAATTGTTATTTCAATCCGAATAATAACTTCTAACTAGCAAGCGAAAATGTAGTCTTGCCTTGAAAGATTGATGAGCAATATAGGGTTACTTCGAGAAAGCCACTCCTAATTTGGCGGTAAAACTTAGGAGATTCGAAGGAAAGACAAAGCTTTGTAAAGGTCAGTAAGTTATTTGCTCGATTTTTGTAGAATATTACGGGATTGTAATTGTAATTATGTGTATTAATTACCTGTGAAGTGTTTAATTTACATGTGTATTTGAGTATTATGTAGAGAATTATGTAGATTGTTAGCATGTGGTCAGAATTAATTTTGGAATTCGCTATTAGGTTACTTAGTAGTAAACTAGTTCATTTATTCATGTGATATGTTAGATTTTACACATGCTTGAATTGTGAATATGGAAAATGGTTGAAGTGTGTAAGATTAGTTAATATGCATATATGGATATATCAGAGCATGGATATTTGAATATTTGTGTATTTTGTATGAGTTGTAAAATGCGTCTGATTGTTGTGATATTGTTTAGTATAATGGGATTAGGAATATGTACTGATGTGACGTAATCTATTGGTGCATGTATGAGAAATAATTGTTACCGTGCTTTTATTTCGACGTTGTTTTACCATACAGGACCGTATGAGTATTTCGATGTGAATGAATGCGTGACCGAAGAAATTTAATAGCCGTAATCCGATGATAGGCTTGGTGTAGTGTGACATGAGAGGGCTAAGGAAAATATTGTACCGTCCTTGTGTTTTCACAGGAAGCTTTTTGGGGGTCCGAATTTCCGGTTTAGTTAGGTCCCTAGTCTCCAAGAGGGGAGACGGAAGTAAGACTAAGTGAGCAGTCTGAGTCGACAAGTCTAGTCAGTATAGAGTCGATGAGGAGGAGGAAAAGGAGTCGAGGAGGAGAAAGTGGAACACGAGAAGTATAGAGAAGTCGAGGAGGCGAAGGAATTGGGAGAAAGTTGGGAGGAAGAGGAGAAGGAATTGGATGAATAGGAGAGATGAATACACAGATGAGTAGAATACAAGGATTTGTGGAAAGCTACCTCACACTACTAATCAAATGATGCAATAGGCTATCACAGGGTCGAGCGGAAGGAGAGTACTTGGGAAATTTTAATCATTTGACAATTGACGTCATTAAATTGTTATTCACTGAATTTCAATTTTTTGTACATTCAATCATTTAACCGTCGGCATTGCTGACTGGGAGCTCGGAGCTTTACATCCATCTTTCACTAATTTAACTTTCAACCAAAATCTAACCTATGTTAGACTTCTATAATAATTTAAATAAAATATTGGAAGCATCCCACCCCACACCTACTACAGTGACTGCATAACACCCGTCACGCTAAATATAGCTTGGAGCCACCTCAAAATTAGCAGCTGTCTCACCGCCGTTTTCTGTTATTAGAGATTTTATAATCTTGTTTAAATCAGTTATGTTTTAAGCACCTTGCGGTATCCTAACAGAAGTCGAGGGCTAGCTTGATTGAAACGTAATATCATCATTGACCCCCGGAGTTTACCAAGCAGTAGCTGAAACTAATCGTATTTCATACTGCTGTGGCGACGCTTGTGTCCCAGGATCAAGTTCAGTTGGTGGGTTCTCCTAACAGAATAGTTCGTACTGTCAGCTGTAGATTGAGATTAATCGAGTAACAACGTTGTTGTTGATAACATTATAACATGTAATACATAAAACTTACGCCCTGATCAAATCGTTATGTAGCACAAAACATTCGTCTGTTCTTAGAGAACCATTCGATCCGAGATGATCTAAAATTTCAATAATTTCATTGTTATTTCTGTGCTGACGTTTGCAACTTCTTTTGGTAAAATAAGCAACAATAATCGATTAACATGTTTCAGCTTGAGACTTCAATATTTTAATACCATAGCCTCTTTCTTCCTCTCCTCTTCTCTCATCAAAAAGTCCTGCATATACACTTAATTTATTTCTTTCACCATTAAATTATTTTCTCCTTTATTATATGCGTAATGATCTTAATATAATAAAACGACCTGCAATAATACCTTTTCAGCATTCATCGTATAAATGTCCTGCTTCCCCATCATCAGCCGATTCCATATCGTCAAGGGCGCCTACACTATTTTCTCTTATAGTTTCAAGTTGTCTGATAATTTGATCCCGTTCTTTGTATTTTATGTGTTTATATTAAACACATTACGAAAATTGATCTTTAAAAAAATTCATTATCAAACTTTATATATTCAGAATCAGTAATTTTATTAAAAGAATTATTTTAGCGAGTTAATAATTGTCTGTCGTTGTTCTTCTCTTCCTTAATCAAAAAACAATTTTTGTTTTTCTTCACCTGATATTCTTCACTCATTAGTTTTTGTATCATTTCTTGTTTTTTTCTGATTGTTTCCAGAATCTGTTTTGCAGCTCGCAGACATTTTTCTTTGAACTTTTCCGGATTTTCTGGTGATATGTTAACATCATCTGTTTGCTTCCAGAGTACTGCTTCAGTTACTAGCTTAACAAAATTTGCAGTTTTCTCTGCGGCCTGTTGTTGTCCGATACGTGCTTCTTCAACTTTTTTCTTAAACGCGGCTCTTGTCGTAACAAATTTCGTTAGAACTTAAATTTTCTTAGCTCTCATATTATAACATTCTGTTTGATCAAGTCTTAGTCGCCGGACCACTAGTGGTTTAGTAGCAAGAACCCGTCTATACCACAGCAAAACATATGCCTATAATCTCTTGCGAATCTATCAAACTAAAAGAATCTGTGCTTACTTTGGGACGTTGCTTTATGATAATGCTCAATAACTATCTCTTGAAACATTACAATATTGCTCTTATGCTATAATCTGAACGTTGGTATTTGTCGAGTTCAGCAAATAGTATAAAACAGCCGGCGTTTCTCCTGATGAATATAGATCGACGTTATAAAATCAGCATTAAATCGTTTGTTTATTGACAATGAAAAATACGACCAATCCTTTCCATCTCGCTGTTACTCAGCGGAATGTCTTCAGATACAACATTCTTACAGTCGTCCGAATTTAGTTCAGCAACAGGAACAATGTCTTCTGGTTGCCTTTTAATAACAAAATATCCTTCATTTGCACCAAGATAATATTCTTAGTTTTTCACTGTATTCGTTGAGCAATCGTACTTATCCTCCTGCGAATTAATTGTGTAAATATAAACTTTGTCATAGTTCAGAAAATTGTTAAGCGTCATATTCATTAACAGATTCGTTTTGCCAGAACCAGTTCGTACAACTATTAGGTAATGGCAATCTGGCAAGTTGTAATTATGTCGATGTCTGACAATATTTTCGGTATCAAAGTTAATGATGCTCATTGTATAAGAGTCCACACAAAGTTTTACTGTAGCAGACAAGATCGGACATTGATCGGCAAACAAAAAATTATTCTAATATTATTGATTTCAGTGATGATTGTCATCCAAACTTTTATCAGACAAGATATATTACAAAAAAAGATCGGAACTTTAGTTGGAAATGGTGACATAATGATAGAAGATCTCGAAATTTTCAACTTGGAAGTTGATTATCAGCTCGCATGAAGTGATGCAACTCAAGCTGTTAGCATGAACCAGCAAAATACGGTAAGCAGTTAAAAAGTCGGCCAAAGTGGAGATACTATGACAGGAAGTTTTAACATGGGAAACAATAAAGTAACATTATCAACAAACAGAAATGATCTTGTTAATATAACCTACTCCGATTTATCTTACAGAAACAAAATTGGATTTATACCATATTTAGTTGATGCTACTAACAATCGATGCAACAGGATTATCAAGCTATCCGGGAAGTACGCCTAATAATATTTTCTCATGGAACCATATTGGAACGGAGTGGGCAACAAGTGATGTTGACACGAATTGTTGGATTAAGATCCATGTTCCGACTGCAATTTATATTGATGTCTAGCACTGGGGCATCATGCCGCAGACATGTAGCACGATGTCCCACATAGTCACATTATCCTGACACCAGGCCGACCAGTTCTAACACTAACCTCTTAATGCTGAGCGCCAAGCGAGGCAGCTGTTAGTACCATTTTTGTATGTCTTTGGTATGACTCGGCTGGGGATCGAACCCACGACCTCCCGCATCCAAGGCGGACGCTCTAAGCACTAGGTCACCGGAGCGGTGCTTAGAAGGCTCTAATGATAATGCTAATATTACATTATGTAATGCTTGTGGAGTTTAAATTGGATCAGCGATACAGGAGTTTACACTTGACACAGCATCAACATTAAATAAGTACAAGTTTTTCAGAATCTTTTATTCAGATGTTGAACTATTCAATTCGGGTCTGATGACTTTTCAAGTATTATAGTTGGACGATTTAGTGTAAACAGTAAAAAGAAGAATTTTATGATGTTTTTAATCGTGATTATCTCGGATGTAGGGCTGCGGAAGGAACAACTTTTCAACCAGTTCAAGCAGAAGTAGTTGCTGATCGGCACAGTCTAAGATACGCCGACAAATACGATATTATTTCAGAAAACTGGTTAAATTATAGTCGGTCCGCGCAATCAGAGCAGAACAGATGAGAGAAATGTTATAACGTATTTGTTAAGTATTGCTCAAATAAAGCTAAAGCTGAAATGGAGAAAGAACAGAGGAGTTTATTCATGACAATATAGCAACAATACTCTGACGATTTATCGCGTCAAAAGCGTAAATAACGGAAAGTTTGCTGACAAAGCAAGAAATGCTCAACATGAAAAAGGTACGGAGTGCATAGACGCAATAGAGAATGATACTTAAACTGTTCTGGCAGTAAATGGTGAAACATATGATGATGAAGCCTTAACAACATCTTACTTTATACTTGTGTCATCACTAACACCTGATTCAAAGTTTTTCATGATAATGCTGAAGTTTATAATGCATTATATGCGATTGAAAAACTCGAAGCACAACTAGCAGCTGCAACACAAGAAGAAAAAAATAACTTTCAATAAAGATCTTGGTGATGCTGAAGTAAAGAAAAAAAAATAACATGGCCTCTTGACGTCGATTTAGTAATAGAGCTTCTATGAAAGACAAGGCTGAACCAATTTCGTTCAGAAGTTAGGAGAATATTAACAAAATTAGAACAAACAAAAATTAAAGAAAAGATGGAAAAAATCTTAAACTTGCCGTTAAACGGTGAATTAACAAATGATGATATTTAACAAAAATTGCTAATTCCTACATTTAACTTATTCGTCATTTAATGTGCACATAACTCCGCCCAGATAAATTTGAACTTAGTCGCGCGCTAGACATAACTTTCAAAAGAAAATAGATTTTTGCTCTTCTTAAAGTTGAAATATGGATCCATTATGTGTATGAATGAGCATTGCAACAACTTTTCCATTCGATCTGGAATGAAAAGATTGTTTTGGTATCTTTGTCGATTCTACGAAACTTTGTGATTATGGACTGGATTATCTGTGCCATTTCTACATGAAGTACATCGGATTTCAGCAGTGTATTGACATCTGCAAGTGTATCTTTTCTGTCACTGAATGTCTGATATCATAATGTGGGGAAAATATGAAGTCTTTCAATTGCAATTATCAAAAAGAATTTAATGTTTATTTCATTTTAAGTGTGGTAAGGAAGATGTAATTGCACTTGGAATATAGTCGAAATTACAGTACAATTTCGAAATGTGCAATCAAGCTTGAGAACCCATGACATAGCTGGTGTAACTCAGATTTGCAGAAGTAAGCAAGTACATTTTGAGGAAATCCAGGATGCAAAACTATAAATATTTTTTTTTTGCCATTCTTATTACCAGCTACAGAGGACAGTTTATGCCTTGTCAATTGCATGTAAAAGTGTTGTATATTTGATTGTACAACAATAATATTTTATGTTTTAGTTATGAGAATACAATGTTTTGTTATTGGCTTTCCTATAATTACGTGACAGCCGAATCGGAAACGCGCTTAATTTGTATACTGGCAATACACGTTCGAATCACGGAGAGACTAAAACAAATATTTGTTCTCTAATATTTATCAATTTTATTCGGTGATAGAGATTAACAAGTAAAGATAATAAATACAGTAGTATTATTAGATGGGGTTTACAGATAGTATTACAATTCTTGTTGTAATTGTATTTGCTGTGGTGCTCGTTTTTAATATTTAGGCCTGCTACCAAGAAGAAAATGTACTTATATTTTTTAATCACTTTCACAGAAGGATAAATTGTAAATTTGTTCTAGCAGGAAGGTGGGGTGGGTGGGTCCGGAAATCTTTCGAACACCGCAGCAAATACAATTACAACGAAAATTGGAACATGATCTAGAAAGCCCGTCTAATAATAAGTCTAATAATAATACTCATGTCAGTGATAAGGAGCTTGTATGATTATTTATTAATAAAAAACAGTTGGCTGATGCTTTATACGAGTCTATTATTCTTTATTATATTACGCTTGCCTATGGCAAGTATTGTTATAGCATTTGTTGATCTTGCTCTCAACGCATTTCGATCTTTCAAAAGTAAACTCTTTTCCATTATTAGGGAGACCACAAGCTAGTCGTATGACCCTGACCTTTCATAAGAGCTGTTTGAACATACTGTCGAAGCGAAATGCAATAATTTCTGAAGATTGGCTTGTAAAGTCTGTTATACGCTTTCTTCAGTTAAGGGGGTGAGTGCTGGAGTGCAGGAAGGTATGTGAAATTAAATTGTTTTAACTTCTAATGGGCGATTTTAAACTGGAGTTTACAAGTTTTCATTGGAAATCACAGGGATCGATAGGGGCAGGACTCTTGCTATCATTACCATGGTATAAGGTGTTGGTATAAATAAAGCTTCACATAAAATGATCTAGAAAAGAAACAAAAATAGTCAGCAGAATTAATCGAAGTTGAAAAAAATCCAGATAGTATCACGTGACCATTTGCATCCAATCAGATTGTAGAGAACGCGGTCAGTTCATAACAATTTGAATTATTATAAAATTAAATGATCTTCGATGGGTATTTATCGAGTTGTAAATTTTACTTAATCAATCACAAAGTAAATAAGGTCCGCATGACTTATGTTAAATTTGTAAATGATTAGGTAAATTTACACATCGATGAATACCCAAGCATGATCATTTAATCCTTATAATTCCAACTTACATCCTTTTTGTCATCATATCAGCAGATTTCATGAACAAAGCATTCACTTTTAGATAGCTTTCTTTCCTTAACCTCCATCTTTGTTAGCCAAGAGTTGTCGAGTTTTAAATAGTAATACAGGGTAGAGTGGGTCATGCCAATGATCTAAGGATCTTGTTACGATCAATTATTTAATATTAAGTAAAAAGTGGCTTAAACTTTTATGAAAGACTATTCCTGTTTTTGATATTATGCCACGTATTGTTATAGCATTCATTTTTCTTGCTTTCTAAATAATTTGATATTTCAATATGAAAATATGTCCAATATTAGGGGGATCCCTAGCTCGTCGTATGACCCTGACCTTTCATAAGAGCTGTTGGAACATATTGTCGAAGCGAAATACAATAATTTCTGAAGACTGGCTTGTAAAGTCCGTTATCTGCTTTCTTCGGCAAAAGGGATGAGTGCTAGAGTGCAGGTAGGTCTATGCAATAACATTTTTTATCTTCTGAACAAGATGCTTAACCGGCTTGATGCAGCTGTTCCGTTGTTTTGTGCCGTTTTCATAATTTTTGTGCTTGTTGCCTGTCTTCGTCTACGTTTTTGTGTTCATTATGTATTGGCTGTTCAGTTCGTATGTGTTTCTTCATCTCCTTGTTTTGGAAACGAGAACAATTAGACTTTTTCTCAGCTGTCTTGCTCCACTGCTACAACTTCCATTTGAACAAACCGCCATCACGTGATCCTCGCCAGTCAAACAGTTTATGCTATGATGGATCCTCATTAATTGCCTTAAATGACCACTCCATGGCTATCCACACTACATTGTGCTCTAGACTAAACGAACTGGGACTACATTCATCATGACCTAAATGTAAACAGAAGCGAAAAAAAACGTTGTTTCAAAGATGGCCGGCGTAGAACAGGAAGAAGAATTCCAGTTATCTCTCTTATGCCCTTTTCGGCTCGACAATTTAAAAATTCGACCGTTAATTTAGATAACCTAATTCAAATCCCTATTAATTCGTCAACCTTCGTGTAAACTAGCCAAGAGATACCTCTGCGTATTGCATTAGTCAATGCCGAATCAGTAGGACCACCGGAAAAGCGCACAGAAATAGTTAATTTTATCAACGACCAGAATATTGACAGAATCATGGCTAAAAACATCAGGCGATGAGCCCAAGCGTGCGGATCTAACACTCACTGGTTTCTCCATGAAGTCGTTCCCCCGTAACTCTCGCGGAGGTGGAATTACGGTCATTATAAACGTCTTAACCACACCACAACATTCAATTTCGACCACACATTGTTTGAACTAGTCCAAACCACACTCACACTGGAGCAAAGGTCAGTCTATTTTTTTCTGCCTATACCGCCCTCCTCCTAGTAGAAAAAAAAAACAAGCTGACTGAAGCAGTTTCCGAATCTCCTGGAGTATGGAAATTCGATGGGCGGCAACCTGATTATTCTTGGAGATTTCAACTTTCACTTTGACTGTCCCGGAAACCCAAACACATTAAAACTCAAAGATTCCATTAATGTTTTCAACCTCGAACAGTCAGTTAAACAACACACCCATAAACATGGTCACATTTTAGACTGGATTCTTCATAGACCTGATGATAACATTCTACGGTCCTCCCTGGTATCCCATGACCTTGCATCAGATCATCTCTGCATTATATGCCATCTTGACGTATCAGTCCCTAACCCTCCCCCTTTATCTGCTACTAACAGAAACCTCTGTATGATAAATAGAACCAAACTAATGCATGGCATCCAAAAAAAGCTAACAACTTGCTTACGTCCTACAGCAGAACAACTCGATAACTGCCTGCGTTTATTGCTCGACAAACATGCCCCAGCTACCAAGTGCAGAGTATCAATTCAAACGTGTTCTCCATGGTATAGCAGTGTTAGGAACCAGCTTCGCACTGCTAAAAGAGACCGCCGTAAAGCTGAAAGGCTTTGGCTTTCCACCAGACTCACTATTCATAAGCAAATCTATGAAGCCGCTAAGAAGAATGTCACAAATATAGTCCATGCAGCGAAATCAGCACACTACACTTCTAAGATCATGGAAAGTTCCAGCTGCAAAGAACTCTTCGAGATTACTAACAAGCTAATATCAAGGAACAAATCTACACCACTTCCAACAACCTTCTCTCCAGTCGACCTTCCGGACATGTTTGCAAATTTCTTCCGTGACAAAGTACAAACCATTAGAGATAAGTTTGACACCACAATTTCAACTGACTCGTCGTCACCATACAGTTGGGATACAGAATTTGAGCGGCAACCATTAGCAGCATTTGAACCTGTCTATATGGATTTCGTACGTACAGTCCTGATGAAGAGTGCACCAAAGTCATGTAAACTTGATTCAATTCCAACATCACTGCTGCTTGATTGCTTAGGTCCAGTATTGCCTTCACTAACTGATGTCATTAATACCTCTCTCTCTCATCTGGGGAATTTACATCATTTTTCAAAACTGCCACTGTAAAGCCTCTGCTGAAGAAACCAACACTAGACCATAACGATTTAAAGAACTACCGCCCAGTTTCTAATCTCCCATTCATATAAAAAGTCTTAGAAAAGGTTGTTCTATCCCAGCTTGTATCTCATCTAAATTCAAACAGTCTTTTTAGCAATGTACAATCTGCATATCGCCCTTGCCACAGTACTGAAACTACTCTTCTAAAAGTAGTTAATGACATTCTCTGTTCTTTGGATTGCGGAAAGATTACTGTCCTCAACCTCCTTGATTTGTCTACAGCATTTGACACAATAGACCATGATATATTACTTCACCGTCTCCAGCACGTATTTGGCATTCATGATACAGCCTTACTGTGGTTCAAGTCCTACTTGGTCAACAGGATACAAATTGGGTCTGCAAATAGAATACACTCCAGCCCAGTTGATCTATGTTGTGGTGTTCCACAGGGGTCTGTTCTTGGACCTATTCTCTTCATTCTATACACTCAGACGCTCTCAAGTGTCATAGATCATCATCCAGTGTCTCACCAATTGATCGGTGATGACACCCAAATATACAAATCTAGCCACCCAACTGAAGTTGATGCTACCATCCAAGGTGTAGAGAGGTGCATTTCTGATGTGAAATCATGGATGACATGTAACAAGATGCAGATGAATGATGATAAAACAGGCATTCTGATTACAACACAAGAACTTTCTCATTCACATCCTTTACCTCAAACAATAAATATCAGCAACAACAACACTAAATTCACAGTCAGTACGAAACCTGGACAGTCCTCTCACATTGCACCAACATGTCATGAACATATGCAAGGCTGCATATCTTGAGCTGAGACGCATCAGCTCCATTATCAAATATCTTTCAGTTGATGCCACTAAAACACTTGTGTGTTCATTAGTACTTTCAAGACTGGACTATTGTAATTCAATTCTGTCTGGTTCATCTCAATATCTGCTCCAGAAACTTCAAAAAGTTCAAAACAGTATTCTCACATTGTACCAACATGTCATGAACATATGCAAGGCTGTATATCTTGAGCTGAGACGCATCAGCTCCATTCGTAAATATCTTTCAGTTGATGCCACTAAAACACTTGTGTGTTCATTAGTACTTTCAAGACTGGACTATTGTAACTCAGTTACGTCTGGTTCATCTCAATATCTACTCCAGAAACTTCAAAACACAGCTGCTCGGATCATACTTAGAGTACCACGATCAGAGCACACCTCCCCGCTGCTCTGTACCCTACACTGGCTATCCATTCAATCCAGAATCAAACACAAAATTTGTTCTCTGTGCTACGTTTCACTGACTCCAGTCAAACATACCTATCCGACCTCACCCATGTATACACACCAGCAAGATACTTATGCTCCTCTTCTGACAATCGTATACTCATTATTCCTACTATGAAAACAAAGTCATATGAACAACGTTCTTTTGCATACCAGGGCCCAGCAACGTGGAATGAATTGCCCACTGAACTTAGACACAAAGACACAGTGATCGCATTCAAGAGTGCTCTCAAAACTCACTTATTTCGACTGCAAGAACAAACGTAAACACCTAATAATGTTCCCCCCCCCCCCTTAAATATTTCAGCATGTTTTTTCTATGTTTTCTAATTTCATGATGTTTGTGTTTGTAATAATATCATTATATGCTTTTTATCTTATTGGTGTTGTCTAATGTTGTAAAGCGCTTAGAGCTTCTAAAGATTATGCGATATACAAAGTCCTCATTATTATTATTATTATTATTATTATTATTGGCGATTTTAATCTGGGGTTTGTACACTTTCATTGGAAATCACTGGGGGGGGGGAGCTTGTTGTTGTCATTATTACGGTGTAAGGCGTTGATATTGATAAAACTTCACATAAAATTACATCGAAAGGGGGAACCAACAAAAGTCTGGAGAATTTATCGATGTCTAAAAAATACAGATTAGTATCATATGACCGTTCACATTAAATCAAATTGTAGAAAACGCGGTCAATCATACAAACTGGAATTATTAATCCTTTTCAATTCATCTGCGATGGAACGCATTTATTAGTTACAGGTATATTTTCTTTTCTATTGGGAAACAAAGGATGTGATATCATCACCTAAGAAAGCTAATATTCGTAATGATAAAATCCATGCATATTAGTTAGGACAGAAATACGGTTTTCATATCAATTGTTATTTTCGTGTATTTTCGTTGCCGGTCATGTATCAAAATTCATCTGGTGTTATACGTAATACATAAGGGGGGAACACATTAGAAATATTTTAAATGATATGTTTGAATTTATCTTGATGTAGTAATTTATCTACAGTACCTACATATACCTAAATTCCTTCATTTTTGAGAAGAAAAATAGCGGACTGCAAGAAATATTCACAAACTTATAAAATTCTAAAATATAATTTAATTGTGTCTCGGTAGAACTATATTTTTCTCATTTGTTTTGCATATGTTATGGGATCAGAAAATAGTGTAACACTAATTATTACCTTTAGCATACTTTCTAGATAAAGCTGGTTTCGAGACAAATTATTATTTGATAATCTGGCAGTTTGAGTTTTCGATGTAAGTTTTAGGTACTAGTTTCCCATATACGAAGAAAATAGTCTGAAAAGAAAGTCCTTGAAAATCGTTTTAATTTTGTCTCGTGAATAATAAATTATTGTTGGTGCATCTTGATTCATATTTGTGAACATCATATGCTATTTTAATGATGTAAATACGGTCTATTTATTGTTTATTTGTCTTTTTGAAATATTTATTTAAGTATTCATGTACTAAATAGCTAAGCTACACTCAGTGTAACATTCACAAAGGTGACTATTTGACGCTAAGTAGTTTTAAACTTTTTTTGCACGCGAACAAGTGACAAATTCGGTCAGCCGAGGAATATTTACGCTACAATGCACACACACACACACACACACACACACACACACACACACACATACATACATACATATAGATGAGAGGGAAAGATGGATAAGACAAGCGATACAATTATGGAGATGTAAATAAGCATGATAATTTTCAAGTGGATAAGGTCAGATCAATGTTTATGACAAACTATGGTATATATTAAAAACATTCAAAATACGGAAAGAAGAAGAAGATGGAAAAGACGAAAATGAAGATTAAGAAGGAAAGGAATCTAAACTTTTAGATTATAAATAACTCTTTTACATAAGGCAATACAGATGTAGTCATTACAAAAATTAAATCACAGCATCAAGGAAGAAACCGTTTAATGAATTCACAATATGAATTTTAAAAATTACACAGAGCGAAAGAAATTCAAGATAAAATCTCCGGACATGCATTGCCAATTCATCAACAATCTGTGTCTCTTGCCGCAGCCTCTTCTCCCCAAATCATTTACCAATCAGGTACAATCTCATTTTCAAAAGATCTTTCTTTACGTTTATAAAACGTGTACATGCACTTGTCATCTTAGGATGCGAAAGCAAATATATGTGGGTCGAAGAATGAAAAATGAAAGACAAATAACAATGTTACTAAAAGAAAGAAGTATACATTGAATATCTATCTATTCATTGCTTCATTGATGTGTATCTCATTCAACACTGTAACTGCTATGTAAAAAGTGGAAGCATTTCCACGTTTCAGCAAACAAATAAAAACAAGAAAAGACATATCTGAGTAACCAATAAAAAAGAGTGAGAATGACATTGTCATTCAAATGAGTTTGGAAAAAAGAAGTATATTTATATTTCATGCACTGAACATATTTATCAAAGTGCATGCCGTTTAAATTAAAAAATGACAAGAGCTGTTGCATGGCTTCAAACGTTTCACCAAATCTTGAATACATTACACTCTGCACATAATAGTGATTATAATCTGACGATATCCATGAAATGAAATGAATACTTAACATTTGTAAATATATATGAATAACACAAATGTACATCTTAACAAGTTAATGAAAACTGGGAATAGAGTTTAAGGAATGGTTGAGCTCTGATTTAATTTAATAGACAATACACCTCTTTACTGACAGTTCGGTGGTAAACATCCTAAATCCGCAAGCTAATATCATAGGCCGGTGACTAGTAAAATGTGTCTTCCAAATCGTTTATCAGTGACGTCATGCCCATAACAGTTAGTCCTTCAAGTAAAGAATAGTTTGGAAACTTCTGAACTGCATTAGGTAGCTTCATAATGGCGCGGTGCATCATGGAAATAAACGTATACATATTTTGTACTTTCACCAAGATGGATTATCTGCAGTCTCACAAGCACCGAAGTCTGATGCAATATTAAAGTGAATGGTTATAGCTATTCTTCAAGTTTAGAAAAGGATTTAGCCCGTTCGGGTACCCGAAAGCGGAACAGAAATATGTATATCGTATCGCACACTAGTCCACTACGAAGTTGGCATTGGCCAATAATAGTGTTGAGTAAATTAGTTACAAAGAGTTAACTAACTGGCAAGCTAATCACGGGAAAAAATAATATTTGTAGTTCTATACCACATTATCAGCACGTCAAAAACAGTAATGTGCATATATATTTTACTAATTAAATATTGAAACGGTTATAGTCACATGTCTTTAAGGTTACTTTTCTCATGCAATTCAATTTCACTCAATAGCAAAGCCAATGCTACAAGCAAGTTTAAAATAAATAATTAACAACGGCCCGGCCTCACAAGCACGTCACCCAGAGAAAAGGGAAAAGAAGACAACATCGCAGTGACGAAAAATGTATCTGCAAAGAGGTGTATTCGGTGTTTGTAAATGGTTAGAGGTAACATCTTAATATATACAAGTGTATAAATAAAATTAGTATACACGATGACAATAACGAAACCTCATTCATAATTAACATACCCATGGTAAGTAATGACATATTATTAGAAAATGTATTGTAAAGAAATTAAATACATGCATAAAGTCAAAATGTATAAACTCTTTCATTCGTTTTTACTCTAATACTATTTGATATTAATGATTGTATTTTAATGTGATAATTATTCTGAAGTACGCATTTAGCTGTACTACAATTGAGAAGTCTCCTGGTGCAAAAGATACCCACCAACATTGATATCCTAATATACATTTTCCTGTTTTCATCAGCTTAAATGCAAGTCTAAGACGAATCATTTCCTCTCAAAACAAACGTCATGAGTTAGAGATATATTTATTCAATTATTTCACTTTATCGACTTCAAATCGGAACGGAATAGATTATAATATTTGCGCCCAACTAATCACGCTACTTTTTCTTTACCTAAATTACGCAAAACCCAAATCTCTTGTTATTTAAGGCCGTCATTTTAACCGTTGTGTAAGATAAGAAAAGTTCATATTTAGAACGGGAGTTAAGAGAACAAGTTAGAAAATTCAAATGTATGTGACATCTGGAACCTATCAAAGCGACTGAAACTAGGCATGCTAGTAAAGTAACCAATGGGTTAAAATACCTGAATTTGTATTATATCAATATATATATATAAGTACAGTGACTGTACATACGAATATTTTGAATTTTTAACCACGAGTTTTATGCTCAAATTCATTATTAAAGGACTGATCAGGCGGAGGTCACTTAAGAAGAAGAAATGAACATCATCTGTCTGTATCACTGGATACTTATCTTGACAATATATACAATCCTAACATCCATACATAATACATCAATTCCCCTGATTTATGTCTAAAAGCATGCCGACATATCATACACATATCCACCTATTTACATTATATATCGAACATATCTATCGAACATACTTAATGCATACATATCTGCTGAAATTTAAATACAATGCAATCTCTTCTCCCATGGAACTATTTTCGAAAAGTGTTAAATTATTCAACCTTATTATCGACAGCAAGTAATTAACAGAACACGTTGTCTATATATCAACTCCCTAATGAAAATTCCAGTTATTTTGTCCGGATATAGGCCGAGCACATTGTATGATTATTAGCGGATTGCAAAATATATGAAAAGTTTAAGGAGTACTTCAGAATGCACGACAATCAACAATAAGGATTTGTCTTGCAACAGCACCATCATAATTATAAACAGCAGCAGCTGCTACATCAGAAGTTCGGACTGTTTTGAGTGGTGTTAATTGTTTGAGGTATTCCGTTTTCAGACAAGAGATTGTACTAGTGGTTTGAACACGTGTAATACACAAATTAGAGCATGTCTAAAATGCAAATATCTTTTTATATGACAACTTGCAAAAACTTTGTTGATAATCACAAGTATATCTATTTTGTTACTTCAAGATAAATGTGGCGGTATACACCTTTAACATTTGCAAAATAATATATACTTAACATTGGACTATGTTTTCGGCTTGAAAATAATTCTCCAGTGTCGCGTGGTATATCTTCATATTTAAATGAATCACCATTCTTTCTATTTTGTATTAGAAAAACAACGTTCAACTGGCAGCCTTGTCTAAAGCTAGAAATAAAAACTTTCTGTCTTCGAGATTGCGAGAATATTATATATGCATGTTTCATCAACTCCTGCAGTTACACGAGTTTTGTAATCGTCATTCTTTTGAAATAAATATTTAAATATATAAGTAATTGCAGAAACAATTTGAAAATACTATTGGAGCATTTGTAAATTCTTCAATTTTTTGCGTATCAGACTCCTGATATACATGCTTTGTTATTAGCCCTGGCAGGCTAAGATTTAAAATATTCTATGACTAACAAATAAATTGAAATGAACTTAACTTAATCAATGAACGATAGAAAGATATTTTTTTTAAAAATACAACTGCAAAATTGTGCATACATCGACTTAGATGTAGATTTAAATTTTTCACCCATGCGACAGAGAAATCTACTTGTTTTGCTAACCTTACTTTTCTTGTCTCAGTCTAGTCATCTCAGACCAGTCGTCTCAGTCAAGGTGTCCACGCGCTCAGAATTACGTTTTAAAAAAAGAAACCCTTGTTGTCTTCTGATGTGCCTGACGTAGTTGTACTAAAATCAAACAACAACAACAACAACAACAAAATATATAACAAAAACATAGTAACTTAAGTTAAATCCATCTTTGAGAACACACCATACAAAAACATTACGAGAGAGACAAAGACAAACGCATATGATGTCGAGCTTTTTGGTATTATGCTTGTTCGTTCCACGAAGCATGGTCAGTTTTATCCTATATGCAGGCTACCTCAATACATTTTTAAATCAGCATCATTAAATGTAGCTAAAGCTACCCAACTAGTATTATATACTGTTAGCTACATTTAATGACGCTGACTTGAAAATGACTGTGCTACAGATAGGATAAAATTCTCAATGCTGTGTGAAATGAACAATATAACAGAAAACACTTATCCATGTAAATATACTATAGACCTATACACTTCATAGCCTCCCTACTCTCTTAACAACTACGGAAAACTTAGTAACAGCCAGAAAAGTGTTATATAAAACATGCTTTTTCTAATTTTGTTAAGCATCTCCACTGTGCCCCGGTTGAATAAAAAATATACCTATAATATTTAACAACAAATAATACACTTACCAGCCAGAAGGAATAAAATTTATCCGTCAGCACATTAATCCATAAGCAAATTTCACTGTAGCACTTGCCATGTTTCCAGGACAGAAAAATAAATGTTCAAAGAATCCGTGAACTTGAAAGTCTAGCACATGGTTATCCGCTAGAATCCGATTTTGGAGGGTCTATTATACACGGGGGTAATTTTACAATCAATTTTAAGGACAACACAAGTATGTCACACACAGTTTCACCTCCTCCAAAGAAAATAATAGTTATATACGATAGTGACACATCTCTAATTACCCATGAATAATCTAAAGAAAGATGTTACTCTTCGTTACAGCTTGTACTAAGTATAACTACAGGAGAGCTGAGTAGCCAATATCGTTTTATTATTTACAATATAACTTTTCAAAACTGGAACTGATGAAAATAAAAGTTTCTTGTAATAAATATTAATTATTTATTGTCAATTTCATATAACATCCATATATTAAATGTGATAATACCTCATTATTATGCGACGTTGTATGTTGTTATTTTTCTTTGCTCACGCGTATAAATTGTGTACTTCGGACGCAACGGTCACACCACAGCCCTCATTAACATAGTACATATTTATATTAATGCGCAGCATGTAAACATTGGACGCGAACATTAGTGCAGATTTTTTTTTTTACTTTAATGGAAAATATTGGGTGAGAAAAATAATCTACGTTGGGGTTTGGACCGAGACAAGGAAATCTCTGTCGCCGGTTTATATTATATGTCTCCCCACTCGGGCAAGCCTTGTGGGGAGACAAATAATATAAACCCTTGACTGGGATTTCCTTGTCTCGGCCCAAACCCCAACATAGATTGTATATGCCTTCCACATTCCGTCCTAGTTAAACATGACGTCATTTAAAACGTCACAAAGTGTTATGCAACATGAATCGTATTGAAAAAACATGGCAAGTATTCACTAATCTAAATAACAAAATAAACGTGTGATAAATAGAAGATCTCAGATGGGTAATGATTTAATACTGAATTCAAGAGATGTAAAATATTCAACGAGTTTCATAAGTTTAATATTAAATCATTACCCAAATGAGATTCTTTATAACACATCGTTTTTATTTCAGTGGAAATTATTTTAAGAGGAAGAAGAACGAATATTTTTTTCTCATTCGCATGAGGCGCTGCACCTTACATTTGTTGTGCGAAAAAAATAGTCCGAAACTAAGCTGACTTATTAACGTTTAAAAGTAGACTTTACTTTTTACAAATAATAAATCAAAGAACAAGTGTCCTTCCTAATAAACATAACATTTTAAACAAACGAAATCATTTTTCAAAACAGTATGTCCGATGCGTGTGATGTTACCACTGTTTGATACAGTACCGGTTAGAGTACAGAAAACATCACAACTAAATATTACATTGTTGCGATATTCATGTGAAAGGAGTATTGCTGAAAACAGAAATTGCCATATTTATTGCAACATATTTGTGACCGGATATTTGCATTATTTGATTTGGAACAGCAGATTACAGAAGACAAAAATAAATTTCATTTTGAGACGGAATTGCATTACATATTTAACGCGTAAATATGTTTTAGTTAGAAAAAGATCTGGCAGATGGGAGACCGCTTTATGTCCACATTCTTCTGTGAACAGCGGTGAGTTTATTTACCTATATAAGTTAATGTGTAAACCACGTTTGTACATAGAGTGGACTCCATGGTACAGGTATACAACCTGTTGTTCTTGTCTTGGGGGTTTTAAGACATTTTTCATAGCATGATGTTATACATGACGAAAACGGCCCATGTGGGGGTAAGTTGGCCATATGCAGACGGACGTGACCTTTTTAGTCACAATTCCCTTTAAATAAATGGCCATCAAAATGTTGGTAGCAATAGTAAAAATAAAAAGTTCTAGTAGGCGAGATAACGAAATTTTCCTACAATCGCAGCCAACTGGTAAAGAGAATACAGCACAGCACAAGAAAATCATATGCTTATTTGGACCAACCAGAATCGCATAAAGTGTTATGAAATATGAGGTCATATAAAAAAGTATGAAACTGAGCATACTATATGTAAAGTGTACCGACTATGTCGTAAATAAAACTAAATCCATTTTCCAAGAATTCAGATCTTGAGTGCACGACAACCCCGCCTGATACTGCATTAGAACCCGCTTTTTTAAATTATGTGTACATAGTATGTAACATCACAATAAAAAATATTAGAAAATATGAGAAACGGCGACTTATTTCTGAGACAAATGTGGAGGATGAAGTCTTAGCTTAAATGTCCAATGAAACGCCTTCTGTGAGAAAATATGCTAATATATTTATGGGCAAAGAACACGAATCTCCGCCGTGAACACCGCTATTGATAATTAACTTTGCAATGACCATAATAAAGGTACTCTTCATTTAATGATATGGTATTCATATCATCCGGTAGATATTATACTGAAACTGTATATAATGCCAGATCTACTTATCAGAACTCTTAGGCAATGAGAAATCATCGTATCTGACACGATCATTCTCGTAGTTACAATAATGTCAGACCATATCGTCTTGTAAAATGGCCAGATCTTAAACAACTTGGGGTATGTCTAGCGTGCTACCACTGAATTTCTCGGTGTGTTGGTGGCTGTGCGAGAGGACCTCTCCTGTAAATAATAATAATAATAATAATAATAAAGACCGCAGCAACAATGAATATTATCATTATCAACATCATAATCAGCAACAGAAGCATCATGCAAAATATATAAGTTTTTGGCAGCATCCTGGATTTTATCCTTTTCCATGCAAGTCGTTATTATTTGTTGCTAAATATCTGTACAATTTCTAGAGCGTATAATACTGTGATCGTGTTATGTTTACTCAAAAAACTGTCCTGAACTGGACGACATGGCCCCTCCACTTTCATTAATGTATATTGCAATCAAGTGCCTACAGCGATGTCAGCCCCGTAAGTCTGCAAATGGCTTATACATTTGTAAAAACAAATTTAACTCTTTTCTCCACCGCTCTTATCTCAAGAGTAGACTGACTTTAATGGTAAATTTAGGAAAACAAATGTTATTATTAAAATTATGTCACTGTTATGCATATACAAAGAAGGACATGACCAAGCTCCAATCATTGTTGCAAACCTCACCCAAAAGTTCAAGTACGTGACGCAAAGGCTTGCTGAATTTGTTTCTGCAAGTGTGGCACACAATTTCCTGGTGACAAAGACAGTGTTTGCCTTGGGTCGATTCGAGAAAAATCATTCAGCTTTAGCATGGCAATGGCTGCCCAGAGATATCAAGATCTTTCTTAACGCTTCTCTTCGAACGACTTCAGTCTCTGATATTTGCAGTCTCTGATATTTTCTTCTTCTTGCTGCTTTTTGAGCAGGATAGACTCTATACATGGCGGCGAGGTCAGAATAATGAAGATGTAATTTCGATACTTTTCTTAAATTTACATTTGATCATCATATGAGACGTTTTTGTGTATAAAAAAATCTTTTACACCAAATATGTTCTGTCAAACAGAGTCGGAAAATTACAAAGATTTTACTAAAAGCTTTAATATAATGTTAAAGGGCTTTTCAGTTGCCAACCGTGTTTTAGTACTACAAGTTTTCAAAGATTAAATAGGTATTTTCAAACAGAGTCACGCCTTTCCAAAAGCAGTCAAACGCATTCAAAGAGCAGTGAGCGGGTATTCTAACAGATACTCGTTTATAAACAGCTGTAAAGCGTTATTGAAACGCAGTGACTACTACTTCAAATAGCTTAAACACCGTCTGAAAGCGACTAGACGCTCTCTGCATTTATGACAACGGTTAAGAAATCGTATAGATGGACAAACAAACCAATACAATCAAAATATATTAGTCAAGTTATCGCACCCGTACTGCAAGTCTGTTTTACCATTTTTCCCCATGAAATTCCGTAGGAGGCGCATGTATGGCATTATTTCGGGCACCTCCTGGATCTGATCCACCCTAGGCTATTAAGATGGTACAGGATTTGACCTAACTTTTACATTTTGAAGCTTTACCACAACAATCATGGACTCATTTGAAATTTAAATAAACTTTGTATATGATCTTGGCAATGTTTGAGGGCATTGATATGGTACTGACATTAATCAAGATGACCGCCATAGACCTAGTTGCTCATTCTTAAACACTGTATTACGTTCAAAATTAAATGAGTAAAACGGGGACATCGAAAATGAACTACCAGTGTACCTAATGTTTTAAAGTAATATTTCAAGTGTTGTGTGTGTGTGTGTGTGTGTGTGTGTGTGTGTGTGTGTGTGATTTGGATTTTTAATGTAGCTCTAATAATTTTTCAGTCCTATCGCTACGATGTCTGTAGTGTGGCAGTTTATAGTGATGTCTAGCACTTGGGCATCATGCCGCAGACATGCTGCATCATGTCCCACCAGTCACATTATCCTAACACCAGGCTGACCAGTCCTGACACTAACCTCTTAATTCTGAGCGCCTAGCGAGGCAGCTGTTAGTACCATTTTTGTAAGTCTTTGGTATGACTCGGCCGGGGATTGAACCCACGACCTCCCGAATCCGAGGCGGACTCTCTAACCTCAAGTGTTATGAATAAAGAATACAATCAGTTAAAATGTAAATAAATATCAACAGGAATGAGAACAAATGATGTCTGATCACATAAATTTTACTATCCATCGTGACTCAGATGCAAAGTAAAACTTGATATGGCGTCATTAAGCCCAAAAGAGCACACTAAATGAAAATATTCATTTGTGACCAGTATTTGATACATAAAACATGTGTCAAAAGTACTTGTAGTGGGTTTATTTTTAGTATACGATTAATCATGATGGCATCTCAAAACAGTATTAAATTTTTTCTATCATTCTTGAACAGGAGTTCATCAAACTTATGTTCAGGCTGAACATGGCAGTAAGTACTCCTTCTTACCTGAACATCATGCAACTCACGAATTATATATGCACATTCTTGAAATCCAATTTAACATTTAAGTCATTCTAGACACTAGGATAAACTTCATTAACAGAAAAGCCAAGAATTTGGCAATCTACAAAAGTTAAAATCAAGATGAAAATCTACATGCGTTAGTTAAACTTTATTATACCACCTAACATGCAAGTGCAAAGCATAGTCAAACGTGCATCAATTTGGATATTCTCCATCTCTGCGTGAGTAGATCAATGTTCAAGTGACGTTTACACCATTTTCATCCTCTACAAAGCCCCCCATAGACCTAGATCACTAGATCATGATCTTGACATAAATGATTTGCTTCATGCAGACAACTCTGTAAGGCATCGTACTGCTAATTATTTTCCAGTCAGGGAACCAGTAAACTGGAATGGGATTACAATTAGAGTACAAACAGGTATTCTGAGATGCAGCCATTGGTTAGTAAATGGATTTCAAATTCGTCCATTATACACTTACAAAATTCAACCTGACAACAAAATATTTACTTTATTTAGATAACCTGTATTTAATTTCCCACTGACAAAAGAGCATATGAAGTGTTAGTGTGAGTGCTGGTTATTGGGTGCAGACCAGGGAATCCCCCTGATTAGTTGCACGAGGCTTATGAAAATGATGCGAAAGACATGTATTTAAATGCTGAAAACAACTTCCCTAACTCGAATGAATGGAAGCATGCGTGGTTTACATGCCGGGCTAATGAAAAACTTCCCTAACTCGAATGAATGGAAGCATGAGTGGTTTACATGCCGGGCTAATGAAAAATTTCCCTAACTCGAATGAATGGAAGCATGCGTGGTTTACATGCCGGGCTAATGAAAAACTTATTTTTGTTTTTAATGGATTAACATTAGGTACTACAGAAAATGAATTGGTGATCCGATCCCAGTATCAATGACAACTAGGTGCATCTCACCATTTCTTTCGGCGTCACTGAATGCTTCATATGAAATTACAATACAATAGATTATTTCTAGAGTGCTTCAGAGCAGAAACAAGCAAAATGCAAATAATTATAGAAACATAAGCCTCATGAAACTTTACAGATGCCCAGTATCTACTAATTTCTGGATCGATTGTCCTAATTTTTACATCCATGTGAGACTTAAATTTAAGTTTTTGACCTGCTGAATACGATTTGTCATTATGCATTTCAACAGCTATATTTGCATTACAGTTACAGTTAATAACTTCATGCAATATATGGAATTAACCAGAAGGGCAGAGTTTGATTCTAGTGACCACATTAATCGTCTTGTTATACTGAGTTACAATGTCCACCTAAATTTAACAGCGCTGAGATGCAAGGTAGAGTAGTACTTTTGCAGCTTATATATATATATATATATATATATATATATATATATATATATATATATATATATATATATATATATATATATACTCAAAGTTCAATTTTGCTACCTATAAGAGTGAAAACAGCATCCAAAAAGTAGAACATGTAGCCATTTAATCGTGTGAATAAAAGGAATTCATGGTAGGAGAAATGCGCCACTCTATAAGATAGTATTATTAGACCCATTCTTACACTCATCTTTATTATCCCAGAATAAGTCATTAAAATATCGTATAATAATAAATATTCGGTCATCTCTGTAAATTTCAGCATCCTTGTATCCACACCCTTTCTATTGGTCAACAACATCATCAATGATTTGGATCTTGGCATACAAAAACAAAAACACCAGATAAATATGCTATAGTAAGCTGATAGACAAAATCGAATAAAAGTAAAAAGCCTCTATTGCATGTTTGCTCTTGCAATTTGAAAAATGATGCAAGGACTGAATGAAAGAATTGGCACACCGATGAATCACTAGATTCTAGGTCAAATATACTACCGAGAAATATGCAGAAAATCCTAAATTTCCATAATTAAATGGAAAACAAAGAGGAAAACTCAGAGGAAACTTTACTGAAGAAGCTTGACAACGATTTACGAGAGACAAATTCATGTGCTGTTCTTGGATTTGTGAATATGGAGGGATCCCGATTTGCCTTAAGATTTGTAGGTGTTACATATGGGTGATTTAAAACACGAGATAGTTGCCATACCTCCAAAGAAACGAAACAAGGGGAAGTTCATGATAATATAAAAGAAACTTAGAGCCGAAAGACAACAAAGTAGACACCACTAATACTACTACAGCATGTACTGGTATTATCATCCAGATGCACTACCGTTTTGGATTGGGTCTTCTTTTTGGTATAGCTGTTTTACTACGGGAAAACATCGATCCGACAGCATCGAGATGGGTTTCATTCCATTTCCAAAACAATAGCTATAATAAATAAGCTGTACCACGAGTCACCTCCTATTGCAGAGATGACTTTTCTAATAGTACTGCTCATTACATTTAAAATCTCAATCTGAAGCAGACAAAATGCTATTATGCAGTGATCGTTGAGGAACGGCAACCAATATACATGTATCAATTACTTTAGTATATTTACGTAAGTTCGTATCCATTGTTGTGATCAGTCACAGGCATTAATAATTATACTTATTTTATGCTCATTTATTTCTATATTAACTTTATATGGTGATAATTGTGCAGTATTTTTCCCTACTGCACGGCTTCATATTGCACGACATGTATATAAAAATGGTATCGTGTATTATGAACTACTTAATTGTAAACAAGCTGTTTTGTTCATTTCAAAGTAGAGACGTTAAAGCTAAGGATGTGGACCAATTCATAAATTAAATTTTCTAACAAGCAATCGAATGAATGTCATATTCGTAAAGTCCACAACGAACGTGCGCGATGCTGTATCGAAAATACCATTCTGAACTAAGCAGTTATTTAGTAGAAACGTTTGTAACCTTTCGCAAAACAGAATGGTTCAGACTATGACGAGTGCTCTCTAGGGTATATAACAATAGCATAGAAAAGCATATTGAGGCCAAGGGCTATTGCGTATCTATCGCAAGTTTACAAGTCATTCAAAATACTAAATTCGAGGGAAAAAAATGGAACTGAAGGATTTTGTCGAAAACTAAGACGAAAACGAAGTCTTATTTCCACAATACCTGCTTTGCAAATTTCACTTTTTGAGCCATTTTTGATACAATGTTTTAGATGTAGGCTAGCGAAAGAAGACATGTAGGTCATGCACTTAGCTGGGGTATTTCCAACAGAGAGCATGCGAGTGACAGGGCATAATCATGTCTTATTTATCTGGTAATAAGAATGTCAAGAAATATACTTACATTTTTCAGCTTGAATTTCCTCAAGATGTACTTTCTTAGTTCTGCAAATTTGAATTACATGGTCCATGTCACAAGTTCCAAAACTTGATACACACTTCAAAATTGTACTATAATTTTGACTACATTTACAAGAGAAATCACAAACTCCTTAATGTACTCAAAACAAAATGAACGTGATATTCCACAGCATCTTTTTGATAATTTCAAATAAAATAGTCATGGTCTCGCAGAATACAGAAGACAAACACAGGTGCAGTTGATTCAATACCAGCCCACTGCTCAGATCACATGTACATAGTACGGAATTAACTATGCTATAAAAACAAATCCAGTCCATCACAAGTAGAACCAAAAAATTGAGTTGGATCAATAGAAAAACAAAATCCATCCACTCCAGGCCAACTGGAAAAGTTGTTTCAATGTGCATTCATTCATAATATGACTCTAATTTTCAATTTTATGTAGACCAAAACAAGAAATTGTAAACTAATGTCCAGTGCAACGAAGTTCAAAGGTCACTGGGCAGTGCTGTGTCCACATTAATATTGTTACTGTGTATTGATGAATCTACTGTTGAGTATTTATTCTGGAATACATCATAAATTCAATTACATTATTTCTTCTAGTTTTTTCTTTTTGTATTAAGTAGAAAAACAAAATCAGTTAATAACAAAAAAATTACTGCATTTATATGGGGAAATAAGAACTTGTTTTTTCTTCTTCTTCAGACTAATACTTCACTTCCAATGCCATGCAGTATTACTCATTCACATATTTCCATAAAAATGCAGTTACCTATAATTTCTTCAGCTTAATTTCAGCTGTTTTCTGTTTTTACCAAACAATAAGAATGTACAAAAAGTAAAACAAAGTTTAAATAAAATATTTACTTTTTGTAAACAACATTGCAACAATCATGTTGATAAATCTGTATAATGTTAACAAACACTGATTTTTTTAAAAACATGTAAATGTCTCATTATCCTTGCATTGCACAAATAAGATATTCTCGATGTAGTTGTGAAATGTGGATGGTAAAACTAAGTCTCAGCTTAACTGATATGGACCTGAATGAAAGAGAAAAACTCCAAAAAACAGCAAGAGTTACCTTTATAGCTCACCATGGTATACCCCAACTCATTTTATTGTTTATTGCAACACCACTATCCAATCCCACTACAACATGCTCAATCCCTTACCCAGCTACCCACTCCTACTGCAGAATGGGACCCAAACTGATGTACATTAAACATCGTACACGTCTTCTTCCTATGACTTCTTGTAAAAAATCAGAATTGTCACTGTACTTGGAATGTTTGTATATGTGATTTTCGACCACCACTCTTCATAAGAACACTGGGAGGAAGAACATAAATAAATCCTCTTTTGCACACTGCTACCATGCCAGCAACTTATGTATCTGATGCAAATTCAATGAATTTACACCCATTGAATTAGGATTGGTTTATAAGTAGAAGTACACAAAGCCGATACCCAATTTTTATCACTTGCTTCTTTAATTACACCCCAACCTCCTATTACTGCAATCTTTCGGGTATTTGTGTCTCTAATGTTTTAAAATCTATAATCTGAGATGTATTATATTCAGTGTCATTCATCTTTGTTCCCACTGGAAAAAGGGCTTTCACTGTCTCTATTTATCACAGTCCTGGGCCATTTCTTTTTTCTTTCTCTAGGTAATGCGAATGGTATTAAGTTTGGTGTCCAAGTTTCATCCACAAGACATGGCTAGTCATCTTGTTCTATGTTCACCCAGATGATTCCAATCCTGGCATGGAAAATGATGTTGGGCTGCTTTTTCCACTTTGCATGTCCAGTTCATCTTCACTTGTGTTCCTTAATGGCATCAGAATTGGGTTTCTGTTTGTATATTCAGCCATAACTCCTGGTTGAGGGTTCTATTTGGACATCAATAAGCAGGATCTATTGGAGACAAGTACTGAAAAAGACCTGTAGCTTAATTCCTAGTTTTTTGTGTCTCTGCTTCATAAAGCAGCACTGGTGCAATAGTGGTAAAAGCATGGTGTGCCATGTCAATCTTGGTCTTGACATTTTCATGTTTTTCATCACATGTTCACAATGCAGCCAATGTACGTGAACTTATCAGTAGTCTCAAAAGCTGGTCCCTCTACGAGAATAGTTGTACCCTGGTTTGTATCGACTTGCATTTTGTCTTGACCACATTGATCTCAGTGCCTGTACTTTGGGCTATGTGAGATAGGCTATCTGACTTTAATTGCATGTGCTGACAATGGACCAACCACCATGAGAAATACAGTGGACCTTGACCCAGAAACTGGAAGATCTAGACGTTTATGACATTGGATTGCTGTCACAACCACTCCAGTTTTTAACTTAAATCATATTAAAACTACAATGTCTCAAAGAAACAAAAATAATCTTTGATTTTCTTACAGAGTAGTTATATAATTCAAATACAACCTTGTACAATTCTCTTTTCACTTTACAAACTTATACCTTTGAAACAGTGTACATACATACATACATACATACCGTATAATGCTAAATTAAAATGGCTGGAGCAGATAGCATTACTGTGATGTGATTTCATTTGAAACTCCAGAAGTATGCTGTATTAGTTTATCAGGTAAAATAAATGGGATTTTGTAAATAAGTGTCCCACTGTCAATACTAACCTAACTGACTAAATTAGATAACCTTCAGTTGTGAGGTTTTTAGAAAGCCCTTAAAGATTTAATTTTGGTAATGGTGGCCATTTTTACTGCAGACCAGAATCATGTGTACATACCTGAAAGGTCTTTATGCCAGATTGTCCCATTCCAAGTTTGATAGAAACTAGTTAAGAGGTCTTCTGATGAAGTATTTGAAAATAGCAATTGTTGACAGATTTTTTTCTTCTATTTCTAGCCACATTTAATGGCGGATAATTTCTACAGACTGAAAGCTCTTCATGTCAGGGCTATTTCTGTCAAATTTGAACTAAATCATTCTGTGCAATTTTGGAGAAGTCATTCTAAGGTTTTGCCAATGTTTTAAGCGGTGGCTATATTCGATGGTAGCTCAGTGTCATAGGTACAAATTTGCAAGTCCCAACAGTCTCATACCACTAATGAATTCTCCACAGGATATAATGTTAAAATATAGACGAAATTGATTTCTTCATTAGACTGGCATATAAAAACATACATGCTTCATTCATTATTAGAGAATCTTCTCAGCCTTAAGAGACAGGTGTTGCACAGCATTTTCTTGCACTTGATTCTACTAAACAGGGCACTCCTTGGTCTGCACCTAATAACACTCACAGGACTCTCACTAAGAGTCCATATGCTATTTGTCAGTAGGAAATTAAACACAGGACTCTCACTAAGAGTCCATATGCTACTTGTCAGTAGGAAATTAAACACAGGACTCTCACTATGAGTCCATATGCTACTTGTCAGTAGGAAATTAAACACAGGACTCTCACTAAGAGTCCATATACTACTTGTCAGTAGGAAATTAAACACAGGACTCTCACTAAGAGTCCATATGCTACTTGTCAGTAGGAAATTAAACACAGGACTCTCACTAAGAGTCCATATGCTACTTGTCAGTAGGAAATTAAACACAGGACTCTCACTAAGAGTCCATATGCTACTTGTCAGTAGGAAATTAAACACAGGACTCTCACTAAGAGTCCATATGCTATTTGTCAGTAGGAAATTAAACACAGGATATCAATATAAAAGTTAATAATTGGTTTGCAACTATAGTCAATGGACTGAAGTTTATGTAATCTATAATGAAAAACACTTTAAATCAATTTACAAGCCAATTAATGCACTTTTAGTAGTCTATTCTTTATTCTCCCACAAGTAGTCTTTCTCTCTGGCTGTAAAATAATTAGTGGTCTGATACCTACATTAGTTTTGTGAATGTTTCTGTTTTGACAACCATATAGATGAAGAATGCACTACATTAAATTGGGCAATTTCTAAGTACACACATTTATACAATTCGACAAGTGTGCAATGTTGACAGATGATAAAAATGAATGTCATTTCCCAAGAACTGAATAAATGCAGAGATTTTATTAATTTCTTACAAGTATGCATGAAAGGTGTACCAGTATGTACTAAGATGTATCAAATGACATAACAATGTTTTTCAACAATTGCTGATGCAAATATATTGTGGATGCCTAACATGTCTAATTTGAGTTTTCTGTACTTGAAGTGTTTATGGCAGCTAAGAGGTTCATTTTGCTTTGCATCACTTATCACATAAAACACTTATGAATATAGGCGTTTGCAACCAAAGGCTAAAAATAGATGCGACCAGACTGATAGCTGATACTAACTCCTCTTCATGCAAAGAATACAAGCTTTAATTCTATTTGGACAAAGTATGGTAGATGCTACAGCCACACTTTGAATCTGATATCAGAAACTACAGCTATACTATAGTGTCACAAATGATGAAGGTAAAGAGGAAAAACCAAAAGTTATTTTAACAGAAGACACTTTCATTTCAAAACAGTAAATATTTCGTATAACAAGAGTGTAACAATTGAGAAAAATACATAGAGGAATGTCACAAAAAAGATTTTTCGCAGGAAACTACAATCTTGTTTAAAAAAAACAACAAAAAACATGGATCCAGACCTTTCTACCCAGAGTTTTGATGCATTACATTAAGTCCTTAAAGCTGACTAACAACAGAAATTTATATATTTATCAGCATGAGGAGGACTCTGAACAAAGGAAGTGAATAGAAAATTCATCAAATTTCAATCTCACAAAAAGCACAAGCATTCAATTTGTATGAACCGTTTCATGAAGGAATTGATCAGAAGCATCAACCAAATTTAAAAAGCAAGACCCACAACAACAACAAACCCAAAGAAACTTTGAATAATATGAAAATCTCATCCAAAATACAGCTGACAAGATAGTGCACACAATATCATTTATTCTTAGAGACAGGGTTCATCACACAGTTCCTAACTGTAATTTAAAACTTGCAAAAGCATTTACTATTTTAAACTTAAGTTAGATGGTCTAGGGGAGATAACCTATACACTTCAACTAAAACCTAGTCGCGAGGAATTGTAAGAAATTAGTTAGAAATTAAGACATTTAAAGAGCAAAGTATATGATTCCACGTGAAAAGACAAGAAAACATTTATAAATAAATAAATTTCATGTCCAGTCCTGTGAAAAGAGCACATACAGGAAAGATGTGACAAAGATCTGAGATGAAATACGAAACGTGAATTTATTTCGATGGGGTGCAGAAAATATTACTTACATTTTAATGTAATATGTGCAATAATGCAGTAATTTAGGAGCAGGAAATACAACATTCTCACTGCAACTCGGTCCTTTTACATTCAGGTACAAAATGTAACTTAAAATAACAAGGCGATTAATGTGGTGACCAAAGCTAAGCTCTGCTCACATGTGACAAGTAGTTGCTAACTGTGCCTAAAGTGCAAACATCACTGGTCATATGAATACTAGTGATGAAAAATCATGGTCAATATAGATGGAATATTAAAACTTAAATGTCAATATGACACTGATGTAGAAATTGTGACAATTGATCCAGATAGTAGTAACCATTGTAAAGCTTTGTAAGGCTTATTTTCCATAAAGCTTTGTAAGGCTTATTTTCCATAAAGCTTTGTAAGGCTTATTTTCCATAAGTATGCATTTTAACCTGCCCTCATTGACTCAAGAAATGTTTCAGTGTATTCTAATTTTCATAAATAAACTAATAATGCTGACAGAAATGAAGAAATACACATACATGTAGTTATCATGGATACACATACAACATTCACCCCTATAGGAATCGCAGCACTAATTCATTTCCTATAGAACTTAATGTATAAAACATAATTTCTTCATTAGATTGGCATACAAACTACACATGCTTCCATTCATTAGACTGGCATACGAGCTACACATGCTTCTATTCATTAGACTGGCATACAAATTACACATGCTTCCATTCATTAGATTGATATTCTTTGTCCGATATGCATGAAATTCTCAAAGGACATGATGTTTCTCCCTATGATGTGCCTTATCTTCCCAAACACATGCCCCCTTGGCTAAGTCTGGTAAGGTTTGGCCAAACTGCACAATAGCTAAAGGCTAGACTTTAGTAAACAAGCAAAAAAGCCAGAGTAAATAATGAACAGTTTAATCCTTATCATGCAATTATCTTTTGAAAAGGATTGCCCCTCCAACATACTTTAAAGAAACCATATTCTACAGTATGTGTGTGTTTGCACCACCTATTGATTGGTAAATAAATGATGCACTAATTTGTTCTAACTAACAATGTGTGTGTGTGTGTGTGTGTGTGTGTGTGTGCATTCAACTTAGTTCAAATCTAGTCTCAAGTTTAGTAACCATACATGTAGCAACTATTTTCCCCCATGTTTACAGAGCAAGAGCTGTTTTGATTGCGATGCAAACTTAGAGGAATTACAGCTTCTTAAAATGTTGACTTTTCATCAGGATACACACAGGGAAATGTATGCTTGTTTACATTTTAAATTCTTATGACTGTACAAGTAGAAAATAAAGAGAAGAAACAGAAAATATTGTTTTGAATTTTCTTGTTACAAATATCAGATGGATATTAAAAATCTTGTTCACATTTTAGAAACAGTCCAAATTTTAAATTTCTTAATAAATTAATATATGCTTATATAAAACCACACAAGAACTTTGCTCTGAGTCAGAGAAATGAACTTGCTTGATACAGTGCAGGAACATATTTCTGGCCTGACGGCCTATACATATTCCCACATCATATCAAACTCGTTCATTCCGACCACTTGGAAGAAAACATAGTTTGCCAATAAAAAACATAAAATGACAATACATTCTGCTTTAATCCTCTAGCATTGAAACGTTAAGATTGGTGTTGTTGTAGTGGCTAAAAATATATGTAACAGCATATGTTTATCTAAGTTGGTATATATATATATATATATATATATATATATATATATATATATATATATATATATATATATATATATAAATTTCTAGGTCAATATAAGAGTCGAAAGCGCTCAGGCTAGCTAGATACTAGTTTTGCATTGTTCGTAGTCAGTTTATTACATTTATCTTAATCAATCCCTGATAAACATGATCCAGTGCACTTGAAAGGATTGTTATTTGCCAAATGATTTGTATTCTTTGTATATATATATATATATATATATATATATATATATATATATATATATATATATATATATATATATATATATATATATATATTACCCTGAAGCCCAAAGACCAAGCTGAGGAATTTTCTAAAATAGGTCACATATGTATATAACTTCTGGATTATATATGATATATGTTTTGTTTGTTTGGATATTTCTCTTGATAAATATTTGCTATGTTCCTATTCTCTGTTCAAGGTTTTCTATTGTCAATAGAAGCAGCTCAAATTATTGGCAAAAGAAAAACGACTGGTTTATGTACAAGACTGACCAAAATGTCACTTAAAGACCCTTTAGGTAGAAATCATCCAGACGCTCCTGGTCACTTGTGTTGTAAAGCATACCTACATGCCACTCCTAAATAAAATCATGATGTAGCTAGCAATATCGATCAGATGCAGACCTGCCAACCCTGACAAGTCCATCTCAGTAAGGCCGTACATTTTGTTCCATAAGTTTGACCAGTTTTCAGTAACGTGTAAACAGATATCATAAACTATTATTGTAAAGCTGGAAAATTGATTTAAAAGATCGGTATTCAAAACATGCAGGGACAGTAAACCAGATGTTCAACTAATAAGTTTGCAAAGTACACGTAGACCTTATTTATAGTACAGCTGCATAATCTTCAGTTCCAAACCCTATGCAGCTAAATGGCTTGTTGCTATCTCTCAACTTGATGTAATTCTTGGTTTTTTTCCCCAATTCACATGACAACAGCAATCCTATATCCAACCACGAGACATACTCGAACAGACATGTGTTTTCCAATAAACGTAACTGTGGCCCTTCCTGCTTAATTATTCATCTGTGCTGATTATTAACACATTTTGAGAGGATTAATTATTCCTTTCATCTTCAGGACTCGTAGTACTAATTCAGTTACCATAGTAAACTTATGCAAACACTGTGATATTAAAAATTCAATAATTTAAAAATTCTGAGTGCTCATGATCAAACCTATATTTATCAGTATAGATGAAACCAGGAAGTCAACTTCTGTGTACAGGAAAGGATATGAGCCATGGCATTTTCTGGGCCTGCATGTCTTTGAAACATGTACTTTCAATTCCACACCAAAGAGTCAGGTGCTAATTTTAGCAATGAGTGTCCCAAACTCAAGACTGTTAAAGGACTGAAATTCCACAAATGAAACAACGTATCTATTTTTTTCCACTTGCAACTAGGATAAACTCTCTAAAGATTCTCATCCCTAAAAGCCAAACCCATATATACTCTATTTTATGTCCACCCATTTCAAGGCTGGTTCCCATTTTTCCATATCATTAGTACCATGTGCCCTTCAACATGCATTGCTTGCTGGATGCCATTTTTGAAAAATTCTATAATCAACAGTTTGATCAAACAGACTTTCTACATGAAAAAAATATGTGCAGTTTAAAGCATCTAAGACATTACTGTAATGTTAGTCTGGTTCCACGACTAATTCCACTAATTGTAATATGAAACCCAGATTTAAATCAAACACAGATGAATACGTTTCAGCAAATAGACAAGAATATGACATTTGGATGCATTATACAGTGATAGATAATGCATCAAGTGTTTAAAGTTAAATGACTCTGAAACAATTATTCTTATGTAATTTTCATTTATTAGAGTCACTTCCTTTTCATATATGCCAAACTACTGAGTGAATACTAAAATATACTGTATTAATATGAAGATAAACATGCATATATATAATTCGATTTCCACTGATTAATGCAAAAATAAAAAATTGAGAGCTGCACATAAAGAGTTTCACCATAAGAATTTGATAATACAAACAGAAATATTAACAAAATCGAGATAGACAATCCCTGTGCAAATTCACGTGAAACAAGTACATAGATAATATGGTGAACAGTGGATAATGCAACAAAGATATCTTTAGTAGATATCATATAGCCATCAAATTATTTTACAAGCAAAAACAACTTTGTTCTTGGGTGTGCTACAAGTAGCTTATTATTTTGTTTCTTAAATTATTCATGTACAAAGCATCGATGCAAGTACAAGTGAAAGTGTTGAATTTGTTGTGGATTAAATATGCATTTCAGACAAGTCATGATCCGGAATTTTTATTTGTCACAGAAAAGCTAAATAAAATTGATTTTTGCTTCTGAAAACATTCAACCACATGATCCCATAATGGACTGGCTAGCTGTCCAAGGTAATTTTGCACTTCAGCATTCTGGTTAAAACAGAACAGGCTCTAGAAAATGACCAGGGTCAGTGTGTTGAGCCAAAGTATTACTATAAGACATGTGACCTTTACTCCAACATCAAACGGATGAGTTAGCACATTGCATTGTTTTATCTTAATAATAGTTCATTTAAATTATGAAAAACAAGTCCATCGTGGGGTTTAAGAAATGTATTCAAATGAAAACTTTAACCAAACACAAAATTTACATTACTTTGACCTTGAGTACATTGTATATATGTATTTAGACATGTTTAAAATGCAGGACTGAGTTTGCCAAAACATTTAATCATACAAGAAACTCATGGGATAAATGTTTAAATGCATAAGCTCATGGTGCATATTTAGCAAGACACCATCCAACACATGTGACTTAAATTTAGACATGTATCAAATAGGTATGTAGAAGCAAAATCACACCAATCAATGTGAAAAACAATGATCTCGCAGAATAGATTGTTGTAGCACAATGATGCATCACAAGGATGTAGACAATTCATCACTGAATTGATGGTTTATTAACAAATGAAACAATTAAGCACATCCTTAACATTAACATTTCTCTTTGTCCTTGACCCCAATAACAAAAAGAAGAAGCAATTTTGTTACAAAAGTGTTTCAAATGCAATTCCTGATAATTCATCCCAAGTATGTAGACAATCCATCATGGGATTTAGGAATATAATCAAAAGATTGTTTTTCAAAATTAAGTTACACTTTATATGACTATTATCTTGACATCAGGGTCATAAGTGCAAGCAATTGTGGAATGAATGGCCTTAGCTTCATAATGATTCATGTCAGGTACAATGAGGTTTAGGAAATATAAGGAACTGAAAATAAACTTCAATCAAACTTCAGCACAATTTTTCTATGAATGTGGTCTTGCACACAGAACCAAAGGGGTGGGTGCTCATGTCATATATTGAATCATCTTTTATCAATGATCATTAGTATGATAAGAATCCATCAACGAGTTTTAAAGAATGCATACAAATAAAAACCTTAAGCAAAGTCTTAAAACAATATTTACAACGACAGATACATCAGAAAACTTACTGCTATGTCTCACCTCCCACATACACCAACTCTACAAAAACGATACTTTAAGGTTGCAAAATCTTTGAAAACACAAGTTGCTTTATGAAATCTAAGCATTTAAGGGTACTTCCAAGTACTCCTTGCAGACCAGTAACCAATTTTCACAAGACATGGTGAATGCATTCCCTTGCAAAATAAAATAATTGTGTACCAATCAGGGTTGGAAAATATTCTGTTGTTTCAACACTATATAAGGAATATACTGTAATTATGATAAATAGTTTCAACACTGTAACTCGGTAAAATACATATTACAGAAACATAACTAGCTAGCTTCCGTCAGGAATTGTCAAAATTATTACCTAAATTTCATTCATGTCTATTCCTATTTTTGTCATCATATGAATAATTTAGGAAAATATCAGAATTTAGGTAAATATCAGAGAATGTGATAAGTATTCAAATGCACTTATTCCTAGAACTATCTAAGAGTTTTTCTCTACTGCCTCAGTGACAACTTTGGTAAATAGTAAAAGAACTATCAAAAGAAGGCAACTATTTAGCTTTTAGAAGCAAACAATAATCGTTTTGTCTCTGCTGATGACAGCAATTTCAAATTTCGTGATGCCAACAAATTTGCTGCCAGATGTCTGTCAGTTTTGCTGTGTGAATTTCCCCTAGTACCATTCACCATCAAAGGTGTTTCCTCCCAAGTTTCTGTGATGACACTTTGTTCTTCCATGGACACATCTTGTGAGTCCATCTCATAATGTTCAAAGCCTTCTGGTTCACATTGTTTGCCATCGTCTCTTTTGTTAATAATAACATCAACTAATACATGTCCCTTTTTCTTTTTGCGACTCAGAACTTGAGAAATCTTGTTTAATTTTACCTCACTGACTTCATGTGGAGTTGTTTCATTTGATGTAATAGATACACCCGAGTCTTTCATCTCAGAAGATGAATGTTTTAGAAAACTTTGTTTGTGTTTTCTTCTAGTAAGAGAGTTAATGGCAATATTTCTGGGAGGCACCCCAATCTTCTTTGGAGACTTGCTTTCCCATTTTAACTCCTCACCTAGAGAAACATCAGACATTGATTCATTTTCATCTGATGACTGCAAGGATTCAAATGATACAGAAGTCAATGGAACAGGAGATGATGTACTTGGTTCTGTATCGATACTGTTGTACTTTAAACAATTTTCTTGAAACATCTCTGGTGGACTGAAGCTGTCGAGCAAGGCACTGTTTGTCATTGGAGGATACAACACATGATCTGTTTCTGGTTCTCTGTGTGAAACAGTTGGCTTTAACATTGTATCATGCTCCAAATAACTGATGTGGTTGCCCATCTTTTCAAGGTGGAAAAAACCTAACTTTGGAACTGAAAGGCCACTGTTGTCCATCGAGCATGAACTTGCAGAATCTTTAACTTGTAAATATGAAGGATGACAATTACTGCCCTTACCTTCATGAGCAGACCCTGTAATAAAGGGGCTGCTATCTGAATTAGAACTGTCATGGCACTCAGTAATATCCACCTTCATAGGAATTGTCGTCATCATCTTGTCCTTGTCTGTGGATCCAAAACTAGTTTCTGCTGCACTTTCATCAATTGATTTCTCCTCTACTATATATGATATTTTCTCCATTACATCATCTAATAAGCTGTTGCTATCCATGATTCTTAAAGGAATGCTGTCAAGTTCATATCCATCTTTACTTTGTATTTCTGTTTCATCTGTATCTGTTTGAATTTTAAGATCTTTGGCTTTAAAATGTTTGGTTTCATGAAAACTAGGCTCTGTGAGCTTTTTGTGTCTAGAGTCATCTATGGAATTCATACATTGATGAGGAAATGAATAAATTACTTCTGAATCAGAATAATATGTATTCTGCGCACAGTCTGTTACCAATATTTGTGGAATACATCTTTTATGATGAGCCTGGTCTAAGTGTTTTCTCTGTGAGGAGTCTATCAAGGGAGACCAATATTTAGATTGAACAGAAGAATACAAAGGAACATCAGAAGAAGACAACAATGAACATGCAGGTAAAGTATTGTTCATGCGAGTGAAATCTGAAACAAGCTCAGATGACATAACAGCATGCAAACATGATGCAACAGTATGTGCACCTACGATGTCTGATGGCGTGTGGTCAACGCTAATGATAGAGTCTGTTTCATCATTACAAGCCTTCACCATTGTGACATTGCTGGTAGAAGAGTGGTTACAGTTGAGATTGCGTTCTGAATGAAAAGATGACTGCACGTTATTTGAAGCTAGTACGGCCACAACATCTCCATCATTTATGCTTCTAAGACTACCTTGCTCCTCCCTCCTTCGTGGTCGAGGTCCCTTGTGGAAATATTCACTGGAAAACAAAGCAAGGCATTAACAGGAAATAACATATAAATTCTGTATTTTATGTAGGCTGAATGCACTACTGTCAGTGATATACAGTTATTCACAATACTGAAAAGTTGCATCAAAATAATGACGATAAGCACTTCACTTAAGATGAACCATTCTCTATAAAATAAATAGTTTTTAAAAATTTAATTTTGGAATGGTAAAACAACTTGTTCTATATCATGAATTATCAATCAGTGCTATTGTTGAATTAGTCCAGGCTGATTTATGGACTTACTCTGAAGTTCCAAAGTACTGGCATTTATTATATACTTAAGTATGAAACAGAGATCTTTAAGTGAAATAATTTTCATATTTTTGGGCATTCCTATATTTTCACATGTGAAAATATAAGATTTCCCACCATGCCATGTGACTCTTGATTGTGTGTGCCTAAAAAAGTCATACCTGCAGCAATAAAAAGAAGTACTTTGTGGGCTAGAACATATAACGAAACTGTCTTAAACTTCAGACATGGAAATTATTCTTTGATAAATAAATTTGACTACACACCATTCACGTCTCTCTGAAGTTATTTCCCCTTACGTCCTTAACAACAAAAACAAATGCTGTTATGCATCACTGAATCAGGCTGACATTGTTTGTAAATAGGATAAAATAGTTTCCAAATGAGAAAAATATAATTTTCTGCAACACATTTGGTCAACCTTATCCTACTGCTTTCTCAAGTCAAGTATATTCATATAATCAGCATATGAAAGTGAGGTGAACTTGCAATAATGGGGTGGGGTGAGCATTCTGTGCCAAAAAGTGTGATTTCTGTTTTAGATGTTCAAAGTACCTTTCACAATTTTAGTCATATTGATGTTTGCAGTATGACAGTTTATAGTGATGCTTAATGCTGGGGCTCATAGAGCATCATGTCCCACACAGTCACATAATCCTGACACCAGGCCAACCAATCCTAACATTAACCTCCTAATGCTAAGTACTAAGCAAGGCAGCTACTAGAACCATTTTTATAAGTCTTTGGTACAACTCATCCAGGGTTTGAACCTGTGACCTCTCACATCATAGGCAGACACTCTAACCACTCTCAGTTATTAAAAGGCAGATCACACAGTACCTCGATGTATTTAATATAATATTTTCGATCAGTTACAACATTTTGCTGCAATAATATTATATGGGTAACTCTTTACTATCTGGAGATCATTGCATATAATAGTCTGAGTTGACTAGCATGATTAAATTCAAGGCATATTTTGTTACCAAGTAGTGATCACTTTAAGAACTGAAAATATTTATATCTACCACACTGTACGTGTTGTTTGCCTTCAAAAGTCTTGCATTATTTTACCTACATAAAAATGACAAATGGTTATCTGCATCAGGTAAGTTATTTGCATCAGGTAAATTATCTGTATTAGGTAAGTTGTCTGTATCAAGTAAGTCATCTGTATCAGGTAAGATCATCAAAATACAAATTTAAGACAAGATAGCTTTGGTCTTGAAATTAAACATGGAATATCATGTTTCCTCTTGCAATTTCAGAAAGAATCATTTTAAAACATTGAATACTGATTGCTGTCTTAAAGATAAAACCCTGAATGTTCATATCTTAAAACAATGAATATTGGTTCATATCTTAACACAATGAGTATTGATTCATATCTTAAAACACTGAGTATTGGTTCATATCTTAAAACACTGAGTATTGCTTTGTATCTTAAACACTGAGTATTGGTTTGTATCTTAAACACTGAGTATTGGTTTTGTATCTTAAAACACTGAGTATTGGTTTGTATCATAAAACACTGAGTATTGGTTTGTATCTTAAAACACTGAGTACTGATTCATATTTTAAAACACTGAGTATTGGTTTGTATCTTAAAACACTGAGTATTGGTTTGTATCTTAAAACACTGAGTATTGGTTTGTATCTTAAAACACTGAGTACTGATTCATATTTTAAAACACTGAGTATTGGTTTGTATCTTAAAACACTCAGTATTGATTCATATCTTAATACACTGAGTATTGGTTTGTATCTTAAAACACTGAATATTGGTTTATATCTTAATACACTGAGTATTGGTTTGTATCTTAAAACACTGAGTATTGGTTTGTATCTTAAAACACTGAATACTGGTTTATATCTTAATACACTGAGTATTGGTTTGTATCTTAAAACACTGAGTATTGGTTTGTATCTTAAAACACTGAGTATTGGTTTGTATCTTAAAACACTGAGTACTGATTCATATTTTAAAACACTGAGTATTGGTTTGTATCTTAAAACACTCAGTATTGATTCATATCTTAATACACTGAGTATTGGTTTGTATCTTAATACACTGAGTATTGGTTTATATCTTAAAACACTGAATATTGGTTCATATCTTAAAACACTGAGTATTGGTTCATATCTTAAAACACTGAGTATTGGTTTGTATCTTAAAACACTGAGTACTGATTCATATTTTAAAACACTGAGTATTGGTTTGTATCTTAAAACACTCAGTATTGATTCATATCTTAATACACTGAGTATTGGTTTGTATCTTAAAACACTGAATATTGGTTTATATCTTAATACACTGAGTATTGGTTTGTATCTTAAAACACTGAGTATTGGTTTGTATCTTAAAACACTGAATACTGGTTTATATCTTAATACACTGAGTATTGGTTTGTATCTTAAAACACTGAATATTGGTTCATATCTTAAAACAATGAGTATTGGTTTATATCTTAATACACTGAGTATTGGTTTATATCTTAATACACTGAGTATTGGTTTATATCTTAATACACTGAATATTGGTTTATATCTTAATACACTGAGTATTGGTTTGTATCTTAAAACACTGAATATTGGTTTATATCTTAATACACTGAGTATTGGTTTGTATCTTAAAACACTGAGTATTGGTTTGTATCTTAAAACACTGAATACTGGTTTATATCTTAATACACTGAGTATTGGTTTGTATCTTAAAACACTGAATATTGGTTCATATCTTAAAACACTGAATATTGATTTGTATCTTAAAACAATGAGTATTGGTTCGTATCTTATAGAGGATGCTTCAGTTTTTATTACTTTTCTTCTGATAAAATAGTAACTGCCCATTTTTTCTTTTTCCTCATAAACAGTAGGCAATATTTTCTAAAGAAACAGAAACAAAGACAGAATGTAAAATTGTTGGAGGATATATATATATAGAACGTATATTCCACTATGATGGCTTCCTTAGATTAACCTAAACGAATCAATCAAGGAATTTCAGAATGTAAGTATGTATGTGTGTATGTATCTATGTATGTTTACTGCAATTTTACACTCACCTTGCCCTGTAGAGCACAACAGCAAGAGCAATAATCAATACTGTAGCTGCTGCCACTACTGCATATATCCAGGTGCTTAATGGAGGACCTACAAAGAGTTTGCATAAACATTTAATCATACATGGGGGGGGGGGAGTTTTCATGCATGTACTCCTGATCCATAATGAATAAGAATTTCTAACCAACATGTGTGACTCTTAAATTTAAATGTGTATCAAACTAGGTATGCAGAAGACTTGCTTGTGCCTCTAAACTCCTATTGTCTTAGAAAATCAAGTACATATAAAGTAACAACTTACAAGTTGTTCCTAAATATTTACATTATACATTTATGACAAGAATATTGCTTTCAAGAAATGCCTTAAAAAAAAGACCAACAGCAATATATATACGTTGAACTGAGATAATTATAAAAGTGATGAATTAACATTGATTAGAGAATCAAGTGGTATCCACATACATTGCTTTCATTAATTTCGAACCAAATACTAAGCATAAAGTGTTATCAAAGCAAATTAAACTGAACGCAAATGAAAACTTCAGAAAAAGGCTATAAGAAATAAATCATATGCTTAACAAAGAAACATCTGGATGATACAAAATTAAACTGGAAAATATAAAATGATTAAAACTCAAATTCTTTGTAATAAGAGACAAGTATTGAATTATCTGAGATAAAGTAATCTACGAACAAAATGAATTCTGAATATCTAGTTTTCATAAAGAAAAAAAGCTATATATTTTTTCACTACCAGAAGAATCTCACTTTAATCAAAATATAATGAAAACTTGACAAAATTTGACTACACAAAAATCATGAGAAGAATAGATTTTATTACAGAAAAATAAAAGAGAAAATACTAGAAATAGAGTGAAATATTTCACAATACTTAAATAATTCTGTTTCTAACGCATCTGTCTCTGTTAATGATAAACAACTGTAGCATATGTTCAAAAAATGCAAAAATCTTAACGATACAATCTTGCATGACTGTTTCTTTGAAATATGGGCACTAACTATAAGGTGTCCAAAAGATGATATGTGCCAAATTTATCACCATTCTCCACATTTTGAAGACTGAATTATTATGTCACTCTATCACTATTTATTTTGTCACTGTATAAAATAAATGGATTGTATAAGTTAAATAAGCAATCTTTGAAGCCCAAACACCATATATATCTTATGCCACAAATAGTTATTCAACAAATTTCATTCATATATATATATATATATATATATATATATATATATATATATATATATATATATATATATATATATATATATATATATATATATATTGCACCTAAAAAGTATGAAAACTTTGTGGACCAAATTTATATTAGATATATAAGCAAATTAAAACACCGAACCCATAAGCCTGAATAACTGAATAATTATAATCCAAATTATGATCACATATTATACACTAGAATTGGTTGGATAGCATTTACATGTTCTTATAATGTAACGAATGCTGATAAATGTACTGAAAATTTGTCTTTGTTTCAAGAATAATATGAACATAAACTAATTTCAAATGAGTATTTTATCTTTGCACTCTTGTCTATGCACTCTTTCTTCCATAGAATCTAAGTCTCATATTGGAGAATGCATTATGCTATGAACATATACATGTCTACCGCCTCCTCTTTCTGGACTGATGCCTCAAATCAGAGATTGTGTTATGCTATGGACTATTCTGTGTACTCTTTCTTGCATAGAATCGATGCCTCAAATCAGAGAGTGCATTATGCTGTGAACTAAGTTATTCTAGGTCCCCTATTAAAAAATGTACTTTTACAAAATTGGCTTTATATAAATTACCCAGAATATATGCATAAACTATGCACATACTAACAGATTATGTTTCAATTCTAACAAGTAAGTTTCCAAATGAACACAACTTTAAATTAATAACTGTCATGCAATAAATGCACGAATAACCTTCTCTTTAAGAAGTCTTAAATAATTTGAGTCACAGAAGCTCTTGCACATTTAATGATCTGACAAAAAACAAAAAGATAAGGGGCCCCGAGTGGCCGAGTGGTCTAAAGCATTCACTATTATGGATCATTGCCATCTCACCACTGTCTGCGTGAATTTGAGTCTCAGGTTCAGCCAATGTGGGTATGTGAGAAAGCTTGCCAGTAGCTTCTCGTGGGTCGGTGGTTCTTTCCAGGGTTTTCCCCGGTTCTTCCTCCACCATTAATACCGGCTGCCATGTATAGCCTAGCTTGTGCTGAAAAATGACATTAAACCCTACAACAACAACAACAAAAAGATAAAACCCTTGACCACACACCTTAATGTGATGTAGCATAGGAACCAATACAATAGGTAATGTTCAAGCTATCTTTAGAATGTCTAGTCTAATACCTATCATTGCATGGTAAACAATCTTTTTACATACATCACTTGAAATTACTGGTCCACTAAAACCTTCGTATGCCAGAACGTGCTTGTAAATTTACAAAATAAAAAAAGTTAGTGCATCAGGTTTTGCATGAACTCAACTGCAACGTATACTATGGTAAAGAATATACATTTTCCCCTTTCAATTGTTATACTAAAATGCCAAACAATGTATCTTCAACTACACGCTAATTCTCAAGTCCTTTCACCAATTTCAGCATCCTTCTATTAAAAAGTGGAAACACTTGTTATAGAAGCCTTAAATCCTAAAGACCTTAGAATATGGACCGTCAGAAATAAGTCATGGCCAGGATTTGGCTAGGGCGCAGCAACATAAGCAGGTTATTCATTACACAGGCAATTAAAGTAAAGTGTCTTGCCTAAGAGTTACACACCCTGATTTTTGACCTGGACTGGTCACATACTTTTGGATCTGAACCTGCATCTTTCGGATAAATGTCCACCATGATTACTTTAAGCTACCACAGCTTCTTGAGAAGGAAAGAATGCCATTCATGATTAATGTTATCCAATGGAAAGATCCCATTATAAAGTAGGATTATCTTACAGGTATGCAAGCAGAACAGTTTGTTCTTGATAAAACAACAGTATAGACAGTCTCATATTGTCATCAACTTTCCTAATTACTTCCTTTGAAATAATTGTCATTTTTATGTCATACATTCATATGGAATGTATGAGAGATAGTGATTCTTTGACTAAAAGATTTCAAGTGGATTATGTTTTCGTGTTACAGAGAATAAGTATTCAAAATGTGTATCCAGTACAAATTTGATATATACTGTATTTATATGACCCAGTTTAATCTAACAAATATATAAATATATATATACTGTCATGCCAGGAGGGGAAAAAAATGGATTTTTGGGGTCCTACCACGCCTACCTCTCAGTTTAATACTATCTCCCAATTTTTGCAGAGAACTCCCAATAATTACAGTATGTCTGTTGATTTTCATATCTCCTAAATATAATTCTGTATCAGTAGATATATCATATGCAATCCACAGGAGCCATGTTCTATTTTTATCACATGTGAATAATGCTGTGACAAAATAATTATCATACTACAAAGAATTTTTCTTCAGTAAGTAAAATATTAAGTTTAAACATTATTAACATAAATTTATCATTTTTTAACCCCATAACAATAATAAAATCAGAAAATAAACCACAACCAAAAATAGACCACAGCAATAAAATTGTGAGTAATTAGTTTTAATCCCAAGAATGATCACTGTGAATGCTGTACCATCTCCATTCCCACAAAAGAAATTGACACGAGTAAATACCTGGCATCATTGTTCTATATATTCAAGCATTAATTCCAATCACTAAATTATAAAAAGGAATGAAAAAATAAATAAAACACAGAATATGTGCCCTTAAAAACTATTATGAGAATACCAGTAAATATGTTTTTTAGTAAACAATGTTAAATGCCTTACAAGTTGACAATAAGGAAATAAGGTGGGATATACAATGTGGGGAAAATAGCTGCCACATGCATATGCTTGAGACTGTGTATATAGGCACCATTAGCTGCAACAAAATAGGGCATTGTTTATTTGCCAATCAATAGCAGGTACTTACATAACACACTGTAGAGCATCTTTCATTGAAATATATTGGAGGGCCAGTCCTTTTCACAAGACAATTGCAATGATCAGAATTAACTGTCAATTATCACGCTGGCTTTCTTACTTGTTTACTTAAGACTAACCTTAAGCTAGTGTGCAGTTTGGCCACAGCTACCAGAACTTGAAAATAGGGCATGTTCTTGGGGAAAAAAGGCAAGTGACAGGGTGAAACGGAATGTCCTTTGAGAATTTCAAGTATATTGGACCCGAAAGATCTAATAGCTAGTGACAACAGGCTTAGAAAAGGCCACAAAATGCCTCCCAATTTTAGGTCCCAATCTCCATGCTTTAGGTCCCAATCTCCCAATATGGCTTTTGAAAAGTGGACAGGTTTGATATATATATATATATATATATATATATATATATATATATATATATATATATATATATATATATATATATATATTGCAATAGAAGGTTGACCAAAATATGGCAGATATATACAACCAATGAAGGTAAATCTTGCCGCATCTCAAACCTATCTAAAAACCACGAACCACTGCAAGATTAATAGAATCTATGTTTGAGTTTGCAAACAGAAAAGAAAAGTCCAGTCGAGGGATTGCATTATTTGCCTTTTGTGAACCTGTGCCAAGCAAAAATAATATCAGTCTGAAACTGGGTTGTACTTGTCTTGGTACTGTCGCCTACCTTTGATTTTTCCCACCCATTATTTTTCAAAGCAAATATAGAAAATAGTCATTCATTGTTACTGCTTTACGTTATTGGCTTGTTTTACTTGCAAACAATCAAGTTATGCCTAGCATACTAACATCATAAATGCGCATCGTACTGTATTATCACCTAATGAAATAGGTAAATGAGCACTAGAGACATATAGACAAAATCATACAAGAAAAAAAACAGCTGCAAGCTCTTGAGATTTCATTGTCACATGGGTGAGAAATTATACATTATGATGTATACTAGTTGATATCTGCCTTTTTTGATTGTGATAAAATAACATCATCAACAAGATTTTTTTTTAAACTGCAACTTTTAGGTTTAGATCAAAAAGATATTTTGACAATATATACCAAACTTATTTTTTGGTCCAAAAGTTCTGGATCACTATTCATAACAGTAATAATATAGTACTAATTTAATGAAGAAAAAAATTAGGAACCCAAACTATAGTCAACTGTAAAAAGCATCAGCTACAACTCTGAAGTACAAAGTTATTCACTTTCGATTTTAGCAACATTTATTAGTTTAACAAGCCAAAATAAAATCTGGAATATCTCACAGATCTGCTGGAACAACTTCAAGACTAAGACCAATCATGGCATTCACCATTCATGAGGTAAAATTACTAGCATCAAAATATTAGGATCAGATGTAAAATATTGCAAACTAATTAAAAGCACTGCCTGTAGACAATTTTTTCTTTAAAAATGGATGGGGAAAAGTTTAACAAATTTCAAAAGAAAAATTATGAATCCTTTACAAGTGACAATAACCGTGATGTGAGTTCGCCTTCGGATATACATTTTAATATAGACCTTCCCACATGATATCATCGGCATCCATTATGGTAGTACATGTATGTTTGCAACTGATGGTTTTTGAGGTTGAAATACACTTTTGCTTCTTAAGAAAAGTATTACAAAGCAAACACAACTTTTAAAAAAGCACAAAACAGACTTTCTGTTGAAATCTGAAACTGATGTGATTTTGTCTCAGTATGCATCGTGAATAGGATCATCCAGGTTAAAATGGGAGAAAATTGTCTCTTTGGATCTTAATGGGAAAAGCATACATAAACAGCATTTTTGTTAACTGTCTAAAGTGAATGAAATGAAGTGATGGCAAAATTTCAAACTTTGCATCTAAAATAATGTTAGTAATATTCTGGAGAAATAAAACCTTACTACATCTTTTATCACCGGCTAAACACTCCACTGAAACAAATAAATAAACAAACAAACATGTTAAGATTACACAGACGGTGGGCACAACATTAACACTGTTAATAAATAAGAATTCAACATTAACAACAAATAATAATAATAATAAAAGTAATAATAATAATAATAACAACAACAATAATAATAATAATAATAATAATAATAATAATAATTAATAAAATTTAATAATAATAAAAACAAATTAACTACACATCCTAATGATATATCTATTTGCAACATGGCAACATAAATAGCCTGTAAAAGTAAATCAGACAATATAGTATATCTAACAGATCTCAATATTTTAAACACAATATCACAAAACACTATGATCTGGGATCGACTGAAGTAATACCAGCTCTAAGATACTTTGAAAAATTATTATGAAACATTGATTATAAACCACATTAATAACAAATTTGAAACACAAGATACTTTTGATAAAAAAGCATGTAGAAGAAAACTTTTCCTTACAGACATATTAGGAAAAGACCATAACTACATTACTACAATTCTAGTTCAAAACAATATTAATGCATTAGTATAAGCTAACCCACTACACCCACCATATACCACCCCTTACTTTACCACCCAGTACACAATAAAAACACTGTTGTCATCTCAATAACACATATCTGTCCAAAAGGGAGTATTCATTATATAAATATAAAACATATAGTGGAGAATTTTTATTTCATTTAAAATGTTGCCTTATGTTGATTGTTACATTAAGAACCAAACGTTCTTTAGATTTAAAGCACTTAGAGGTTGTATTATAAAAAAGTATAAAATATTTCAACCTATTAAAGCAGTAATTAAATAATTAAAGGCTGCAAAACATGCTCATTATAAAATTAATGAGTAACACTTAATGATCAAAACATGCCATGCAATTTGAATACGGTTCTCACACCAATTAGTGTCATTTACGTTAGCCCCATTATATGAACTGATACACTTCTTGAGGTGGCAGTGGATAGTTTCACAAATTGGCCTCTGTCAAATCTCTTATCATACAGTTATGGTTTAAAACTTTTCCAGCTATTATTGATATATGGATAATTTTTGTGAATTAGGTGTTCTGGGTTTGTGTTCTTGAAATTAATGTAAGACAGGTGCACTTTGCAGTATTGTTGACAGTGAAATACCAATAGCAGGCTTAGAGGAAGAGCTATCCACCCACAGCAGTAACCACATGAGTAAGGCAAGTAGATTATTTCAAACATGGCTTGGATGACAAGCAGTTCAAATTGTATCAAGCTGTTTAGAAGACAATGTTTCTCAAAATTACCACCTGGGAAAAGGGCTTGCGTTTGTTCTGTGAGCATCACTTGGTGTCAGATTTGACCTTTGGATGTGAAAAATGCTGGTAATTTTTTTTATTGGGATGCAAATATTTATTTTGCTAAGAACTGCCATTGACTTGCAGGGTCAGTTGTATACTATTTTTGTGTTTTGTTTCGTTATAGCTATCCCAAAAATATGGACATTTTTTACCACATTTTATTTTTATAAATTTTGTATGTTAAGCAGCTCGATGCGGCAGTAAATTTGTATATATAAACTGTCCATTGCAGAAATAAGACAAACTATTTTCTTATTGTTTCTGTCAACCATATCTGTTATAATTTTCTATTTTTATGTGTAGGTAAGTTTTTGCAATAGTTTCATAATACTATCTTCGTTTTTCAACATCAGTTGAAGGGAGGTAACTGCATTTTGCACCACTATGTTAGAACTAATTTCACCATTACAAAGTAGCATCTTTTGGTCCTATCTTAGTAGATATCGGAAAATAATGGGGATTATAAAGTAGTTTCTTGCTCTTTCTGCAGGTGTCAAGTTTTGAATTCCTATTTTAATGAATATTATATTTCAGTACAGGCACATAAAGACAACTGCATAAACTGTCTTAACTCCGCAGGAACAGAGACACTCAGAGAAACCAGAAATAAACATACAGTTATGAAAGGTGAATTCACCAGTAATTGAACAGTCATTCAAATACTGATGCACACAGCATTCTGTAGGCTGGGGGGGGGGTAATAAAGTTTTAGCACAATGCCTTAGTTTCTACCTTCATGACCCCATTGCAAAGTTGACATAAAAAAATTTGTTTTTGAGAAATATATCAATGTTATGCATTTATCATAAAAAAATTTATGGCCGATTATGGAAGGGAAAAGGCTTTAAAATAAGCAGAGAATGTGTTGGAAATAGTGGCTGAGCTCAATGCATCATAAGAGGTAAACTGGGTTATGCCATACTCATGATCATGGCTTGTTCATCATTCAGCAGTCCTGTAAATAGAACTTGCACATAATTTTCTGCTGCTTTGCTCCTTTTGACTGGCATGCCAATTTTTCTTTGTACCAAAATCTTGACTTCCTCAAAGCAGTGCTATTTTTTTTTGATAGTTAGAATATAAAAAATGTTGAAATAGTAGATCATTCTTTTCTTTTGGCATACCAATTCCCCTATCCACTATCAGTTACTCTGCTTTGTCAGCTGCAAGTAAAGGTTTATGCCTGGTCTATTATGGATTTTCAAAACAGGATAAATATATTCACATTTGTTTGACTGAGATATTCTAAATGGTACAGTAAGTTTGCTGGAGTTATCAATAGTTTATTTTGCCCCCAAAATTCTCTTTATTTTCACTGAGCATTAAAAGTACAGGTAAAACATGTTATAACATGATTCTGCTTATAATGCGATGGCAGCATGGCTCCCATTTTGCAATTGAAGATGACCTCTCTTTTAACATCCTAAATACATGCTCTCGGAAAAGCCAATTATTCATATCACAAGCAGCTTATATGATCAAAAGGTTAGTTAAAAGTGATGACATTGAAATTTTGATGGTCAAATTTTTATTTAAAAAATTGTTAACATGATCCTGCTTATATTGTGATGTTATTCTTTGGACCCCAAGCATCGCATTATAACAGGTTTTACCTGTACATTGCTCTAACTTGCTTTTTCTTTCTTTTTGTAGGTATCAATTTGCAATCACAGAGATTATATAGGAAAATTTGTAACCTTTGTCCATGTGGCAAAGGTTTACTGGATCACCATTCTGTCTTACAAGCAGTGTAACACATGGCGGCCAGGTAAAGGGAGCTAATGTTTATACATTGTGATATTTACAACAAGTAATATATATGATTAAAAAAAAGCCATACATGTACTTTCATATGTACATCAAACCTGCACTAAAGACATATGAATCATACAAGGTAGAGTTAGCACCCATTGACTTTGCAATAAAATGACATGTGTCTTTTACAATTAAGGAGACTTTAAAATGCATGTGACTCGATTTTTCGAACAGAGGTAGACTTTCAGACTGGAATAATATTTTTTAACGTTAAAAGAAGAAAAAAGACTTTTATGACCTGAAGTCAATTCTGTTAGACTGGTATTTGACATTTTATCACTAGGATCTGCGGTCAAGTAAGCTGACACCTCATTTTGATTTTTAGGACTAAACATAACATTTTCAGTTATATCCCCAAGAATTAGTTGGGGGAACCATCAAAACAGTACAAATACATAAACCAAAATATGAAATAGTTTGAAACATTTCACATATATATATATTAAAAACAAAATCTTCACGTATTATAAATGGGCAAATTTAGTGACTTGTAATGGATGATAAAAAATTAAAAGTCATGTTTCATATTAGTCTTTCGGGATCGATGATTAGAGTTTATAACTGTGTTCAGTTATAAGTTGAGAGGAACACTGGAATTGCAAACTCCTCATTGACTTTTCAGAATAAAACACTACTTTGAGATTAATGAGAACTCGTTCAAAGACATATTGGACTGTATCCAGGACATTTGAAACTATTGGAATGCTTTTGAAACATTTTACACATTTAGGATTATCTGGAATTTAATTCATTATAATGTAAGTTGCTCTTAAATTTTCACTGTGTAGCTTACTTAGAGAAATAAACTCATTTCTTGATTTTATCAAACTTGTTGGTTTCACTTTTTCATAGTAGTTTAAGCACTAGAAGCACTAGTTGTAACAGAAATGGGGGGAGGCTTCCCTGGGATCTGATTTTCTTTAAAACATTTCAGAAATATGAAAAATTTGTCATTAAAATTTAAATTGACCTTGTTTTTTAATATTCATTGTACTTGGTAAAGATTTTAATTTCACATATTTGATAAATCTTTAGTCAAACCAGGAAGCTTTCACAATATCATCCAAAGTGGAGAACTTTATTATAAATCCTACCCAGAAAAAGTTACAGTCTTTGAAAAAGGATGAGTATCCATAGCTTTGCAGACATTATGATCATTCTCAAGTGAGAGAATCATTAACAAAACAGACACAAAATTATTCAGAAGAAACTTGACATTTCCATGTCAAATTCGCATGGGAAAAATAATTATCTGATATTTTGTTCTCAGTCAAGAAGGTTGATAAACATGATAACCTCAGACAGCTCATTTTAAGTCCAAGAAAAATATCCATAGTGATATACAGACCTATCTTAATGAGAAAAAGGTTGAAACTTTAGAAGCTGCTGCTCACACAGCCAATGATTATTTCCCAACTCACGAAGTTTCATTGGTCAATAAATCTTCCGCTCAACAGTTTCTTTGTTAATAAGAAATCATCTTAGTCTTATAATATTGCTTCTACATCTCAATCTGTCACAACCTTTAGAAATCAAACATCTGATAAGACAGATAAAAGGAGGTCGTGGACAAGGCTTTGTCCTCAAAGCAATAAATTGGTTGGGTCGAGAAAAAAAAGAAAAGGTTTTATTGTATTATGGAGAATTATGAAACATTCATGTTGAAATGTTCAGTATCACTTATTGGTGATTCTACTAAGCCTATCACTACTAAAATATTAAGAGACAGGAACTTATCAGTCTTTTGTTATCAGATTTTTTTCTACTTTGTTTAATAAATCCTCTTCAAGTGAAAGTGTTCTTATTCAGTGAGTAGAGTGCGACTTTGCTAATTATCCTCTTCACTGTGTCAATTTTGCATAAGACATAGTTTCAGGATCCATAACTGTTGGAGCAGTGACTTTTTTACCATTTGAGGATATTTATTTATTAATAGGCAATCACCTAACTGGATATAAGGTCATGGATTAATCCATTTGTAAGAGACAAACCATGTTTGTATCAAATGGTTGATCCTGTTGAGAAAGAAATCCCTTGTTTGTATCCTAATACATGTAGTGCAGTTATAAGAGCTATAGGAAAAAGAGTTCTTGAGAATGATGTTGGTCAGACAATTATTGCTTTAGCTGACACTTTTATTGGTCAGACTTTTGATGAAGTCACCATGGCCGCTATTACTGATCAGTCAAAAGATATTGATCATATTAATCCTCATTTTACCACTCATTCTCTCTATTCTAATCAGGGTGACAAAAGTGACAAAAGACAATCACCCATTGTCGAACAGGAACAAGATTCTGAGATATCCTTTTTGTATCATAAGGCTATTAGTGAAACTAAAGCCACACAAATCCTAGTTTGTTTCTGTGGAAAACAATGGGGTCCTTATGAAAATGGAGATGACCTGAGGTACCCACTTGTGATGAGTGATCAGTGAGCTATCAAACTGTTGTTCCAATACCAAATCAACAGGAAATTCTTAGTCTAGCCCATGAAACTCTTTTAGCTGGTGATTTAGGAGTTAATATGACCTATATCAAACTCTTGAATCATTTTTTTATTGGCACCCCCTCCATTTTAGTTTTTATTTTATTTTTGAATTTGTTTTAAAATTATTGTTTTTTTTCTTTAATTAATTTAATTATTTTTATTTATGGGGTGGAGTTTATTTTCTTTTGTAGAAAAGAAAAAGTTTATAAGAAAGTGATTTTTCTTTTACAATGTTTCAACAACAACAATAAAAGTTGTAGTAATGGGCATTTGATACCCCTAAACACAAACAAATCAAAAACTAGCACCAATTCACTTCATGTTCTAGATGCTAACAAAATTCAACTACCAACTTAAGAAAAACTATTCCATTTGTGAGACTAAACAAGTCATCTTCCTGTCTTAACACAGACATCTAGCCTTAAACTCCACTTCTGGTCATAAAATTTCTTCTGATATGACTTCCATTAAAAATTTTGCATAGCTATTTAGTATTTAATCCTAAAATCATTTGATATTAATTCACCCCTGTCTCATCAAACACATGCTTACCAGGATGGACATTTAAACAGACAAATTTTTAACTATGATCCTGTTGACTAACACAGTATCAATACTTTGGATGACTTTTTATGCTTCAACCCTCTCTTTATGGGTAATCTCCCATAGAAAATGTATGGAAGAAATTATTAATTTGTCATCAAACATATGTAATAAATACATAAAAGTTATTGAGGTGTTTTGTTCATAGTCAGCAGAAAGAATGAGTTTAATATGGTGTTTGTATAAGTTATGGCCATCAGGCTAAGACATATTAATACGTCATGTAAAATGATCTATTTCTCCCATCTTGGAACAAAACAATGTGGAGTTGTATTCATTGCATACACTCAGTTTTATGATCTTGGAAAATGTTGATTTATACAATGTGAACACAATTCAAATGAAAAGGGATTGCTAACATTTAGTGAAATTTAAGAATAGTTCCAATTTGATACAGTATTATTTGAATATCGGTACTGAACTCAAAAACATATGCTCCATCTAAGTAGCAATAAATAAATCACTCTATCCACCCCACTCAACCTTCTCTTCATGAATACTCCTGTGCGTGTGTGTATGCAAATGTGATTAGGATTTGTGATGTAGCTTTAACAATTTTTCAGTCATATCGCTATGATGTCTGCAGTGTGACAGTTTATAGTGATGTCTAGAACTGGGGTATCATGCCACAGACATGTAGCATGATATCCCACCCAGTCACACTATCTTGACACCAAGCCAACCAGTCTTAACACTAACCTCTTAATGCTGAGTGCCTAGCGAGGCAGCTGTTAGTACCATTTTTGTAAGTCTTTGGTATGACTTGGCCAGGGTTCGAACCCATGACCTCCTGCTTCTGAGGTGGATGCTCTAACCACTAGGCCACCGGAGCAGTCATGAATACCTTTGGCTTTTTATAAATCTTACAGGTACTGCACGGAATGATGATTCTGATAGATTAGTGGGAAAAGCTCCTGGCAAGCACTCAGGAGATCTTGGTTCAAGCCCTGATCTTGTCATACATATCTGTCTTTTTTACATTTAATGGCAGTGATGGAATCAGCCATTTCAAGACCTCTCAGGTCTTTCACTCTGAGTTGAGAACAGGTAGTCCCAGTGATAAGTCACTGTGCTATGGATTCCTTAATGGGATGTCAGCTCTGGTAACTTAGGTCACAGAGTGCCTGGCTAGCTTTCAGAAGATCCAGGTTCAAGCCTGTTTCTGCCAAGTACACTTCTCCCTAAGACATGGGTATCATTAAAAGTACCTCAATAAAACCTCAATTTCCTCCATTTATTTGCTTCATACGTTCATTTGCTCTTTAGCTTTAAAAACAAATTAGAAAATGTAACCAATGTCATTTTTGTTGATGAATAAACTCCACATCATTTCTCCTTCATTAAGAAATTTCTAGTTGGAGTACTTATTCAAAAATAAAATTATTCGATCAAAAGTCATTAAAAGAGAATTAATTAGTAGATCTGTGCATACATTTGTTAACCTCTAAATTATGCCAGGTTAATTGTTACAATAAAGCAATGTTCTCAATTGATTAACAAACAAACCTGTTCCCAGATTTTCTTCTTCACCATTGGCTAACAAAAAATGAAAGTGTCATGCATAAATAAGAAAGTGAACTGATGATATTCATGCAACAAATGTGCCTAGCTAATTGTAATTGTTCAGAATTGAAACATAAATGTCAAAAAATGTATTCTACCTTTTCCTATTTATATGTCTGCCTAGTATAACCAATTTCAAGCCTGCAATAAAAAGTTGATTTCACACAAAAACTTTTAATCTACAGAACATACAGCTGAAATCTTTTAAAAGCACTGTATTTGTTTCAATAATAATCAATAGTCCAATATCAGTAGCCATCTTAATCAATAGTCCCATACTGAGAAAGCAATGGATAATTTGGCCTTCTGAGGATTAAAATTAGAATTGCATACATGCATAGACAGGATATGATTCCATGCAGACATAACATGCTATACAAAAACAGGAGTCCCTTGCAGGAAATGGCACTCGTCTGGCCAAAAAGATTTTCCATGAATGACCCGCCATGGATATCAGATTGGCACATTTTACAATTAGGACAATGATATGTTCTTTAGGACCAACAAGGTGTCATTAGAAGTCTTCAATGGAAACCCCATGTTGATATGGCTTCCCATTTTAGAGAAGTACCAATAATAAGATTTCAAGATGGCTGCCATGCTGGTCATAATAGATATCATATTGGTACCATTTTCATTTACTATCAACTAGACATCACAGGAAGTATTTTGGTCAAAACACAATATCGATATCACCAATAAACTTAGAGAAGTAACCATAACAAGATTTTCCAGATAGCCATTGTGGTGGCCATACTAGATGTCAGACTGGCACAATTTTCAATAACTAAACATGATCATTAATCAGGTTAAATTTTAATATTATATATGACACTGTTACGGATATATTGAATATATGTAAAGCACCATTTTCATTTAGAACAATGAAGATACCATAATAAATCATTTAATAAAAACAGCCATCCATTCAGTAATAGCAATAACAAGAATTTCATGATAACCACTGTAGCAACCACATTACACTGGATGTGTAAATGTCACTCTTTTAATTTAGGATGAAATAGACATCATAGTAAGTCTTCTAATACACATAACACAGCACTAATAGATTTCATTCACAAGGAATTGCAATAACAAGATTTTCAACATGGCCACTGTGAAAGCCATATTGGACATCAAATTGGCACCCATTTCATACATGACTAACTAGACATCATAAAAAGTATCCTGAAAATCCTGTGTTTATACGGCTTTCCATTCAGAAGTAGTAGAGATAACTAGATTTTCAAGATGAATGCTGTGGTGACCATATTAGAAGTTAGTTAGGCACAAATTTCATTTAGGTCCAACTAGATCATTTAGGTCTAACTAGATCATTTAGGTCCAACTAGATCATTTAGGTCCAACAACTAGATCATTTAGGTCTAACTAGATCATTTAGGTCTAACTAGATCATTTAGGTCCAACTAGATCATTTAGGTCCAACAACTAGATTATTTAGGTCTAACTAGATCATTTATGTCCAACTAGATCATTTAGGTTCAGCTAGATTATTTAGGTCCAACAAAAAATCTTAATAGAAAACCCCATGTTGAGATGACATCTATTCAGGTGGAGTAGCAATTACAAGCATTTCAAGATGGCCATTGTGGCGGTTGTATTTTTAACCAACAAGACAATGGGATGAATGAGTGTGTAAAGTCTGAAAATGGGCAATAGGTCTCTAATAAGCTGCAACACTGAGCACATCTCATATACAATCCATCCATAATACATGTAACATCAAAAATATTGCAAGAAAAAAAAAGCTATATTCATAATAAGCTACACTTAGTCTAGCAAGTTTCTATTTTTGTACATAACTACTGATAACCATTTCTTAATAATGTCGTGACTTCAAGGTAGGTACACCCATTTTCCATAAACAGTTGAAAATGGCATTTTCTAGCATGGTTTATGGTGTTAAAATGTTTTTTTTTCCCAATCCTTTATGAATTGTTTTCTGAACTGTATGTGTGTTAAAATAGAACTAGACCATTTGTATGTTAAATTTTCTTTCTGCAAGTTCTCAGGAAAAACTTAATGAATAATCTATATTCTAATATGTAGCATTCTTCATGTATGTGTTGAAGAAATGGTGTGACTGTTTTCATATTAAACAGATTGCAGTCTTCATGTATCAGCTTTGGAGGTATGGTGAAAATCAATTTTTATATTAGACAGAATGATATTTTCATAACATTACAACAACTGGACCTATTTTATAATATATGCACATAAACAGACCATTCCATGCAGATTCATTAATTTTAGCAACAACTGTACATGCATACTAATTCGGAATGTAATTAAGAATAGATACACTTTCTATTTCCCACATTTCCTGTACAAAAGTTAGAGAATAACAGTGTCCTATTGCCAGCATATTCCTGAAGCAATGAGAATAAATTCTGGGGGTAAATGAACTTTAATGAGAAAGAAGTTTCCAAGTAAAATCCACTTGTGGTTATGCCTTTTAATTTTAAAGTTAAGTCAAGGCAAAGACGTGTTTGGTGTTTAATCTGGCAGAATGTCATTTAAAATCAATTAAGCAAGTGATTGACATTTGAAAACAATTTAAACAAGCAATTTAACTATGACAAAGTGATACAACTAAGATCTGAATTGAACTTTTGAGATTATTAGAGTACTAATGCATGCACCATCCTTACTCCAATCATTAAAGCAGGGATTCCCCACTTCACCTGGGTGCCACAGACCTCCTGACCTTTAGGTGGCTGTTGTAAGGTTTACTGGACCTTCATTCTCAAGAGAGGTTACTGACTGCAGAGTGTAACAACGATTTACAGAGTGGTCCACATGCTGTCTGCCAGCACTAACCCTAAAGAATATCTTAGCACCACAGACACCTTAAAAATAGGGTACAGTGACTCTTTATAGGCCACATTTATGCATCTTCCATAAACTAGGCCATCTGTAGATAGGCTCTAACAGATAGTTATTTTTCTAAGCATCAAAACTTCATAACAATTATTTAAGTAACAATTAAGTATGTAGCTTTTTACCTATTTGGTATCAATTAAGTATGTAGCTTTTTACCTATTTGGTATCAATTAAGTATGTAGCTTTTTACCTATTTGGTATCAATTAAGTATGTAGCTTTTTACCTATTTGGTATCAATTAAGTATGTAGCTTTTTACCTATTTGGTATCAATTAAGTATGTAGCTTTTTACCTATATATTATCAATTAAGTATGTAGCTTTTTACCTGTTTAGTATCAATTAAGTATGCAGCTTTTAACTTTTTTAGTATCAATTAAGTATGTAGTTTTTTACCTATTTAGTATCAATTAAGTATGCAGCTTTTACCTATTTGGTATCAATTAAGTATGTAGCTTTTTACCTGTTTAGTATCAATTAAGTATGTAACTTTTTACCTATTTTGTATCAATTAAGTATGTACTTTTACCATTCATAAGACTCAGATAGAAATGAAAATGTCAGATTATCAATTATATAGTGAAACAGTCACATATTGTGTAAACAAGTCACCAACATCCCATACTGTATCAAAAAATTCAAAGTCTGAATAAATTTGTAAAAATAATATCATTCTGAGGAAGAGATCATGTACAAAAATATAAGACCCAGCACTGAGAAGGATTTTAAAATATTTTACATGACTGCCAGTATTAAATTCATGTATGTCAGATGTCATTGTGCTCAAGCAGCATGCACTAGTAATATATGTTGTTTAAATTTGATTATATATAATTGTGTATTAGAACAAACAAAATTGAAAATAAATAACTATGACAAAGACAGGTATTCCATCACAAGTTTCTTCCTGCACCTCGAAATCAAATAATTGCCTTGAAGAGAGAGAGAGAGATAGAGGTGGGAGGGAGGGAGGGAGTTTTTTTATAGAAGGATTGTACACTGTATTGTTTAGTTACCTGATGACTGTGATCTTACTCATGTACAAGGGAAATACTATATTCCATTATTAATTAATACAACTGAGTAAACAATTCCTTCAAGTTTTCTAATTACATATCCATAGTCCCAAGAACCACATCACTTTGCAGTGTTATTTACATGCTAATTAAATATGCTTTAGCTGTGGTCAGATCATCCAACCAAACACCTGTTTGAGGACAAGATTGGGCAGACCATATCAAATTAGCATGGCAATCAAGAGGGAAATGAGGCTGCTCATAGGGTACTGTAAATAAGGTGCTGTGTAATGAAGGAAATGCCAGGTGGTTACTCATGTAAGTTTCTCAACCAGTCACACCTTTTGTACTTGCAGACAGAACTGTCAGCAATTTAAAGTAATAAAGATCAAAACTAAATGCAGCCTAACTATATGAAGTGTATAGTTACTTAATGACAAAAATGACCTTATTTGTTGGGAATGGAGAACTCAATCTCCTTGCAAAATAAGTACATGTACACAGTATGCTAAATGGTCACTGTTGGGATTTAAATAGTGTCTAGATGGATATATTGTAAATATTTAAACTCTGAAACTGAAGGAGTATGGCCTGTGTTTTAAGTTTCCATTTACTATTTAATTTAGTACAGTTTTCTCTCTTTGACAAGAGTTTCAGAGTTAGTAAGGTACAAAACAGAATTAAGAAGGACTGAAATCTCTCATATCGAGGCATATTTATTTTGATCATGAGGTGCAAGAAGAATAATGTGATGGCATACACATGACTTCCTCTCTCTCTCTCCAAGATAAAACTGCATTTTGGCATCAGTGATGCAATTTCCCAACTGCCGGTAATCTGAAATAGCATACAGTAATACGGCATCAAGAATTTTATCCTACCTGTAACCAGTATATTTTCAGGTAAGCATCATTAAATGTGCCTAAAAGTATATAATTCATTTAAAATAATTTGTGTGAAATGAATTAGATACTTTATCTACATTTAATGATTCTAACCTGAAAATTTACTGAGTTACAAATAGGATAAGATTCGCGATGCTGTGTGGAATGAAGTGACAAAGATGAAGCCGAGGCATTGATCTGGCCTCATCTGATACTCTGCATAGACTACTATATGGGTGAAAAACGGAACATTTACCAATTTTGCAAACATTTAGTATAGTCCACACTGACTAATAGGCCCACAAATATCATACCTACCCTTCTCTCTCCAGTTGCAGACTGGCTGTTGCATGGGTTGGAGTCTCAGATTTGGCCAATGTGGGTATGTGAGAAAGCTTGCCAGTAGCTTCTTGTGGGTCATTGTTCTGTATGGGGTTTTCCTGGATTCTTCCTCCACCATTTATTCTGGCCACTATGTATAGCCTATCCTGTGCTGATAAATGGCATTAAACCCTATAACAACAACAACAACATGCTGGCTATGTGTAACAATGATAAATAGGAGAAGCACACAGCCCCAATGATCAAGGAGATATTAAACATCTATGCTGAATTAAAACCTTTACTTTCCAATGGTCAATGAAGTTGCATGCTGTTTTGATTTTTCCAAACTTGATTTATTGCCATTTAGTGGAGTTTTGAAAACATTGGAACATTGTGATAATTATTTAGTGGCATTCAGAGATAACCAGTTAGCTGTATATTGCTCACTATCTAATTACTCCTAAACAGTGCCAATGTTAAAGCTTTCACTTGACATGGACAAGTGTAATTTGACACTGTATAAACAGCAAACTTCTTAACAAGACAGAGGAATTTGAGAAACTCAACAAAGAATAATTAATAGAGACCTGACATGGATCTATGTCAATTTCACAAGCAGAGGAAAAATAAGGTTAATATACAACTGCTGTAATTGAAAAACACCATGGAAGAAATTGCTGCTCTTTTTTGGGTTTAACACCATTCTTACAACAAGATACTAGGCAACCAGTATAAATGTGGAGGAAGAACCTGGTAAGAACCACCAACCCATGGGAAGCTACTGGCAGCTTTCTTACATACCCACTTTGGCTGATGTTATGTATATTTAATTTGTATGGGGTTTTTTTCTTTTTTCAATGCTTGTATGTTTTATATAATTGTATTTTGGACTTGACCCTGTCCAAAATCAAGTTCATGCTGTACCTGTAAAGTAACTGTTATTTTGGTAAACGAATAATACATAGTTAATATTTCCCTATGAGTGTGGGTTAAATATTAAGATCATTATAAATAAAGATAAACATATTTAATTTGGTAAGGATCTAGGCCAGTGGTATTCCCCATGGAATAACCCGTGGAACCTGATGTTTACCACATTTTTTATTATAATTTGGTGCAGATAGGACACCCATCCGGAAGTTACACCATTGTTTCCTGAAGACAGATGGATGCTGATAGTATTATAATATCAGTAACATATCTTATCTTGTTTACAAGTTAGATTTTTCTAGAAATTAAATTTTGACTTACATCCCCACACTTCTTTTATGCCTTATTTTTTTATATACCATAATCTTTTTAACTTGGCAAATTATTCATTCCTGCAATAACATTTGAAGCAGAGATAATTTGTGTTGTTGCTTTGAGCATTTGATTTAGGTGATATTATTTATTCAAATTATTATTCACTGGAAATACAAAAGTGCTTTTGAATAATAGTTTTGGACAGAAACATTAATTTGGAATTATAGTCAGAATTCAGACAAGGACATCTTGGATTATATTATTGTTATTAATTGAAAGACTGTTAATACATCATTGTGCTACTGGTACATTCGGTCATTCAAGAGTACAGTGATATCAACGCCTTCAGAATTGTATTAGAACTTCATTTATTAAGACTGGTGATAGAACATTTTGGACTGTATGAGATGTTAGCAAACAATATAACACTGGAAAGACAGACCCTGTATATTATCCAATTCTCTGTTGCTCATTGGTATTGGTTATTAACAATTGGAATCATTATCAAAACCAAAGATAACATGAAAGTAAAACAGCAGAACCTATATAAAGTACAGTGGCTATGTCTGGACAAAGTCCATGTTCAGAAACTTTGCAAAACAAACCATCTATACAATACTTAGCAATAACTTTCTCCCTTAATTTTGCAAAGTTTGAGCTTTTTAAATGTCTGAGTAACTATTGCTTAACATGCATCATTAAACAGTTTTAACAGTTTTAATCAGCTGCAAACATTGGTGAATTCCAAACTAGAATCACTTTATAAAATGTCTACCGAAGAACTGTTTAAACTGTTATTGCCTTTGTCTATGTATGACTTTACTATGGACTATTTAACTGTGCACATATTGTTGTCAGATAAAATAGTTTCACTGGATAAATATGTCTCAGACCCTTTTAAAATCCTTTTCTTTTCTGTAATGATTTTCATAATATCTACAATATTCAATGTCTTGTAATATATCTGTAATGTATTGTCATCATGCAGCATTTTACTACTAAATGAAGTTAAGATCTTTTAAATTTGGATAGGATGTTGCCAAATGAGACAATAGCAACTTTTTAAAAAGATGAAGAGATGATGAATATTGATGTGAGGAACCTGTTCAGTAAAGTTATCCATGTGACTGTACAGAAGTTTGGTTTTCTTTTCCTTAACAGAATGATAGTGCTGAGTCTCTGGTCTGGTTGGTTCAGTGATTTTTGTGTTAGTGTACGCTTTATGAGATGACGATAGATTAAGATGTGAATTACGCATAATTTATTGACATATTTTTAGAAATAATATCCCTAAGACTAAGAAAGTAACAATTTAGCTTGTAATAAAAATAATGCTCAAGAAATTTTTAATGCCATATACATTTTGAGAGTACTGGAATTTGAATTTCCAAATGTATTTATATAGTCCTTTATTACACAATGAATCAAGTTCACATGCTTTTTGCATGAAATTTAGTCATATTACAGTTTTCTATACTCCATAACTCTCAAAATGCATACAACTAACTTCATCTTTTTCAAGTGTTTTTGCTGTTTCATTTTACTTTATATTTGTTGGCTGGCTAGACCATGAAGTCCCATTTTAACTTACAGCTTTGGAAAAATCGTGATAGTTTCACGAGTTGATCAATTACATTGCATGCTGATGTCTTGTGTATATAATTACTGATTATAAATCATATAATAGATATTTTGTAAGATTGCAAATGGCTTTATTTTTTTATCATGTCAGAAAATGCAATGCAGTGGCACAAAATATTGTATGGACTGCTCTGTGATAACTCAAGTTTTCAGTAAATGGTTTGTAAGATACGTTTAAACTGTTCTATCCAAACAATATCATAATTTATTTTTTATAAATAGGTTGACTCATTAATTTTGTGGTGTAATTAAATGCACTCATTGGTTTATTAAGTGAAGATATGCATTTATACAATTAACCATACTGATTGGTCTATCAAGAAATGGCATGATAATGGACACCATTTAATGTAATTAACATACTCATTATGGCTCTTACAGGTTCTGTTTTACAAGTAAAAACCTGAGGAGGGGGAGTATGTCCCGAGTATATATAGAATATGAGGATACAATCGAACAGTAGGGCTTGAAAATATGTGCAATATTTTATTTTTATGCATTCTGCAAATATTTTGGCACACAATATTTTTAGAAATTATAGCAAATCTAGAAATGGCATACCCTTGGATGGACCATGGATTTTCAACATGGTATGTTCTATTGACTAAGAGACTTTGTACAGGGTCAATAACCTTGGTAAAATTGTAGGGAGAAAGAAAGAGGTATGGAAATGATCTCTGAAAGGTCCTATTGCAGTCACTAACTGGAAAAGGACAAAATATAGATCCTTGTCAGTTTATAGGTATGGAACATTATAGACATTGAGAGAAGATATGCCCATACTATATACTACTTATGTTAATGCACTAGACACATGTCAGTGTACAAGATGATGTTTGTATATAATTACATCAGAATATGTTGAATGGTTCTTGAGCTATGATGTTAACTGTCAGTCAACATAGCTTGACAGTCCAAAGTGGAGTTTACAATACCCTTTCATCCCCATTTTGATACCCTATGTATTAGTAGATGACATATGCAGAATTTACATGCTTGTACTAAATGTGATTAATTGACTGCAAATGTTTCAATGAAATTTGTTGGATTGTCTTAACAATATGTTATTGCTATACTACTTTATCATGATGTAGACTGCTTTAATCCCATCAATTATCATATATTTGTAGGTGAAATTAGATGGAGTGATCTACACCCCCTGCCCAGAAACAATAAATAGCAAACAGCACACATTAAAATACATGTGTGAATAATGGATAGATGGATAAAAACTTAAATACTACTGAAAATGAAGAATTACTAGCAGTAAAAGGTACATCAAGACCACTAGTCTGATATATGTATTAAATTTCACTGAGATGTTTTGAATGATTTAGAACTGTAAATGATTGATGCATAACAACAAATGAACACAAAAAAAATGTTGAAACAAAACATCTGTATATAGCAAAAGCACATCTACAACATAAGTCTGTGAAACATACAAAATTCATAGAAATAGCTGACAAGTTTAGTAGTGTTGCCCTGGAAACCAAAAATGTTTGATAATGCATGGATGGATAGATATGCACATACCATGTTTCAGAGATATCGTTAGAATAACAAGTTTGCTTTGGGATTTAAAGTGTGAACAATGGATGGTTGAAAATGTGAAAACTATTGAAAATGAGGAAATGAGAATTATAGCACTATACATATTGACCACTAGACTAATATAACAACCACTGGACATATTGACCACTAGACTAATATATAGACCACTAGACTAATATATAGACCACTAGACTAATATAACGACCACTATACATATTGACCACTAGACTAATAATATAGACCACTAGACATATGGACCACTAGACTAATATGACTAATATATAGACCACTAGACATACAGACCACTATACTAATATAGACCACTATACATATTGACCACCAGACTAATATATAGACCACTAGACATATTGACCACTAGACTAATATATATACCACTAGACATATTAACCACTAGACTAATATATAGACCATTAGACATATTAACCACTAGACTAATATATAGACCATTAGACATATTGACCACTAGACTAATAATATAGACCACTAGACATATGGACCACTAGACTAATATGACTAATATATAGACCACTAGACATACGGACCACTATACTAATATAGACCACTATACATATTGACCACCAGACTAATATACAGACCACTAGACATATTGACCACTAGACTAATATATATACCACTAGACATATTAACCACTAGACTAATATATAGACCATTAGACATATTGACCACTAGACTAATATATAGACCACTGGACATATTGACCACTAGACTAATATATGCATAGAGGTAAATTAATCAGGTGTTTTAGTTTTGCCACAGAAATGACAATGTGGATACTTGATGCAGGAAAGGACAGAAAAACTGATAAAAACAAAAAAAAATACTGAAATGAAGAACAGTAAGTAGCAAGAGGTAGACCACACACTGAATGTGTAAGACGTCTAGGCCACAGACTGAATGTGTAAGACATCTAGACCACAAATTGAATGTGTAAGACATCTAGACCACACATTGAATGTGTAAGACATCTAGACCACAAATTGAATGTATAAGACATCTAGACCACACACTGAATGTGTAAGACATCTAGGCCACAAACTGAATGTGTAAGACATCTAGACCACAAACTGAATGTGTAAGACATCTAGGCCACAAACTGAATGTGTAAGACATCTGGACCACACACTGAATGTGTAAGACATCTAGGCCACAAACTGAATGTGTTAAGACATCTGGACCACAAACTGAATGTGTAAGACATCTAGACCACAAATTGAATGTGTAAGACATCTAGAGAACAAATTCAATGTGTAAGACATCTAGACCACAAACTGAATGTGTAAGACATCTAACACTGACCTAATATGTAAGAAAGTTTATTGAGATATCTTTAACACTCTGAGAATTGTTCTGAAACAAAAATATTTAATGGCTGGATGGAATGAACAAAACCATCACAAATACTGAAACTGAAGAACTGTGAACAAAAGTACAGCTAGACAACCAGTATAACATGTTTAATATGTTTCATATTTTGAAAGAATTATACTCCTGGAAATAAAATGATCATAGCCAGACAGGTAGTTAGATCAACAGATAAAGTCTGACTAAAAGATCTTTCCCATGGATAACATAGCAGGGGGTTAACAAAAGTGACTAATCATGCACTGCAAAGAGACTTCTTTATGGCAAGGGTAGATGGCCCAGTACAAGGTCTTCTTAATTAAAGATAATGCCAAATATTTGAACAATGAAAATAGGGTGCTTTAAAACATTTGTCAAGAGAAATGTCCAAAAAGTATGGTACATGTAAAAGCTATCACAATCAATAGACTCACACCAGGTAGGTACAGAATAATTTTAACCTGCTAGAAACAAATAAATAGAATCCTTTTATCTGCACAGACAGAATCTGTGTAGAAGTTGAAAATAACTGATAAAAGTCTCAGAATATTTTAACAGAAAAGTTCCAGGTTCATATTACAATTAATGTCTAGATTTCAATGTATTAATTATGGTGTCCAGTTTTAACTCAATTAATGATTAGTTGTCTGAGTCTTTATAGATCATGGTATCTAAATAAATTGAAGTTTAAGTGACACAACAAATGGGGGAGGAGACATGGGGTGTCCTAATAGCTGCCCTGTATAAAGCACATGTCTTATATCCAATGGCCCCTTACTATAAGGTGCCACAGTCTATTAAATAAGACATGTGTGACTATTGGTCACAATACATCATTATATGGTAATACTATGAATAATGTACTTCAGTATAAGGTGGCAAGACAGGACACCTTTATGGAGCCTTGAATAGCATTATAGTAATTAGTCACTATATATAATAGTGTCTGCAAGGTCAGGTTTCTTTGTATGTGAGGGGTCATTGTATGACAGTGTCTGCTAGGTCAGGTTTCAATTTATGCAAGGAGTCATTGTATAATAGTGTCTGCTAGGTCAGGTTTCACTTTATGTGAGGAGTCATTGTATGTAATGGTGTCTATTAGGTAAAGTTTATCAATATGTGAGGAGTCGTATAATAGTGTCTGCTAGGTTGGGTTTCACTTTATGTGAGAAGTCATTATATATAATGGTATCTGCTAGGTCAGGTTTCTATACATGTGAGGAAGTCATTGTATATAATGGTGTCTCCTAGGTCAGGTTTCTCTTTATGTGAGGAGTCATTGTATATAATGGTGTCTGCTAGGTCAGGTTTCACAGTATGTGGTCTAAATAAAATAATGCTGTCAGACGCATTTAGCCTTCTCATTATCTTTTGAAGCACCTGGCTCAAAATCACAAGGCGGGTCAGTGCAAAGTGCAAATGTAAACCAGATATGTTACAGTTTATAAAATTGGATTGCCAGATTGTTACAATCTGTTCATGCTAATCAAGGGAAACTTTTAACATATTTTATAACAGTAGCCAACTCTGAATCAATTACAACATACTCAGAATATGAAAGCTACAAAACAAAACATCCAAACACAAAAGTGATGGCGATATCAAAGGTAAACACAAGTTTATTAATTCACAACACTCAGTGTCAGTCCTAGGAACATACCTTGAATATATTGTTGATAGTTGCCATTCTAATCACTTTGGCTATTTATTAATCTAGGATTGTCTGTGAGTTTAAGAGTGACTGAATAATTGTTTCATTCATAACCCCTCTCAGTCATTCCTACAGTCAGTTAAATTGTAACAACAGCCAAGATGGTCCAAATATATTGGAGCTTTTTATCCACAGAGGAATTTCTGGCAAACAAAATGTATAATTTTTCTGTAAGTTACTGATCTAACAAACATCTGAAGCATATTTTTGTCTCTCAGAAATAACCTAGGTAGGTCCAAATTATGTTTATTGCATGAATTAGAGTATACATGTGTACAGTTTTTTAATTCCTTGTGTACACAAAGTATGATGAAATAAAAAATCCACTGGACATGGGTAACATATTCATTACCATGATGCCGACATATAAATAAAAATAAAATTAAAAAAATAAACCGGATTATGAAACTGATACATTTGGACACATTTTGAACATTACAAAAAGTCTACTGAACACACTTGTGTCATATGACCTTTGATAATGCCATGATATTGTAATAAAATAGTAAAAAATGAAACGGTCTGCTCTGGTTACACCTTACCTTGTTGAAATTTTGGTGCGCTCACCAAAATAGCTGCAGTCTGATTGGACACTTTATCCAGACAGGCAGTCAAGTGTCCACTGCTGGTATAGACTGGTAGCAGAGGAGGGTAACATGTGCAATGATTTGTGTCATTGCAATACGAGTGAGATGCTATGCATGGAGGGTCACAAGCCAAGAGGACTCTTGGTTTGGGGTCAATACATCCTCCTAAAATCAATATATAAACTTGTCATTATTTAAAAACAGTGCAACCTCTCCTCACCATCCCATGAATAATATGTGTTACTGAATAATAATTTTGGGTATAACAAGAGTCCATTGATGGACTGATGCTCTACAAGGCAAAAAGAATTTATAGGAATTCAAGACCACTTCTTCCTTTTAACTGCCAAGTGTTGAAATAAGGGATGAAATGATGTTTCTGTATTTTTCAATATTGATACAAGAGGAGAAAAATTAATGCAAAATGATACCTACCTAAGTTACTTTAATCTTCAGCCATCACAAATAATTATTAATTGTCTGCCTTTTTATTCCATAAATTAAGAATTCATTGTAGACAGTCAAAGATGGCACATGCAACTCAACACTCACTGCCAATTCCAAGCTGATTATTTTATCAGTGATTAAATGTACTGATGGGATTTTAAAAAATTAGCACAGAATCAGCATCAAGGCAGTTTCCAAACTGCACAAATTATAGTTCTGTTGTTAATTTGTAGAAATGGATTTTGTGTTGTCAATAATACCCATTTGCATTCACAGAAATGAGTGTCAGTATGTCTTCAGCAGTTGTTTTGGATCTGCAGGAAGTACAATGTGAAGGATCTGGTTGTTAATTATCAACAACCCCATACATGGACATGTTCTAGATAACATTTTCCTCGCACAAGAAAAATGCACTATTTCTGCTTGTTTTTGATGAAAACATCATACAACTTCCAAATTTAAGTGAAGACATGATATTGGTCATAACACTGTCAGGTGCCTCCTACAGTAGTATTTCTAACACTGGGGAAGGTGGACAATTAAAATTTAAATAGCTCTGAACCCCCAATTAGCAATGCCTATGGTCCTGGTGTAGAAATAACTCAAGGTGAAAGGTACAACAATTTTATAAAATATATCAAATTTATTCAACAACTTCACAGACAAATTTCTCAATCACAATTTCTTTGAACAAATACAATCAATGACCTATTTACAGTTGCCAATTACTATTTCATCATACGAATGAAAGGCCTTAAATAAGAGTGTTTCCCTTCAGTGATGTCTCTGTTACTCATCTATCCACCTCTTGTTTCTCTTTTGGTACTCCTTGACTACGTACTCTCCAGGTACTGCTGGATCTGTGCTTCCAACAGTTCCAGTACTCTCTTCCATGTTTCCTTCCAGCACAGTGCTTCCACACAAACTGCTGATGTCACAACAGACCTCCCATGCACTCTCAATGTGTCTTCACTCTCTCTGATCCTCAGGTGTCATCTCTCACACCTATCCAGAAAGCTTCCTCAATAAACCTTTTTCTGCAAATCCAAACAAGGAATTTTCCCTAATTTTCCTTCCTGCTGTTTAACGAGAATACAACTCAGAGTACATTCTAATGCCTCCCAGTTTCTCTATGATCCACATCTGGTGATGTTGGATGGGAAGGGATGTAATCTGGACAAATTGCTTATTGAGACTCTGCCCTAGATCTGAATCTCTCAGTTTTGATTGGAGACTGTCTGGTCTCTTTGAAAACTGCCCTGGGGTAATGTATCACTTACCTGTTACTCTCGGGTTTCCGGTCCCCAATAGCCCAAGATTGTTTCAAAGCTGGTCATGACATCACCACTGATTGCAAAACAAACCAAGAAGTCTGTACCTGGCAGTAGAATTCCCTTTGAATTTAACTGTGAACAGGTTGTTGCATAATGGTTAAAGAACAGACAGGCAGTTTCTTTGTGTCCAGAATTTGTCTAAAGTCATCATCTCACATAATATGTATTAAGCAGACTAATATGGCCCAAAAGGTTGAAAAACATCATGGACACCCAACAGAGTCTGTTTGGAAGTATTTATTTTACATTGTCAAGTAAGAGAATGGTGTATGAAAAGATAAGTCTATGTCCGTCTGTAATATGCATTCTAGCGACACAACCAATACAACCAGTATGTCAACATATAAAAACTTGGTACCATCATACCACTGAAAATTCTTCCAAAAATGAAAAGACCATAAAGTTTATATGTGCATCAATAACATATCATATCATAGGCTGTGTATTGAGAATCATACCAATATGCAGCATTGGTGAATTGTTTCAATTAATATTTTTGAGCAATAACAAGATTTTCAAATTAGCTCCTGTGGTGGACATATTGGAGGACAGACTCATGCTGTTTACATTTAAGTTAAAATAGACATCATCAGGAGACTTTGGGTTTTAAAAAAACCCATGTCACAATGACCATCCTTTCAGTGGAGGTAGTGACAACAAGATATTTAAGACAGTCGTTGTGCCAGTCATACTGGATGTACAACTGGCACCATTTTCATTTAGGACTAAAATGGTATTATAAAAACCCAATTTTGATATATTCATTCCTTTGGGTGGAGTAAAGATGACAATCATTTCAAGACAGCCACCACTGTGGCAATTTTAAGGGTTAGTCATTTCATTAAGAAGGTGCCCCAGGAGGTCAAGTGGTCTAAGGTACTCACCTTTAGAGATCACTAACATTTCCCCTCTGTCTGTCTGTGTTCGAGTCTTGGGCTTAGACAACATGGGTATGTGAGAAAGCTTGCTATTCCCTTCCCATGCATCAGTGGTTCTTCCTGTGGTTTTCACAGGTTCTTCTTCCAGCAGATATACTGGCACAGTGTAGCATATGCTGAAAAATGCTGTTAAATCCACAAAACCACGTACTACAAACATTTCATTAAGAAATAAGTAGAAAAATTTGAATGAAATTCCATTTAAGAGGAAAAGCCATAACAGCATTTTCGAGATGGCCATATATTGGACAGCAAATCAGGATCATTTGATTTAGGATCAACAGTGAAAACCACACCTCATTATGACTTCCTATTTTAAGTGGAGTTGTACTAACAAGATTTTCAAGATGGCTGCCATGTTGGCAATACTGGAGTCAGGTCAGCACCATTTTTATTTGGGACCAGCTATATACATCATAAGAAGTCTTTAAATGAAAACCTATGTTGATATGGCCATCCATTCAGAAGTAGTGCTAACAAGACTTTCAAGATGACAACTATAGTAGCCATTTTGAATGTCTGTGGAGCTTCATTTTCATATAAGACTAACAAGACATCATAAGAAGTCTTGTAGTGAAAACCTAAAATCAATATGACTTTCTGTTCAGGTCAAGTTGTGGTTATATAATTTTCAAGATGGCTTTCATGGTAGCCATACTGGATGTCAACAAAGGTCTCTCTTTTTGTTCTTCAAAAAAGATTTACTACAAATCATGTTTCAATACATATAACCATGTCAGATATGTTTAGAAGCCAAATTGTATGTATTCTGCAGACAGATTGTTTTCTGGCAGAAAACTTAAACTTTAGCCCTTTAGTTTATCGACATGGTCAAATGACTGAAATAAATAAAGCAAAAAATTAAAATATTCAATATTTCCACATCTTTTGTCTAAAAGTTGAGAACTTAAGAAAAAAGTTACCAGTAACTTCCAGCCCATCAGAGCGCATACAGGTGACACTGCGACTATTTCCTTTGTTCCACGGTGTGACTTTCCATTCAAAAGTGTAGCACTTGGAGGCAGTGCAAGGCCTACTGTCCCATAATTTGTCTGGGCAAGAAGAGCCACTGATGGTAGGGTACAATAATATTGCCAATGATCGACTCTGGATACCCCTGTTATAGCCTGCATATAAGAAATGAAGGTGACTTAGATGGTAATCACGTGTTCATATATACTAAGAGGATTTTACAATAATGTGTAAACCATGACGTTTATGAAAGCAGTCATTAATACATGTTGCCACGAAACTAACTGAAGCAAGTTCTACATTAAATTCAAGGTATCTTTTGAATTTCATGCCTAACTGGGATTATATCCTACTCAACATACAACTGTAAAATATACTCTGTGATACAATTTTATTGTTTTTCTATTGAAAAATGTGAGTGATTATAAAAAGCAGTGTTTTGTCTTAATGATAGATACGCACCAGTATAATATAGTCCCATGTCTTATCTTTACAGTGAGAAAAGCAACACCCCTGTATAGGACTCAGAAAACAAAAAATTCACCATAGAATCTTCATGGACAGTAGACACAGTGTGTGTGTGTGTGTTTTTGGTTTAGAAGCACATCAGCACAATCTGGGATATATAGTGCCAAACATTAGGAAGATACACCCTTCCAATTAGAAGTAAACAGGTATTCATAAAAGATGAGGATTTATCCCCATGCTAGGTGACATACTACCTTTTCAAACACCTGTCATAACTGTCCCAACTGTAGATAAGCAATGCAGGTTTTCCTCAGCATTATGTATTCACTATAAAGAATTGAGTTGGCATAGGTACAGATTTTATTACCATTTTATTACTGTAAAAAATGACATATCACAAGGAGGTCTATGTACTTTCCTTCAAAAGTAATGACACAGTCATAAGGCTGAATATACATGTACACAGCTATGAACTTTAGTTAATTCTGACTTACACTGTACGGGACTGGTCATTTAATTTATTGTTCTTTCTGACTGGAGAACTTTTTTATTCTTTCATTCATCACAAGATAAACTTGCTGTTTGTGTTTTTAAACAAAGAAGTTGCTGCAATCTGGAATCTAACTATCCATACCTCTGAGGATTACACCTCATCTAAACAGTAGGATAAATTTACACTGTTCAAAACAAGGTGGGCCTCTCATCAAGTCAGTGTGTAAGTTTTCTAAATGTACAAATTATATAAGACTATTCAAATTAATTTCTATTGTCCATATATAGGACTGAAATAGGGATCACTCTCTTGGTCTTTCCATGGGTGGTCCTCACTGATTGGCTGTTCAAATGTCAATTTATAACGCTGAACAGCTACTCCACAGTGGAGATGACAATGGCTGAGGCACAGTGGTGTTTTGAATTTATTGTATTGCTCTGCTGTAGATAGTTATCAAAGAGCGAAAGTGGAGGGGATTATGTCTGAAAATATATGACCTCTACTGTATATAATAAATGAAGTTACTGTTTATGTCAGTAGAAAATCTTAAACATTATTTCTGGAATCAATGTGGCAATTCTTTTTGAAAGGATTTTCAAATTAGTCTATAGTTTCAAGTATTGCAATCAGCGAAATATTATTTTAGCAAGATAACTAACTTCAGGTATAATAATTTGAGTTTGCATATATAAACTGACCTGAGAGATAAGTAGATCTATACTGCTATGTTTTACTGATTTTTAGTAAGACCATAGAGTTTGTTCCCATTATTATTAATGCAAACTATATATGGAAACAGAGAATAAATACTATGTCATACGTAAAGATGGATCAAAATCATGGAAGCCCCCCACCAAAAAAAGGGAAAGAAAATGGCTGAATTTAAAGCTCACCTACGAAGAAAACCAAAACAAACTTTAACCAAAATCCTGAGAAAAGTGTAAACAAAACCATGAATCTACAGACATAAACTATGTAACAGAAAGAAGCAACAAGTAAAATTCAAATTTATTTCCCTAAAATACAAAGTGAAAATTTAAGAGGAACTTACAAGTATTGTAAATTAAATCCCAGATAATCCTAAAGGTATTATCACATGTCCAAAAGTATAGAATGTTCCAAAGGAATTCCAATAGGTTTGAATATCTTGTTGTACCACAATTATATAATCCAAAAATGTCTTTGAATGAGTCCTCAATAATCCCAAAGTAGTGATTTTTAGTCCCAACGTTCAATGAACACTTTGTAATTCCAATGAATAACTTTAGATACATAATTACTTTAAAATTATAACTGAACATAACTATAAACTCTGATCATAGATTCCCAAAGATTAATATTTAAAACAGGAATGAAGAATTTGATTACTTACTCCTTGATATACAGACTGTCATCTGACCTATGACACAACAAAATGCCATGGATATGGGTCATTCTTAATGAAAAAATCCATCAAATAGTGTCTGCAAGTTTGCTTCCAGAACATTCTAAGGTCATAATGAAGACTAAGTCCTGAATTCAAGTTCATGTAAACATTTTTAAAAACATGATAAGAATTGGGTAGGGCAAAGCTCCACCCTCAATCATGGACAAAGATCAAACACAGAATACAAATTAAATGCATAACACCATCACTGATACTAAAATAGTGATGCTATCTCTCATTCTTCCATTAATATGACTTGACAAAAATAAAATTAAGTGTAGAGAAATATTTCTGCTATCATCCTCCTTTACTTAGAGAGGGTTAATGGTCCAATGTGAAAAACAATGGGACAGCAATCAAGAAGCTAACTGAATATGAAAAGTGGCTTTTAACCATACAAGACACTTGTGGGATGTTGAACTGCATACTGACCTTGGTTGAAGTCAATACAATTAACATGGCAATCACTCCACTCTGACCACTGTGACATAACACATTCCCCTGGACAGGGCACCTGGCATGACATCTGAGTCTGGAATTTTGTGAATAGAAGATATTCAACAAATACACATTTCATATGAAATATACAAAACAAAATTGGAATTATTTCAAATATTCTTTTGGAAAGCATGTCTAGCAGAATACTTAAATTATTTAATCATTTTAATAAATTTCATACGAAATGAGTACTGTAAGGTTCTAGATAATAAATCATACATTAGTATTACTGAAATGAATTTGAATTCCATGTAATCTACTGTATAAAAATATCACATTAGTGCCTTCCATGACATACTGGTGTTATATATAACATCATGCTGTGTAATTACACACAAGACAAAGGAATCTGTATAAAAATATCATACTAGTGCCTTCCATGACATATTGGTGTTATCTATAACATCATGTTGTGTAATTACAAACAAGACAAAGGAATCTGTATAAAAATATACTAGTGCCTTCCATGACATATTGGTGTTATCTATAACATCATGCTGTGTAATTACACACAAGACAAAAGAATCTGTATAAAAATGTCATACTAGTGCCTTCCATGACATATTGGTGTTATCTATAACATCATGCTGTGTAATTACACACAAGACAAAGGAATATGTATACAAATGTCATACTAGTGCCTTCCATGACATATTGGTGTTATCTATAACATCATGCTGTGTTAAATTACACACAAGACAAAGGAATCTGTATAAAAATGTCATACTAGTGCCCTCCATGACATATTGGTGTTATCTATAACATCATGCTGTGTTAAATTACACACAAGACAAAGGAATCTGTATAAAAATATCATACTAGTGCCTTCCATGACATATTGGTGTTATCTATAACATCATGCTGTGTAATTACACACAAGACAAAGGAATCTGTATAAAAATATCATACTAGTGCCTTCCATGACATATTGGTGTTATCTATAACGTCATGATGTGTAATTACACACAAGACAAAGGAATCTGTATGAAAAAATAAAATGGGTCGATGACACCTGTCCCCAATTCTCAAACTTTCTCTACAAAATCAGATGTTACTTTTTCTCCTCATAATACATTTACATTTTTTATCAAAGACAGAAAGGAAGATATGATGAAAAATCACTATTTAGTTTTAAAATCTGACTTTTGGAAACCTTGTTTTTATTCTTGAATGATGAGTTGAGGAATTTCTCATATTCGGAGAAACCCTCAAAATTTCCTCAAAGATGAAGCAACAATCCTTTAAGGAAAATTCAAAATTTTGTGACTGCATTTTAATCCCTTGTATCTGCCAACTGTCTTTTAAAAAAATGGTTACCGACCAAGCAATAAGAAATTTATCCAAAAATCTTAATCTGAGCAAGAAGTTTTGAGATGTTTAATGAAATTTGGACCTGGTCCCATCTTTTTTTAACTGTGTGCAAGAAATTTAGGCCAAGCTTAATAAGTCTCTTGATTGTGTGAATCTATAATTAGAAAAAAAGTAAAGTCACAGACCATTCTGATTTTTCTTAACTGAGGTTCCTCTAATAGTCTGCCATATTTTCATTCTTGCTTAACAAAGTTTCATTAATATATGACATTAAGAAATAAACAATCTGTCATTTAAAACAGGTATTTAAACACATGCACAATTTACATTCTTTCAATCCTAGGAGTTAAAAAAGATACAAAAAAACTAACAAACTGATTACCTTGAAAATCATACTCTAAATATTTGTAAGATCAAAATAAATAAAAATTATTTACAAAAACTCTTAATGGAGGTTAGGCTTTAATTTTACCAAAATGAATCTTAAAGTTAAGTCTAAGCTTATGACTTATAAGTGGTCAATTTCAGCCAAACAGTCCTTAATTTCACCAACACACATTTAAAGTCTATCTCATTGGATCTTTAACTTAAATTTAAGCCTACACTTAAATTATTTTGGTGAAAAGGATGCCAACTGGAGTTGGGTCTTAAGTTCTGAGTTGGGTCTTAAGTTCTGAGTTGGGTCTTAAGTTCTGAACTGAGGTTTGGAATATTTGTCATATAGTTATTATTGACACTTCCTAACAACAGATATTAACATCTTAATATATGGAGGTATCAATGATGTCTGTTTGTGAAATGTTTGGGATTGTAACTTTTTAAAAACTAAGTACTTTTATGTATTTAAAGGTTCAATCAATGCAAAATCTCTTACAAAACACAATAAGTGTGATTTGTTTGCAATACATGTACTCTTATCTGAATATCTCTTCCCATGTAAGGGTCATCACTAAGAAACATATGGGAAAAAGTACCCTATCCCCATGTAAGGGTCATCACCAAGAAACATATGGGAAAAAGTACCCTATCCCCATGTAAGGGTCATCACTTAGAAACATATGGGAAAAAGTACCCTATCCCCATGTAAGGGTCATCACCAAGAAACATATGGGAAAAAGTACCCTATCCCTATGTAAGGGTCATCACTTAGAAACATATGGGAAAAAGTATCCTATTCCCATGTAAGGGTCATCACTAAGAAATATATTGGAAAAAGTACCCTATCCCCATGTAAGGGTCATCACTAAGAAACATATCGGAAAAAGTACCCTATCATTATGTAAGGGTCATCACTAAGAAACATATGGGAAAATGTATCCTATCTCCATGTAAGGGTCACATCGGAAAGAAACATATTGGAAAAAGTACCCTATCCCCATGTAAAGGTCATCACTAAGAAACATATGGGAAAAAGTACCCTATCTCCATGTAGTTGTTGTTGTTGTTGTTGTTGTAGGGTTTAATGCCATTTTTCAGCACACGATAGGCTATATATGGCAGCTAGTATTAATGGTGGAGGAAGAACCCAGGAAATCCCCAGAAAGAACCACCGACCCTTGAGAAGCTACTGGCAAGCTTTCTCACATACCCACATTGGCCGAATCCAAGACTCGAAACCCACACAGACAGAGGTGAGATGGCAGTGATCCGTAACAGAGAGTGCTTTAGATCACTCGGTCACTCGGGGCCCCTACCCCCATGTAAAGGTCATCACTAAGAAACATATGGGAAAAAGTACCCTGTCCTCATGTAAGGGTCATCACTTAGAAACATATGGGAAAAAGTACCCTAACCCCATGTAAGTGTCATCACTAAGAAATATATGGGGAAAAGTACCCTATCATTATGTAAGGGTCATCACGAAAAAACATATGGGAAAAAGTACCCTATCCCTATATAAGGGTCATCACTAAGAAATATATTGGAAAAAGTACCCTATCATTGTGTAAGGGTCATCACTTAGAAACATATTGGAAAAAGTACCCTATCCCCATGTAAGTGTCATTACATAAAAAGTATGGAAAAGTATCCTATGCTACAAAGAAAACAAGAACAAAATTGGAAAATAACAATTTGAATCTTAATGAATGAAATCAGCCTGTAATAGAACATCTTTATGTACAAGATATACATTACCCAAGAAAAAATCTTTGGGGTGATAGTTGACAACAATTTGCAACATATTCAAGTCATATGTCATTACTTAGAAAAGTATGGGGAAAAGTACCCTATCCCCATGTAAGGGTCATTACATAATGAAGTATGGAGAAAAGTACCCTATCCCCATCTTAGTGTCATTACATAATGACGTATGGGGAAAAGTACCCTATCTCCATGTAAGTGTCATTAAATAATTTAGTATGGGGAAAAGTACCCTATCCCCATAAAAGTGTCATTACATAATGAAGTATGGAGAAAAGTACCCTATCCCCATCTAAGGGTCATTACATAATGAATTATGGGGAAAAGTACCCTATCCCCAAGTAAGTGTCATTAAATAATGAAGTATGGGGAAAAGTACCCTATCCCCATGTAAGTGTCATTACATAATGAAGTATGGGGAAAAGTACCCTATCCCCATCTAAGTGTCATTACATAATGAAGTATGGGGAAAAGTACCCTATCCCCATCTAAGTGTCATTACATAATGAAGTATGGGGAAAAGTGTCCAATCCCCATGCAAGATTTAACTTAGAAAAAAGTATGGTGAAGAAACCCTGTCACTGATTACCAATAAATTAATAGCTGAATAAGTATTTAAAAATTCATAACATTTGTACTTGTAGACTCCCTTTATCAAATGTAAACTTGTATATTGGTGAGCTAATCTTTCTAGTACAATGTATGACACATTTTTTGTGATCAAACTGGTTTTTAGCAACAGAAAACCTGCATGACTGATTTATGGCAGATAAATTGGACAAGATTTCTGAAAGGTCTTATTTACTTCTCATTGATTTTATCATTTTCTTTTACAGAACTGTTACCAATATTAATAACTTTGAAAAAGATTTTTTTGTTTCTTTTTCATTATTTAACAAGAGTTGAACAATGATCCTTCTGTGACAACAGTACAAGCCTAGTTCTAATCAATATTTGAATACAAAGAAAAATGTTATTATTTGCACACAAAAAGATGAAAATTGCTATCCAGGAAAATAATAAATTTACAATATGTTTGATAAAGTAATCTGATTTTCATGCAATATCTCAGCATATCATACTGCCATTGACTGCTTTATACATTAAATCAAACTGTCATATCACTGACTTCATATGACACTGTAATTAACTGATTTATGCATTAAATCAAATTGTCATATCAATGACTTCATATGACACTGTAATTAACTCATTTATACATTAAATCAAACTGTCATATCACTGACTTCATATGACACTGTAATTAACTCATTTATACATTAAATCAAATTGTCATATCACTGACTTCATATAACACTGTCAATTAACTGATTTATAGAATAAATCAAATTGTCGTATCACTGACTTCATATGACACTGTAATTAACTGATTTATACATTAAATCAAATTGTCATATCAATGACTTCATATGACAATGTAATTAACTAATTTATACATTAAATCATATGACACTGTAATTAACTGATGCATACATTAAATCAAATTATCATATCAATGACTTCATATGACACTGTATTTAACTGATGTATACATTAAATCAAATTGTCATATCATTGACTTCATATGATACTGTAATTAACTTATCAGTTTTAGAACTTAAGTCATACATCTGTATCTTACAATGGGTGTGCATGCTAGAAATGATAAATATGTAAATGTATTATAGTACTCCTTCTTTTTAATGCTGTTCATGGAAGATAAACAAGTGAGGAAGCCACCAAGGGATGTTCTATTACAAGCCTTGTAAAGAAACATGTTCTATTAAATATCTTGTACAGAAAGATGTTCTATTACAAACTTTGTACATAGAGATGTTCTAATACAAGCCTTGTACAGAGGGATGTTTGTGTACAGAGGGATGTTCCATTACAAGCTTCATACAGAGAGATGTTCCATTACAAGCCTTTACAGAGGATCTTTTATTACAAGCCTCGTATAGAGGGATGTTCTATTACAAACTGTGTACAGAGGGATGTTCTATTACAAGTTGTGTACAGAGGGATGTTCAATTACAAGCCTTGTATAGAGGGATGTTCTATTACAAGTTGTGTACAGAGAGATGTTCTGTTGCAAGCCTTGTACAGAGGGATGTTCTATTACAAGCCTTGTACAGAGAGATATTCTATAACAAGCCTTGTATAAAGAGATGTTCTATTACAAGCCTTGTATAGAGAAATGTTCTATTACAAGCCTTGACCAGAGGGATGTTCTATTACAAGCCTTGTACAGGTAGATGATCTATTACAAGTTGTGTACAGAGAGATGTTCTATAACAAGCCTTGTACAGAGGGATGTTCTATTACAAGCCTTGTACAGAGAGATGTTCTATAACAAATTGTGTACAGAGGGATGTTCTATTACAAGCTGTGTACAAAGGGATGTTTTATTACAAGCCTTGTACAGAGGGATGTTCTTTTGCAAGCTGTGTACAGAGGGATGTTCTATTACAAGCCTTATATAAAAAGATGTTCTATTACAAGCCTTGTACAGATGACTATTTTATTACAAGCCTTGTACAGAGGGATGTTCTATTACAAGCCTTATACAGAGGGTTGTTCTATTTCAAGCCTTGAACAGAAAGATGTTCCATTATAAGCCTCTTACAGAGGAATGTTCTATTACAAGCCTTGTACAGAGGAATGTTCTATTACAAGCCTTGTATGGAGAGATGTTCTATTACAAGCCTTGTACAAGGGATGTTCTATTACAAGCCTTGTACAAGGGTTGTTCTATTTCAAGCCTTGAACAGAAAGATGTTCCATTATAAGCCTCTTACAGAGTAATGTTCTATTACAAGCCTTGTACAGAGGGATGTTCTATTACAAGCCTTATACAGAGGAATGTTCTATTACGTTCCTTGTACAGAGGAATATTCTATTACAAGCCTTGTACAAGGGATGTTCTATTACAAGCCTTGTACAGAGAGATGTTCTAGTACAAGCCTCATACAGAGGAATGTTCTATTACAAGCCTTGTACAGAGTAATGTTCTATTACAAGCCTTGTACAGAGGAATGTTCCATTACAAGCCTTGTACAGAGGAATGTTCCATTACAAGCCTTGTACAGAGAGATTTTCTATTACAAACCTTGTACAGAGGAATTTTCTATTACAAGCCTATAGAGAGGAATGTCCTATTACAAGCCTTGTACAGAGGAAGGTTCTGTTACAAGCCTTGTACAGAGGAATGTTCTATTACAAGCCCTGTACAGAGGAATGTTCCATTACAAGCCTTGTACATGGGGATGTTATATTACAAGCCTCATACAGAGAAAGTTTTCTATTACAAGCCTATAGAGAGGAATGTTCTATTACAAGCCTTGTACAGAGGAATGTTCTATTACAAGCCTTATACAGAGAGATGTTCCATTACAATCCTTGTACATGGAGATGTTATATTACAAGTCTGATACACAGGAAGTTTTCTATTACAAGCCTCATACAGAAGGACGTTCTATTTCAAGCCTTGTACAAAAAGATGTTCTATTACAAGTAGTGTACAGAGGAAGTTTTCTATTACAAGCCTCATAAAAGGAATGTTCTATTACAAGCCTTGCTCAGGGGGGATGTTCTATTTCAAGCCTTGTACAGAGAGATGTTCTATTACAAGTAATGAACAGAGGGATGTTCTATTGATGAATCATTGAGGCAGCAACTGTGCTGTCCCTGCTGCCTCAGCTCCAATACCCTTGATATGAGGGTCAGTGGTAAACTTAAGAGCTTTACAGAAAAGGGACCACTGTACCTGAGTGACAACAACATTGAGATCTGGTGGACAACGTGAAGCATTAACTGGCAGACCATTGCTGGCAACACATGTAACATTCCTTGTCTGTACCCCATAACCACACACTCCAACCTAAAAAAGACAAGCAACCATTATCTACCAGTACGTTTCATGGGAACTAGGATGGGTTGGCATTAAAAATTACATGCAAAAACAAAACTAAAGGAACATATAAACAGAAAATCATAATATAATGCAGCATAACTCTTTTACATTGAATTAAAGAAAAGACAACTTTCTGTCTGTAATGAGATACTTATATGAAAACATCTCAAGTAGATTCTTTATAGCAGGTATTTGTTTTGTGCTGCTGACTTGTTCTAACTCTTGTGTACCTAGACTTTTATTTTAGAGTTAAGCATTCACATGCAACACCATACATTATGGTGAATATAAAAAAAATCCATTATGCTACATTAAAATTTTCAATAAAATGTTGGGTATAAGAACTCAATTCCTCTTGCACCTTAAGGTTCATACAAAAACTGGAATCCACTGTAGTCACATTCACATCCTATTCACTGGTACTGCTTTGAGCACAGGTCACAAACACAGTCTTAAAAAGTCAGGTTTATACTTAAGGCTACAAATTTAACCATTGAGATTACTGGAATCGAGTAATTAGTTTCAGTCCAGATTTAAGTTCTGCTAGTCAAATAAAAATATTCTAACTTTCCATTACATCAGATGATCATTCACTCAGAGTACAATGCCACTTAGACATTTTGATTCATTTCAAATCTGTCTCAAGATGAATCTGTCACTGTAAACATTTTAAATGGAATGCTTTTCAGAATATTTTGAGATAGGGTGCAAACAAGCACCACATGGAATGAAATAAAGCTTGTATTAAATTTTAACCCTCAAGATTATCCAATGAAGCCTAAAATTTACAATATTTTTAAACAACTGAAAACTCATGTTTTGCTTTCAATCAAAACATATTGTGAGAGATAAGACAAAATCAACCCCTTGCCCACTGTATGGCTCATAATAACTCTTTCATTACTTATGGTAACTCTCCCATCCCACCTAACTGACAGAATACTCTTATTGTACAGCCAACAATAACCCTTGACTTACTTATGATAATTCAGCTTTTCTTACACAATATCACAAAAATAATCATGCAACAATCAATTAGTGGCTTTATTTATGTTCAATTGTTTAAGATAATACACAATGTAAAGCAAAAGGTGAATATATGAGTGCAGGAAAAGATGAGCAAACTAAACTTGGTATTTACAATAAATCAGTAAATCTTATATCAATTGGTTTCGGGGTGTGAGCATCATGCTAAATTGATAAAAGCTGATCCCATTTGCATAAAATATCTGAGCACTGAGTACAATTTATTTTACCACATGACAAGTGTTATTTATGTTAGGATATTCCAGTAAAACATATCACCTCACACACCCTCAAATAAAGCACTTTTAAAAAAAAACCTCTGAAAGAGGAGGTGTCAGTTAGGAAAATCACCTCTGGTGTGTGTTGTCAACAAAACCAGAAATCACAGGTGAGATTATCAGAAAACATTAATAATTTTTTCTAATGCATCTTAGTGATTCATCTCATAGTGAATCAATATATAAAGGTGTCAGAAATGCTGCCAGGGCACACAAGAGTACCAACTGTGTCAAATTTGTAAGAATTCACACACTTGGAAAGCACTGATGACAAGAAATCCAGCAAACTAGTTCAAAGTCATGCATATCATAATATACTATGTGCTGTATGTAATTTTTATTTAGCTATTAACCCTTGAAGTGCATCTTGTAGCATGGGACAAGCTGCTGACAGGTTTCGTAGTGCATTTCAAGACATTGTTTTTCAGGTAGGCAACTGTTTATTCATCTTGATATTTTGGTTTGACATGAATGGTTGTTAAACTAAATTTGGTTAGTACACTGGACAACAGAACAGGCATTCTATTATTCTATTGTAGTTTTAACCTTACATTCACCAAGAAATTTGTACAAATGCATGTTAAAATATGGTCTACTAAGAAAACCAAAAATGGCTGAATCCCAGCCCAGACTCCAATTCTCACAAGCCCAGACTCCAAATTCTGCATGCCCTGAATCCAATTTCCACATGCCCAGACTCCAATTTCCGCATGCCCAGACTCCAATTCCCACAAGCCCAGACTCCAAATTCCACATGCCCAGACTCCAATTTCCACAAGCCTAAAATTGCTCCTTTCTTAATATTATTTGTCACTGAACTCTGTAATTGCTACACTTCAAATATGAAACAGCCAGAAATGTTGAGGTTAGCTATCATGGAGTTCGGTCTCCCAGTTCAATTTCACAGTGGTATACACATTCTCAGATTGACACACAATTAGCATAGTAATTAGATAAGCATGTAACAAATTTAGATACGTTCTAATGTATTGAAAACAAGACAACCAGTATGGGAAGAAAGAGTCACCAGAAAGGGATGGAATGGAGAAGTATATAATAATAATAACAATGATGAGCATTAAGTTTACCTCATTTTTAATGTATGTGGCATTGTTTTCTCAGCTTGAATAAGAAATAACATCAAGCCATTTATATTTTTATTATGTAAATGGCCTTGAGAAAACAACAAAAACAACATACCAATTGACTAAGTAGATTTCATTCTTAAATTTTCATCAATATTATTGAGATGGCTAATACTCTAAATTTCTTCAAATTTAACAAATTTCTTCGAATTTAACCAATGTCAGGTATAGATGGAGCTTATAGTTTTTATTTATATTCAGCACAGAAGAAAATGGTAGTTTTTTGTCTCCATTTACCCATTTCTTAATTTGAATTGCATCTTGTGTTCATGGATGTCTGGTTCTGTTGAAGCTACAACAGAACAGGAATAATTATAAAAAATTTTGTGTGTTACTTAAAAGTGAATAAATTATTTCTTTGTATTAAAAACAAAAAGAAATAACATCAAAAGGGAAGACAATGAAGGATGTGCAGTTATCTAAAAAAAAGTGAAGTAAGTTACAGAAAAGATGAATTCAATCATTTTAACCATCGATTCTGGTCATTACGTCTGTTCAGGTCTGTTCCATTCCAGTGATTGTGTCCAATGAAACGGTATGGTTTTTAAAAAATTTAGCAGATCAGATAATTGTTTGGTAGATTATGTTGATGCCTGACAGACTTGAATAACTGGACTCCTTGGTTTATTGATTCTTTTATACTGATGCCTGACACACTTGAATAACTGAACTCCTTGGGTTATTGATTCTTTTATACTGATGCCTGACAGACTTGAATAACTGAACTCCTTGGGTTATTGATTCTATTATATTGATGCCTGACAGACTTGAGTAACTGAACTCCTTGGTTTATTGATTCTGTAATATTGAAGTCTGACAGACTTGAATAACTGGACTCCTTGGTTTATTGATTCTTTTATATTGATGCCTGACAGGCTTGAATAACTGAACTCCTTGGTTTATTGATTCTATTATATTGATGCCTGACAGACTTGAATAACTGGACTCCTTGGTTTATTGATTCTATTTTATTGATGCCTGACAGACTTGAATAACTGGACTCCTTGGTTAATTGATTCTTTTATACTGAGGCCTGACAGACTTGAATAACTGGACTCCTTGGTTTATTGATTCTATTATATTGATGCCTGACAGACTTGAATAACTGGACTCCTTGGTTAATTGATTCTTTTATACTGAGGCCTGACAGACTTGAATAACTGGACTCCTTGGTTTATTGATTCTATTATATTGATGCCTGACAGACTTGAATAACTGGACTCCTTGGTTAATTGATTCTTTTATACTGAGGCCTGACAGACTTGAATAACTGGACTCCTTGGTTTATTGATTCTATTATATTGATGCCTGACAGACTTGAATAACTGGACTCCTTGGTTAATTGATTCTTTTATACTGAGGCCTGACAGACTTGAATAACTGGACTCCTTGGTTTATTGATTCTATTATATTGATGCCTGACAGACTTGAATAACTGGACTCCTTGGTTTATTGATTCTATTTTATTGATGCCTGACAGACTTGAATAACTGGACTCCTTGGTTAATTGATTCTTTTATACTGAGGCCTGACAGACTTGAATAACTGGACTCCTTGGTTTATTGATTCTATTATATTGATGCCTGACAGACTTGAATAACTGGAGTCCTTGGTTAATTGATTCTTTTATACTGAGGCCTGACAGACTTGAATAACTGGACTCCTTGGTTTATTGATTCTATTATATTGATGCCTGACAGACTTGAATAACTGGACTCCTTGGTTTATTGATTCTATTTTATTGATGCCTGACAGACTTGAATAACTGGACTCCTTGGTTAATTGATTCTTTTATACTGAGGCCTGACAGACTTGAATAACTGGACTCCTTGGTTTATTGATTCTATTATATTGATGCCTGACAGACTTGAATAACTGGACTCCTTGGTTAATTGATTCTTTTATACTGAGGCCTGACAGACTTGAATAACTGGACTCCTTGGTTTATTGATTCTAGTAGTTATGCAATCCTAAAGCATCACTGAAAAGCACTGATGCATTTTCAGATTTTGTTTGTTAAACATATTTATCAGACTATACACATATCCAGATATCGTTAAATATCACTTAAACAAACTATAATAGATATGTCTGGTCAGAAAAATTGACATTGTTACAGAAAATTTAAATTTGTGTGAGCTGAAAATTAAAAATTTTTGGTAGCTTTTGATGCTAGTTTACTCAAGGCTTCTCCATCCCATATGCACACTCATGGAACTGATACAAGCTACAGTACAGCTTATGTGATTGTTTTCAAACTCCACTATCATGGTGGGGGACTTAATCGTGGTCGGGTCTTAATTCCCTCCACTTTTACTCTGCAAAAGAGCAATAAATGCCTACTAATCACCACCATGCCTTGACAGCAACATTGATCGGAACTCCACCATAGAGGGGCTGGTTATGATATTACTGGCTAACATTTGAAAGCCAATACACAAGAGTGATTTACAATCAGATACTATTTCAAGAATTGGTGATCTTTATTTCAATCACACATCTGGACAATAAAAAAAATAATTTCAAAAGTCTTGTACATTTCAAAAAGTTTGATCAACTCCATTTGCAACAAGTTTAAGCTTTTACTTTATTCAAAGAAATCTGAACAAACTGAGTTGATGAGAAGTCCACCTTGTTGAGATTGTCTTAAACATTGTAAATTTATCCTACTGTTTAAATGTGAAAGTAATCCTCTAAGGTATGAACAATTAAATTCCAGATGACAACCACTCCTGACTATAAAATAAACAACAACAGAAAATGATGAATTTATACTTAAATATGAACTACGTGTTTAGTTCTAAAGCAACAGCAACCCAGTCACAGGGCTGAGTATGTACACAACTGTGAACTAGTTCTATTCTAACTGTATGTGTGGGGGGCCCCGAGTGGTCTAAAGCACTCTCCGTTATGGATCACTGCCATCTCATCTCTGTCTGCATGGGTTCGAGTCTCAGATTTGGCCAATGTGGGAATGTGAGAAAGCCTGCCAATAGCTTCTCGTGGGTCGGTGGTTCTTTCTGGAGGTTTTCCCGGGTTCTTCCTCCACCATTAATACTGGCCTCCATGTATAGCCTATCGTGTGCTGAAAAATGGCATTAAACCCTACAACAACAACAACTGTATGTGTATTGTAATGGACTGGCCATTTAATTTATAGGACCATATTGTTCTTTCCATCTAGGATAAGATTTTTTCATTCATTTATCACAAGATAAATTTGTTTTAAATAAAAAAGGAATGATATAGTGTCCTTTTTTATACTACAAATCAGAGCAAAACAATTGTTTTCAAGCATTTATCCAACCCACCCCAATTACAAAATTAAATGATCTCTCTCTAGAAAATACATGATTTCAGGAGATGTTCTTCAGAGTCAAGGCAGTGACCATTGTAAACACTCATAAATATTAGCATCAAAAGATTATTTCAGTTTCATCTTGGGAAAAATGTATTGCTATCAAAAGAAACCATTTGACTTGGCATGTTGTACCTAACAGCTCGTATGGTAATTAAAAACAGAAATTTGACAGCTGTTATTAATTAATTTGGCCTCAACATATAGTTGAAATGAATAATAATGTGGAAATTTGTCAAATCTTAGATGTTCAGAGATTTTAATTTCCAGCAAATTTGGGGCATTATGTGTGTCCACATGTATCCTATCACTTGCTCATTCTTGAATGGGGAAAATATAAGAACAAGCTTTTTATCATCATACAAAAAAATAATTAATTAAATGGAAATGATGTGTTAATAACCTAATCATAACACTGATCTAATTCTTATAATTATCTTGATGCAGAAATTAAAAGTATGCAGCTTTCTATTTGTGATTATTTGAATGTTTGATTTTTGAGTCCATAAGAAAAACATTCAAACTAATTCTTTCTAATAGTATTTCATGAAAACTCCCCAAAGCTGGATGGTCATCTCACTTGAGGGATTTTCACCACTTGTTGTGAGAACTGGCTGTTCTTAAGGGTGTATTTTAATAAGGTCCAAACATCCAGGTTCAGTAACTCAAGGCTGGGATGAAACACCTGCCATCATAGTTGCTTAATGCAGTTGAGGGAAGATTGATGTGGTTGATCCAAGATTTTCCAGTTGATTCCAGTAATCGGGGTAAGGACAAATTTTGCTTACTGTATCATGTTCAGACATTGAGGTGTTTGAGAAATGTATATATTTGGTTGTTCCAATCTGTAGAAAGAGCAATGATTATCCAGGCTTTTTGGATCTGCGACTGGTGAGACAAAGGTTAGGATTTTGGCATTCCACCTTCTCGCTAATAGGTCCACCAAAGGTCAATTCCATCTAGCATCTATTGAGTGAAAAACCAGTGATGAAGAGACCATTCTGTTTGCTTTAATTTGCTTTTGTGGGACAATGGGTCCACTAGTACATTTGCCAGCCTAGGACATGCTGATCTTAGATGTGGATTTTTCATTAAAGACACTACTTTAGAAAATCCCAAACAAGAATAAAAAGGTCTGAAAACTTGGTTCCACTTTACTGTTTGAGATAAGCCACCAAAGCAGAGTTGTCAGACAGAATGAAAACTCCATTACCATGTAGGTTCTCCAGCCACCAAGGAAAATCTTTCCAAAAAACGTTTACATCTAATAAATATTGATATGTAAATAATGATGCAGCGGAGGCCACACTCCTATGGCATCATGAAATGGTATCGAGACATACCCTCCATTCTTCTGTGCTGCAGAGGCCACACTCCTATGGCATCATGAAATGGTATCGAGACATACCCCTCCATTCTTCTGTGCAGCAGAGGCCACACTCCTATGGCATCATGAAATGGTATAGAGGCATACTCCTCCATTCTTCTGTGCTGTGGAGGCCACACTACTATAGCATCATGAAATGGTATAAAGACTTACTCCTCCAGTCTTCTGTGCTGTGGAGGCCACACTACTATGCATCATGCAATGGTATGGAGACTTACTCCCCCAGTCTTCTGTGCTGTGGAGGCCACACTCCTATGGCATTATGAAATGCTATAGAGACTTACTCCCCCAGTCTTCTGTGTTCCCATTCATACCAATCATGATTGCAAGAGGTTGTAGTTGCAGAGGTATCCACAACCTGAATCCAGACTGGTTTCCTTGCCTTTGAGATGCAACCTCATATTGTGCAGATTGTGAAAGTTGGTCCAATGGTCAAAGGTTCAGCCTCTGTTTGCACCACAGAATCATTGTGATGAGAGTTCAAGAAAGCAACCTAGTACTAAAGCAGCTGTTGCTGCATTGAACAAAAAAAAAACAGTAGGTGAATTAATTCTCTAACTCTGTATAGGCATGGAATCTACCATTGCATTCATTTAATTCTCATTCCCACATATTCTTGTACTTAAATATTGATTCCTAAGCTAGTCCATCAAAATCTTGAAAGGGTACGAGGTCGAAGATGTCCTTGTTGACACGGAGATTGAGAATGTGAAGGAGGGTAACTTGTGAAATTATGTCATTCTCCAAAATATAACCAGTCTGCTGTTTTGAAGGCTGTTGTAGGTGAATCACAGAACCTCTGGAAGCCGTGTGAGTGGGGACGTGAAGTCACGACTTCTGCAAGTTAAAACTGATTGTGTAGTCTCCACAATGGATAACATTTAGAACCCATTGTTGCATTCCACTGTAACCCCAACAGCATAAAATAATTGACTGAATTTGCTTTGGCTGATAACCAAATCATTTGTAGCTGCAAGAACTCTGGGCAAAGGCTAAAGAGGGCACTGACTGAGGGAAACTTGTGGACCAGTTTTCATTGCTTTTGGATTAGGGTAGTGAAGCCAATGTCTTTTGTGCTACCTGCAAAGTAGATGGAAAAGAATGTTTATAATAGCAGCTCACTACACATGCAGCATGTTATGAGTTAGATCCTGTTAATTCCAAGGTGCTGCTAAGTAGAGGCTCCCTTTGGGTGGCAGAGGTTTGAGAGTAAGTGAAGAGACAACTCTTGGAAACTGAGGTACCAAGATGGACACTGTAGGCTAGAAGTTTAAAGAGGTACTATGTGGGTTAGATTGATCCAAGAGAGTGCCTACATCAACTGGATATCATCCACAGTGGCTAGCAGTACTCTGTGGGTTAGATTAATCCATGAGAGTGCTCGTATAGACTGGGCATCCTCCACAGGAAGTACTTAGCAGCACTATGCAGGTTAGTCTGCTGTATATGTAGATTCTTGGGTATCATACACAGGAAATACCTAGCAGCACTATGTGAGTCATGGAAATGGACAAATTTGTTTATTCTGGTGACTGTTACTATATGACTGATTGTGGCAGTGGCCCTTCATGATCAGAGTTATATAACTGAGTTCAGCCATGAAGGAATATGGCCATCTTGGCTGGCATGAAGTTGTACAGTTCCTGAGGTTGATATATGGGATATGGGATATTAATCCATGTAGCCAGTCCATAATTCTGATTTGCATAACTATAACTGAGGCTGTTGTTGCTCTCCATCTTGCTCTGCAGTAAATGATATAATTTACAAACCTTGAATAGAAGCTGATGTTTCAGTCCATAAAGCAATGCTTTTGCACGTTCCTCTTAGAACCCCCAAAACTGCTGCAGTTTGACTTCTATCCATAATATCCAAGTCTGACAAGTATTCAAGGAATGACAACCAAAGAAAACTACACAGGTTGAGTGGTTGTCAGATTGGTCATGGTCAAAATCTTTAGATAATATAGAGCAGACCATGTATACAAATAGTGCAGTGAGTGTCCTGCTGTATGAACTTTTGAGTGTCTGCGCAGAGTTAACTACTTTTATCGATATCTGTAAAAGGGCACACATGGCCTGTACAGGTAAAGAATTAGAGCGTCACTATTAATATTTACAATGTGACAATGTGGATGCTAAATAATCAATTCTAATAATAACAAGTACCCTATAGGAAGGCCAATTTTTTCTACCTATAAAGGTAAACTCACTTAAACATTGCTCATAGTAACTCCTGTAAGAAGCACAAGCAAAATAAACAATTCTAGTAACAAGTTACCTGTAGGAAGGCTAACTTTTGACTGCCCATACAGGTAAAATCATTGAAGTGTCACTTATAGTAACTACATGTTTTTGCTGGATGCTATGAGTTAAACATGCATAGAAAATTTACCTGTATGTATTTTAACACAGCAGAAGCTATACAATAATATAAATATGTTTTCTATATTACACACAAAAGCTGCACATTAAAAAGGCCATGAAGTATCATTACTGATACTAATGAAGCAGACAATGTAACATCCATTATGAGATAAGGCTACCTATGGACAGGACAAACGACATTCTATGCAGGAAAATCTGTAAAGTGTCATGTATACAACTGTGATCTGATATTAAGACAAAATAATATAGGAAACTTACAAACGCAGCAGAAATTCCACAGCAATATGACTGTATTTTTCCATATCATGTACTTGCTTTGTTAATATAAGAGTTACTGTAATGAGAGGGAATGCCATTGTGACCCATGCAGGATTGTACCAAAGATTCATAAGTGTGTGAAGACAGCAAAGTGATAACAATAAAAGTTAGAAAACTTTATCATCGATGATAAGGAAAACAGAAATTTGGAAATTTATAGATGGCTTATACTTCTCTCCAAAGATGAAACTACTCCAACTTGTTAGAGGTAAAAAGAATTCTAAACTGTTTGTATTGATTTGTGAGGCCTAACTGTCAGTAGAGATCATGCTACTTGGCACAAGAAGAAGTAGTAACTGACAAATTCACAGGTTTTGGTTCCAATCCTGGTATCATGGGGATATCACTCTAACTGCCACCAAGGTGGGCAGATAACCTTTATCTTTTGAACTTAAATATTTTGGCCTGGGAAGGCTGGATTTGTGAAGTAGTAGTAGTTCTCCTAAGGTATTATGATTGGGTAATGTATTTGAACATAAAATATGATTTCATGGGAGGCAATGTTTTCTTTTATTAAAACACATCACACATTGAATCATAATTCTTTTAAACTGCTTCTGTCGTAGGTTGGTTGATTTCTGAAGGTATAACGGTACCAATTGTACAATCCCAGGTGGGCAGAGCTTAAGGTGTAGGGAACAATGTATTCAGAAATAAACAATAACACTAGCTGTGATTGGTGCATTATGTAGGAGTTGTACTTTCTGTTAGGCTTTAAAAAAAGTTGAGCTTGTTGGCAACATGTGAGACGTTATTCATATCTAGATCATAGTTTGTTTTTTTATGATATTTTTAAAATGTGGTATGCATGGCTGAAAATGCATCAGTTGTGACTAGATAACTCTTACCCCTGTCTAGTTCCAGCAGAGTTATCTCTCTTAAATGAAATGGAGTATCTGGTTCTGTCCTTGTCAAACTGACAATCTAACATTGTTCTCCATGACAGTGTGTGACATGCATGCTGAGGTAGGATAGAAAGTATGTTTATTTCACAAAACATTAGTATTAAGGTCTATGGAAAAACAATTGGTACCATGATACCTGAAAGTGCATTCTGGGGTGGGAGGAGGAAGTGTATGTTTTACTGAAACAACACATCATAATTTGTACATTGTATAGCATGTGTAAGAGCACATCATGATGTCACAAATTACATCATGATGTCACAAATTACATCATAATATCACAAATTACATCATGATGTCACAAATTACATCATGATGTCACAAATTACATCATAATGTCACAAATTACATCATAATGTCATAAATTACATCATAATGTCACATATTACATCATTATGTCACAAATTACATCATAATGTCACAAATTACATCACGATGTCACAAATTACATCATAATGTCATACAAAAGAAAGGTTAACGACTGAGACATCCGAATGTATTTAAAATTCATTTCACTAATTTTTCTATAGTTTGGTGAAATAAAATCAGTATTATGTTTGGTCATGTGATGAATAGAATCTTACATTTGTGTTCATTTTAAAAGAAATTTAGGAAACACATTTATTGTCTTCAACCTTCTGATTGGCAGTTTATTTGATTCAGTTTATCAGTTTTATTTTAAATGAACATACATGTAAGATTCTCAATAGCTCAACATTTGCATGCTGACAAATGTAAACTTGATATCTGCATTACATCTACAATCATGGGGCTTATGTTGAACTGACCTTAAATTTGACTTCATACACAATTTACTGAGTGAACAAATTAGGAGTTGAGTATGTGCACTAGTTGAGACATTTAAAGAAAGTGGGGTCTGGTCTCAGTTTCATTACTGTTCATATTGAGGTTTTAAGTTGTGTTGTTCATGATTCTCCAGATAAAACCTGCATTTTTAGTCACAGGCAGAGACAATGGAAAGGATGCAAAATTACTTTTTGCTTTAAATACTTAACAACTTGAAACATTTTAGTACTGAAAAATTTAGGAAGACATTTGAAATCTCCCCTGAAATAAGTAATGACTCCTTTAGGTGAAATTCAGGATTTTATATGTTTTAATCTGTAGTGTGTTCTGGATGTTCTGTGAAAGAATCATTGTTTCCAAATAAGTAACAGGGAAGATCTTCAAAAATCTCAATATGAGGATGACATCTTGAATTGTTCAGTGAAACAGGAGCCAGGACATTGTTTCTGCATACTGAAATGACTTAAGCACAAGCCTTAATCGAGGTGTGATTTGTTCAGACACGAAAATATGGATGGGCATAGGAACATAAAGTGACCCTACCAATGTCGTTGTGGTAAAAAAACTGCTGCTTACCTCAGAAGTACACGCAGACCAAGGGGAGACAACCCATGAGTAACATCCCTGGTTGAGACAGGGTTTGTGCTGCTGGAGTGATGCAGGACAAGCTCTACCATTCCCTTGCGGCTCCTGTACAATGGCACGAGTTCTATAGCTTGTACCTAAAGTAAATGAAACAAAATATGATTACAGTGAAATAATTTTAAATGAAGATAAGCATATTTTTGAGAAAAAAATTATAAGTGTTTATCAACATTGAAATACATCACAATACAATATCATGTCAATTTTTTATTATTTTTAAGTTATCAAGTGGAGTCAACACATTGCATAAACTTAAAATTCTTCATTAAATAAAGAAAATACAACATGACAGAAAGGCAAAATCACAACATAGTATTTAGTCATGGTAATCACTTTTAATTAGAATGAAAATAATGACTGTCAGAAGAATAAATTTTACATTCTTCAACTAGTTTTGTATAATAATAATAAAAATGTGGACTTAGTACAGCACCTAATCTTTAAAGGCTCTAAGCACTTTACAACATAAAATAAGACATAAGAACATATACCATGATAAGGTTACAAGAACAAAAACACCAAGAAATTAAAACAAAAACATGCTGACAATAATTAAGGGAGTAAACATTATTAAATCTGTTCTTGTAGTCAAAATCTATATAAACAATAGACATATAGATATACATACACACATACTTTTGCAACAAGATAGTCCAAAATGCTTTTTTCTTCCATATACTATTTTCTAGAATGTACCCTATCCTCAAGATTTTACATTATTATTAAGCAATTAAATGTCTGATAAATGCTTTTTTGAAAACGATGATGTAATTTCAGTGATACCTATGTCTTCTCTTTGATTCAGCATAGAATCTATACTGTTCAATGAATTTTAAATGTTTAATTTTGATGCACATTTTATGCCACTGAGTGGTATATATTTATGACAGATGTCTAATGTCAATATGAGACAGAATGAAGACTCTGTGTAGTCCTCACTACTGACTATGTACACTTCTATTGGTTTTAGCAAATCTGGTGGAAATCATTGTCATATGGATTTTTCCATGACACATCATTCAAAAATGTGACATGTATTAATGACACTGATTTCTTTGACCAATATGAAATAGAACAAAGAATCACTCTACAACATCATTTTTACTACATCTACTCCTACTGGTTTAGCAAATGGGGTGGCAATCAATGTCATATGGACTTTGCCATGAAACATCTTGCAAAAAGTGACATATGATATTTATGACATGGTGTTGTAATTTCGATGATAAGATGTAAAGACACTAATATGTAAGACAAGACAAAATACTGACTATACTATATAATACCTAATCCACAGGTGTGACTGCATTCACTCCAGGAGGTCCAGTGAGTGAGAAGACAGTCAGTGTTACATGGTACTTGGCAAGAAGCAACCAGGGGCTCATAAACTGGGCCAAGAACCTTTTCACACATATGATGATCTATCTCTTCATGAAAATGGTTCTTGCAGATGGCATATCGTTGCATATGACCTACACCACACTCATCTAAACCACTATTAATCAGACAACTCATCCATTCTGAAAACTCCCATCTATACTCTATACAGTTATCTCCCTTAATACAGAGATGAGACTCCTCTAGGGAGCTGTTACATCGGTGAAGGGGGAAAGGACGTCGCATAACCTGTCGTTTTCTGACCTGATAGTGCATGTTGTCATCACATAACTGAAATGTATGAAGGTCTCATTTTTAATCTTTATATCAACATATTAAAGAAACAGATCATACAATGACAAAGCTTGAAATAAGAATTGAATGAATTCAGTATTTTACTCCCAGGTTTGGAAGTAAATACATTCTTATAAATTGAATGGGGTATTTCTGTAAACATCACAAAACATAAAACTTGTGCTATGCAACTGAATCTTTGTCATCAAATAAAAATGTCAATTTGCTTAAAGAAGAAGACTAATTTTGAGGTGCATTTGATTCTATGGTTTGGTTTGAGTAAATGTTTCTGGAATTTTAAGCAACATAATTTGTTTTACTGATCAAATGTGCCATCATACAATATTTACTGTGCTTACAGCAGATGCAATATGCTGACATTTTTTTTAACAAAATGCTAACATTTAAATTCATTTGTTTAATTTTTTTTAAGTATTTCAAGTTAAATTGCTAGCAATGCAAAATTACTTCTTATCTAGTGCTCTGATGAGCCCAGAAGCAATGTATCTGTATTAGAAATTGTCCGTTCTAGTCTTGAGAAAGATAAAAAAATAAGGTCACATCTAGCAGTGAATGCAAAGTATTTAGCTTTAAATATATAGAAGATAGTTTATTTGAAATTGTGTGGCACCAGTGAGTCAGGATCCCCAAAAAGCAGTAATGGCTGAAAGAGACAGGTTTTACTGAATTTAAAAGAAACAAATTCTCATAATCTCAAACTACAGTGATCCTTCATTACAATATACCTTATTATAACACAGTCCATGAGGAACATTCAGTGATTCCCACTGTATAGGTACAATTATATTTTTCCACATAATATACCCCAGTATGGAAACCATGACTACCAGTGGACAATATAGTTGTCCTCATTATAAGTATCCCAGCTTAACAGAGTCTATGTTAAAACATGGGAACAGCTATGGATGCAATTATTTTTATATGTCATAATGAGATGCTGAAATATATCAATTGGAGAAAAATGATACTCAAACAATGATGAACTACTTTCTTTTCCATTTAAGGAAGGAAATCTGCCCTTAATCAATGAGACGATGACATCAAGAATGCCCAAAAATAAACACCCCACAACAAAAAGTAGTCCTCAAGTACACATTTGTGTAATCAATGTGAAGATGTCACCAAGAATGCCCAAAAATAAACCCCACACAACAAAAAGTAGTCCTCAAGTATCAATAATCAATGAGAAGATGCCATCATGGATGTCCAAAAATAAACCCCATGCAACAAAAAGTAGACCTCAATTATTGGCAATCAATGAGAAAATACCATCAAGAATATCCAAAAATAAACCCCATGCAACAAAAAGTAGTCCTCAAGAAATAGTAATCTATGAGAAGATGCAATCAAGAATGCCCAATAATAAACCTCATGCAACAAATAAGTAGTCCTCAAGTATTAGTGATCATGGTGAAGATACCATTAAGAATGCACAAAAATAAACCCCACATAACAAAATGCAGTGATCAAGTATTAGTAATCAATGTGAAGATGCCATCAGGAATGCCCAAAAATAAACCCCACACAACAAAAAGTAGTCCTCAAGTCTTAGTAACTAATGAGGAGATGCCATCAAAAATGCCCAAAAATAAACCCCACACAACAAAAAGTAGTCCTCAAGTATTAATAAACAATGAGAAGATGCCATCAAGAATGCCAAAAAATAAACTGCACACAACAAAAAGTAATCCTCAAGTATTAACTTTTTATAATCAGTTTTCCACATGAATCATGCAAATTGTCAGTGGCTGAACTTACATGACATACACTGCTATTTGATGTTCTGTGTCACACATACAGTATCATGCTATTTGATGTTCTGTGTCACACATACAGTATCATGCTATTTGATATTATGTGTGACACATACAGTATCATGCTATTTGATGTTCTGTGTCACTCATACAGTATCATGCTATTTGATGTTCTGTGTCACACATACAGTATCATGCTATTTGATATTCTGTGTCACATATACAGTATCATGATATTTAACAGTCTGTGTCACACATACAGTATCATGCTATTTGATGTTCTGTCACACATACAGTATAATGCTATTTGATGTTCTGTGTCACACATACAGTATCATGCTATTTCATATTCTGTGTCACACATACAGTATCATGCTATTTTATATTCTGTGTCACACATACAGTATCATGCTATCTGATATTCCATGTCACTCATACAATGTCATATACATGTTAAATTAAAAAACAAATGGTGCACATCTTTCAAAAAACATCATATTTATTAAATATAGTAATAAATCTGTTCAAGCAGTGATTCAAACATTGATGAGCGCTGACTGAAATAAAGTGCTAACAGAACTTTGTGTGTAACATCTTTTACTGACATAGCATGCTTGCCAACACACAAAAGTTCATGCTTTACTATAGAAATAAAAATACAAAAAAATCTTTACAAATAAACTTGTAATCATTAAAATCTTTTGTTTAATGATGTTATGCTCTAAAGTCTGTTGGATCAGTCTTTCTGTTTTCTACAGTACCTCCAACCCCAACAATGTTTAGTGTATCAATCTGCACAAGAAATGTGTTAATAAAAATAAACTCTCTTCATTTTGTATGACAACAGTCATTAATTTAATATAATACACAATCTGTCAAGCATTACATGTACAATCTAAATATCTAAATTGTATAAAATTTTGTAACTTCCTTTTACTAATGTAGTAATGTAGCTGTTCACTGCACTGAGACAGAATGGAGAAACAAATCATGGCTACATGAAGAGCATTATCTTAAAGAACCACTGTACTGTTCAATACAACTGGAAGATGTTATTTGTTTACAATCTGGCAGTTTTCAATATATAATTTCAGACACAGTTACAGCTGAAATACCAATATTATTAACACTGTTTAAAATCTCAAATGATTTATACTTCATGAAATGTCAAGCTTGCAAAAGACATTAGATAAGAGTGTTGAATTCTTTTTCATGCAATGTATTTTAAGCTTACTCATTAAAAAAAATTATATTCCCTAATAATGTCAAGATGATAATATTCTTGTTTGTAAACACTGCTACATTTAGCATCATCATCCTTTGAGTGATTTACAACATGAAAGACTTGTATGTGAGGGAGCCTTATATTGAAGGATGCTCAAACAGACTTAGTCATAGTCACTGTCAAGCAACAAAGTACAAAATATACATTTATTAATGTGAACTCATATTATAACTGGCTTACATTGACTTTTATTAATGTGAACTCATATTATAATTGGCTAATACATTTACTTTTATTAATGTGAACTCCTATTATAATTGGCTATGATTAGGCAAGAACTAGAATCAAATTAAGTAGCAATGACAAAATGAAGCTTAATTAATTTAATGCAATCCATGACAATACATTGATTATAAGAAAATGCAATCCTGAGAAGATTTATAATGAGGAATTACTGTACATGCAGCTTTAAATGTTTAATGAGATCTATCAATTCTGCCTTAAAGAACAGCCATGTCTGAGAAACGTATGTGACCTATTTCATTTATTATTTAGCAACACTTCATGAAGGCTTAAGTCTTTTTCCTGTAACTCAGTATGTACTTACACATGCTATCACTAAACTATCATGCCACCATCAGACTGTATCTAAATGTGGCTAGCTGTGAAAAACTTTCTACTGACATAATTTCATGTGAAGCTTTTGAATTCAATATTTGGAGCTTATTGCTTCTTTCTATTTTATAAAATTGTAAACAGCAACATTCTTGCATACTTGAACACATCAAGCAGTGAGTCCCGGGTTAGTGTGCAAAATTGATACCACCCAGAGATGAGCTTCAAACTAAGTGATCACTGTCAACATTGTGCAGGCCATTTGGGATTGTCTTGAGGTTTTCTTTGTTCTTTATAAAACAGACTTTCCAAATACTGCACATTTTCACACAGTTTTCTGACAATCTGCATTCCATGATTGTAAAGATTACAGCCATTTGCATTTGGGGGAATTTTAAATATTCTCTTGCTTCTGACTGGCTTTTTAGGGTACATCTAATGTGCAATCATGTGATGTCACAGAATCTTCCAGAAAGCCTGTTTAACTAGAGGTCAGGTGGCATTAAGAATTTAACATGCAAATGACAGTTGTTTACTACAGAAGTCCTTATATGGAGATAAGACATTAGTACCCTACCCTTTCCCCATACACTTTGCCCTCTTTCAGTCTGAAGGAAATATATTCTCATTCAAAAAGATTCTTATACACTTTTGTATCTCTGTTCCTAATAGAAGTTGCTTCAATAAAACTTCATAAAAGTTCAAATGTGAAAACATTTCTTCCTATCTCGAAAGTTTCCTTAACAAGTTTTTCTGCAACATTCAAGTCAAAATAATACTGAAAACCTGAAAGAATATAATTCAACACATCATTATTGACATGTATCTCAACCAGCCAATGAAAGTGTCCTCTAAAAGTTAAACATTACGTTATTTTGTTACCAAAGTGACACAAGACTTCATCTCATCTGAAAATAAAAGAGCTTTTTCTCATTCTGGCATAACAAGGAAAGTTCAGGGTTTCTTTACCCTGTGGAAGATTACATGGAGCCATGCATGCATCTGGCTGAAGGGAACTCATGGATAAGCAACAGTTTTTCTTTTTTCATGCTTATTCAAATACAGTGGAATCTCGTCAATCCATTCACATTTGTTCCCAGTGAAAATGTACAGATATCTGGATAACTGAATGATGAAATTTTTTATTTTACAATGTCATCAAATAATATACATGTGCATGTATTTGCTACCTGTGCATGTATATATAAGGGTTTAAATAATTAAGGAATACATCTACTGACTTTTGTTTATCTCACTTTATTATATAATATACACTTGTACAAACAATTGCTGGCAAATATTTTTATACCAGCCAGTATCTCAAGTCATCTACACTTGCTTGATGGTGTCACCATAATGCATATAATGTAAAAAGGTACAATGAATACAAATTTATATCTTGCAGTAAAAAGCATTATGGTAAATTAATAAAATGCAGTCAGTTTTATAACTTTTATTTTACAATTGTTATATCTGCTAATGAGCAGATATAATAACTGATGTTGCTTTTATTCTGAAATGAAGCCATATACTGTCCAAAGCTTAAATCAATCAACTTTATTTACACAGCCATTAACAAATTGTGATTGTTACATACCATTTGTAAAAAAATATTTTTATTAACAAACATAATTTGCCACCCATAGGTAATGTCAAAAGTGTGGATGATTTGATCCTAGTTTGTTTATTTAACTATTAACATGCCCATTGGAAAGTGGTAAAATCTGACATTGTTCATACAATTCCTGGTTATAATATGGTCTCCCTTCTTGAAGTTTTTTCCAGACACATGATCACATGATCAATCTATAACTTTAACATGCCGTTAGAATTTGACCACAAATTGATAAATTGACACCTTTCCAAATAGGTGAATCTGTTACCCAACTGACTATGTTCATATATAATTCTTATTTGTGGACAGATTACTTCTGGATTATCAAATTTACAAGAATTTTTTACACTTTTGTCCCGATTTTGATTTCCAGATCTGGAATGAGAATTTCTGGATTAACAGAGCAAATTAAATTTTAGGAATCCAATTCTCATTGAAATTTTTTCAAAAACAAGCTTTTCAGATAAATGGAGTTTGGATTAATGAGGTTCCTCTTTGTATCAAATTACGGATTGTAGTATGGTTTTTTATTCTTGTTTTATGCTCTAACATTATGGAACCTACCTCTTTGCACAGTGACCACTCTGACCAATCACTAAGAACACAGTCACTCACACAGGGAGCATAACATGACTGCTTGTCAACAGGCCGTTGGTGTGCCTGACATTTTTTTGAATCCACTTTTTCCACGATTTGTCCATCTGCACTTACTGCTTCACATCTGAATGAAAAAAGACCATGGTGTACAATATCTCTTTGTACTGGCAGAGACTGCACTATAAAAGGGGGAAGGGAATATCTATGAGAATCTATGAATTTAGCTGCAACTGAGGAGAGTAGCTAATTATTCATACCTGATTTGCCCTAATAATCAGTTATAAATCTCAGCCTCTATATAGTGATTGAGTAAAATGTACATGTAAATCACCCTGACTCAGTTTGGAGACCTGCATATATTACTGAACATTTCAGTCTGGGAAATTAAGTCACTAGATATGACATGTAAGAAAATCTGCCCATATTGATTAGAAAGAATGATCACACTATATAGAAAAACTGGTCACACTGTATGGAAAATATGGTCATACTGTGTGGAAAATACAACCCTACTAAATAGAAAATATGGTCATACTGTATAGAAAATACAATCCTACTGTATAGAAAATACAATCCTACTGTATACCAGGGCCCAGCAACATGAAATGAATTGCCCACTTAACTTAGACACAAAGACACAGTGATCACATTCAAGAGGGTTCTCAAAACTCGCTTATTTCGACTGCAAGAACAAACTTAAAGACCTAATAATGTTTCATACCTGAAATATTATCAGCATGTCTTTTATTTTTTGAATGTTTTTTTCTAATTTCATGATGTTTGTTTTTGTAATAATATTATTATGTTTTTTTATCTTATAGGTGTTGTCTAATGTTGTAAAGCGCTTAGAGCTTCTAAAGATTAGGCGCTATACAAAGTCCTCATTATTATTATTATTATTATTATAGAAAATACAATCATACTGTATAGAAAATATGGTCATACTGTATAGAAAATACAATCCTACTGTATAGAAAATACAATCCTACTGTATAGAAAATATGGTCATATTGTGAAGAAAATATGTTTAGCTTTACATTATAAATGAATGTTTAGACAGATGACAGTCCAAATTAATGTCAACTAGATTACCAAATAATTATAACATTATTTTGGTAATAAATGCAAGTCTAGACAGATGACAGTCCAAATTAATGTCAACTAGATTACCAAATTATTAAAACATTATTATGGTAATAAATGTAAGTCTAGACAGATGACAGTCCAAACAAATATCAACTAGATTACCAAATTATTAAAACATTATTTTGGTAATAATTGCAATTCTAGACAGATGACAGTCCAAACTAATATCAACTAGATTACCAAATTATTAACATTATTATGGCAATAAATGCAAGTCTAGACAGATGACAGTCCAAATTAATATCAACTAGATTACCAAATTATTAAAACATTATTATGGCAATAAATGCAAGTCCAGACAAATGACAGTCCAAACTAATATCAACTAGATTACCAAATTATCAACATTATTATGGCAATAAATGCAAGTCTAGACAGATGACAGTCCAAATTAATGTCAACTAGATTATTATTAACATTGTGTTATGTATATTTGATTTAATTTATATTTGATTTAATTTGTTTGTTTGTTAGTTTTAATGTTTTTTTTTATTCCATTGCATGCTACTGTAATGTAACTTTATTTACTGGATTTGACATTATCCAGAAATTCAGTTTAGTGTGACATAACTGTTTTTCATAATCACTAATAATGGAAACTTATCTCTAAAGCTGACCTAGTTTCAGGAATCAGTGAGAGTTGAAGTAAACAACTTTCCTTAATCTTTTTTTAATTCTTTTCGAGTAAAGAATCACAAAGTGAAATTGAGGCCATACTTGGAATACTTGACAAATAACATGTATCAATTAGGTTTTTTCCAGTGGACTTACCCACATCTGGGCATCTGTTTTGCACTGTAGCTAGATTTATTATTGATGTATTGAGAAAGAATAATCATTATGTGCCTTAACACTGGAGAAGTCCAAGTGTTTTAGGTTGTGACCAGTTTTTTGGGGCTAATTATTTTGGTTTCTTCATTTATTTGGATTCCAAGAGACTATTTTTCCCTGGAAATACTTGTGCTCTAAATTAATTCTTGGACAAGGACAGTTATAGAAATTTACACAATTCAAACACTGGAAATATTATTTTCGGTGATTCAACAAAGAACTGTTGACATATCAGTATGACACTGACCACAGCATACGTCCATTTTGGATTTCATCAGGATTCTAACTCAGTTTCATGAGGTCTTTTTATTACTAGGACTTCTACTTTTTTTTCTTGGATTATTCTTGGATTACTTTTGGATTTAATTCATAGAACTGTAAGTTCTTTTTCTCATTTTTACCTTGTTTTTCTAGGGAAATACATTATTTGTTAAATTTTACAAAGCTTGATGTCTTCACTCTTTTTTTGTTACATTTTGTAAGAGTCTAAATGTAACAATTAATATGGCAATACATGCAAGTCTAGACAGATGAAAGTCCAAATTAATATCAACTAGATTACCAAATTATAATGGAAATAATAATTGTGCCAGTAGTTGTATTTTTCTACTTGTCCTTTGCTACAGGCACTTTAAATAAATAATAAATCGTGCACTTATAATTCTAAACCATAAATTATTTTTTTTTTACTGTGTAATACATCTTCAAAATATATCCCTTTAATTCAATGATACTGACATAAATTTGGGATTTGTGAACAGTTTTAGGTGGGGGACAAGTCGTGTCCTTACACACATGTGAACTGAATATGTATTATAGGTAACTAAGAAAATTATGTTTCATGATTTTAATTTTACTGATTTTTTAAAAAAATTATACATTATTTACTTCCATTATAAACTAAATACTAACTGTTATTCAATCCCTAGTAACAAAATTGAATTCTGGCACATGAAATGGAATTATAACTGTAATTAGTTTTATTATTTTGACTTCAGTAGATAAATTTATCAGTAACTTAATAAACTAAGTTTCAAACAAAAATTGAAAGCATTTGTTGTTTTCCAATTGCATTTCACAAACCAATCTCACTTTCAAAGACACACATCCATTTTGTATGCTGAAATTCCATTTCACATTATGAATTTACAGTTTTAACAATTAAGAAAAACTTAAAAGTATTTATAACTTAAAAACTTAAAGTATTTATAACTTAAACTTAAAAAAGGACAATATTTTTTTAAAGTTCATTATTTTACTGATTGAGTAACATAAGAATCAGCAATTACTAATTGTCAATGCTTCACTTTGAGTGCCAATTTTCCAGTTGCAATACAAACTAATATGCAACAGAACAAAAAGTGACGGCTGCTTTTTACCTTAACAGTTGAATAAACTTAAGTTTGCATGATGTTTGAAGCAAAAGAGCATTAAATAGTTGGAAATATTAAGGAAAAAAAGGTATGGCCTCTGGCAATCATTTTCATATGGCCAAAAACAACCCTTATTCCCATCTGAGATAATATGGTCTAAACAAGTAAATTATTACAATATCTTGACTAAAATTACATCAGACACAATATTCATATTTAATTCATTAATTTAAAAAGGTATATAATAAAAAGAATATTTTCATGATTCCATTTTGCATGCCAATTTTCCATTTGGTAAAATGAAACTCCATTGTATATGTAAGACCTATGCACTGCATATGCCAAGAAGAAAAAAGAAAACAGTGTAACAATTAAGGTCAAGAAAATGGGCATATTAATTTGCTAAGTCAAGTCTCATTTTGAAGCAAGTGTAGATGGAAAAGTATTCGATATTAATGACAATAGTTACTGATGCTTAGAAGTTAAATGTCCTATTTCTAGAGCAAGAATGTCTACTGAAGAAGCCTGTACCAAACATCCATTTGTATGAGTAAAAGTAATGATGGAACAATTTAGTTAAATATGTAGGAAACTTGACTATTGCTTTCAAACTTAAGTATTTCAAATGTGACCCCACTTCCTTGTCAATGTAAACAACCTACAGGCAGCAGTGATAGCCTTGTCTGGGTCTACTGCTATTGCATACATCTAGTTTTGCCTCATTATTGACCTAATAACACAAGGTCATATAAATACATGACAAAATTCTAAGAAGGGTCTATTTGCTATGTCCAGGACTCCTGACAAAAACTGTAAAAAAAAGATTCCAGACTGTTTCCATACTTTTTCCAATCCAAAAACTAAAAATTTCCAGACCTCCCAAAGAGCTCTGAAACTATATAACCAAGACATCTTTCAATTGCAAAAGAGCAGGTCTGACTAAGACAGTTGTAATAACAAAAATGTAAGACTTTATCAAGACTTTTTAGACATTTATCAATTTTTCCAGACATTTTCATGACCTGAAAACCATTTTCAAATTTTAGATATTTTCCAGAATTCCAGACAAGCACAGGAACCCTGTCTGTCTAGTGAATATGGCAGTGGCTTATAATCAAAAGAACTCTGCTAAAATATAGTATCTGGACTCACCTTGTCATGTATGATTTGTTCACTAAACTTGAAAACATTCTAACACAAAATCTCAACATTGTTTATCACAAATTAGAATTATTCTCATAGAACAACCATCAGCACCTAAAACTGACCTAATGTGAAACCTAACAAAGCTGTGGCAGACAGATATATGTATGGCCGAGGGTAGACGCTCTGTGACCTACTACTGTCATGGTGGCACATACAAATAGCACCACCATGGTTGCCAGAAAAACAATACCTTCATCCCACTATCAGCTATTATAAACAAGATTTTAAAAATACCTGACACTACGAGTCTGAGTCCCCTCTCCACAAATGGTTTTATTGAATGACACGCACATGCTCCATTCGTAGGCCTTCCATACAAACTTTATGCAGTCAGATCTGCAGATTCTTGATTGAGTTTCCTAGAAAGAATATAAAACAGAGCTGTTTCTCATCTTATGATGCTATTACTAGAAGTAATTATGAAAGTTCATACCATTACACTGGACTTGAGCAGCTTGATAAACCAGAAAGTCTGGCTTTATTTACTCAACCTGCCATATTATGAGCTTGCACACCCGATACAGATTCATGATCCTCACAAGATAAATGACTCAGCCACTTTTACTTGACAAACGAAAGAAATCATCTGAATATAATGACCCATTTTCTTGGTTGTACGTGTCTGGGACCTTTTATTGAAGACTCTGTCTAGATTTGTGTAAACTTCATTTTGTTATGTACCCTACTTCTAATGCTTAATGTTACAATAAAAAAGCCAGAGATCCACATTATAGCTGTTGTCAGCCAGAGATCCATATTATAGGTGTCATCAGCCAGAGATCCACATTATAGCTGTCATCAGCCAGAGATCTACATTATAGCTGTTGTCATCCAGAGATCCATAATATAGGTGTCATCAGCCAGAGATCCACATTATAGCTGTTGTCAGCCAGAGATCCATAATATAGGTGTCATCAGCCAGAGATCCACATTATAGCTGTCATCAGCCAGAGATCCACATTATAGCTGTTGTCAGCCAGAGGTCCACATTATAGGTGTCATCAGCCACAGATCCACATTGTAGCTGTTGTCAGCCAGAGATCCACATTATAGGTGTCATCAGCCAGAGATCCACATTATAGCTGTCATCAGCCAGAGATCCACATTATAGGTGTCATCAGCCAGAGATCCACATTAAGTGCTAATGTGTCCTCAGCTGGGACAAAATAAAGCTTATACACCTAGGTAAGGTGTAAAAAAGAGGTTTTAAATATTGCTTTTAGTTGAAAGCAATTTCAGTTTGTCCAAGTAATGACATTTTTAAGTAGAAACTCATGTTAATATAATCAAAAAATTTATAAAGCACTGTTGTTAAATTTTAAAAGAATAAAGAATTTCAAACTAATCTCATTGGCTGTATATTTGAAGGGGTACATATGCTCAAGAGATAGCAAGCTGAAATATTTCCAAGTGGGTAAGCACTTATATTTTTATATGGTAATTAATTCATAGTAAGAGTTTCTTTATGTGGTATGTACTGAGTAATAAAATTCATCAAAGCTCATTTTTTTAATGACAGAACTAAACATAAATCCCTTGACAATTCATTACTTACAAACCAGCTGGGTCTGGCATGGGTCCCATTTATTAACTAGAAAATGCAAAAGAAATTGTCCCATACTGTATTGTTAAACATGAAGAAAATTGTGATAAAAATTGGTAAATTAAACCTTCAAGTATAGCTCATTTTGTTTTCAAAAATGGTGGTTGAATCAAAATAAGAAATTCTCCATTTTTCATAAGAAATCATGTATTTTGTTTTCATTCCAAGCAACATTCTCAGTATGCTGAAAGAAAAAATATTCCATGAAATGTCAATCAATGAAAATATCAATAATGCCTATTGATGGCAACGCTTAAATAATAAATACCAATTAAATAAGTTTTGTCAAGTGAAATTCTTGTTTTAGTTCTATCTTTTAAATGGGTTTCATCATAAATGCAATATGCCCTCTTGTATTTGAGTCTGAAAAATGTCAATCTAATGTCACAGCTATGTTCATAAGATTTCTGTGAGAACCTATGTGCCGACTGTTTTGATCTCCAACAAGCAGAAGTGTTTGTTGGATAGTTACTCTCAATTAAAAGCAGACCAGCTTTATATTACCACTTTAAGTTTGTATCAAATGAAATAATAGGCATGTAAATCCACCTGCACAAGATCCTGCTAATGGTCAGACTTGTGTTAGGTCAAATCACTTCAACTGATGAATCGAACAATGTTATAAATATTATGTTGTTAATATAACAAAACTACTTAAATTAGCCTACTCATTCGCAAATGTGATCAAAGATAGCAATGCAAAAAAACTAAATAAGTACAGCTCATTATGGTGAATTTGTAGTGAACTGGACATTTCTGGACTTAAGAGATTTCCTCATGGATGAGAAGTTTCAATATTACTTGCAATGAATTCATGGGATCAGTATTTTACTAATTTAAAATCAGGATGAAAATAAATCAAATTTAGTTTCAACATCGATGGTTGTTTCACAAAATAAATGTCCCAGGTATTTTCGAAATAATGGAAAATACTGTTTTGTTGTGAATCAGTAACAAAAAGCAGTGATGTAATACATATTGTTCTAAAATACAAGTGATGCTTGTTGAAACCTCTTAGAGTAATAATGCTAATGAGCTTTCAAAGGTTGTGTATCTTGAAAATAAAGGTAAGTTATAATAAAAAGCAAACAACTTAATGAAAAAGTTCTTACTAAAAACTATACCCAACACAATTATAAAATGAGTATTGAGCAATGAACTACCCCTATACCCATCTCCGTTTTCTCAATGTCCAGCAGGGATGGCATACCTGTCTTAACTTTGTTGAAGTACCTCGTTAACTTGCACCCTCACTTATAGTGAGGTCTATGTTTTCGGAATCCACTGTGCTCAAGTTATTGAGTTATGAAAGTACAGAATTTCAACTATTGATGGCCATGCTCTGTCACTCCTAGCTTACTCATCCATGCATATGATTTTGCACATTTTGTGCACAGCAAAATAAACAATATTGGTAGATTTAAAATATAAACAAGACAAAAGTCCAGAGGGTCTGTACAGTGAGTAAATATATGATGGAGTTCTGTTAGTGATTTTACATTAAAAGTATACAGTGTCAAATTAGGAAAAAATCAGTGCCAGGTACTGCCTTCATCTTGGTCAGGTACTGCGATGCCAGGTACTACCTTCATCTTGGTCAGGTACTGCTATGCCAGTTACTGCCTTCATCTTGGTCAGGTACTGCGATGCCAGGTACTGCCTTCATCTTGGTCAGGTACTGCGATGCCAGGTACTGCCTTCATCTTGGTCAGGTACTGCGATGCCAGGTACTGCCTTCATCTTGGTCAGGTACTGTGATGCCAAGTACTGCCTTCATCTTGGTCAGGTACTGCAATGCCAGGTACTGCCTTCATCTTGGTCAGGTACTGCGATGCTAGGTACTGCCTTCATCTTGGTCAGGTACTGTGATGCCAGGTACTACCTTCATCTTGGTCAAGTAACATTTCATCAATCGATTGAACTACATTATAAGATGTTTTCCTCTTGATATGAATGAAATAATGTGTTTGAGTTTTCTTTAACCAATCATCAACAGAAAGTCTTCGTTTAAAACCAATGCATTTTAGGGCCTTAAGATTTTACCTCTCTTGCAAGATTTTCGGATAGCACTTATCTTATAATTTCTTCCTCAGACCCTTTACTGACACGATGATAGGTTGGGTGCATGGCATTTCACCTCACTGCAATGTAGTTCACAATGGGATGAAACTGAGGGATTGACCAGTGATTCCATTGGGACTGTGTCCAATGGGAACCTGAACCTGCTTGGTTATGATGGACCTGAATGTGGAGATGTCACTTGAGGTCAGAAGACTACTTCAATCAATGCAAAATAAGCTGGGTCTTGAAAGGTCAGTCTTGGATTAAAAGGTCAATATTGGATTAAGAAGATGGTCATAAAAGAGTGTGTCTTGAACCTTATAAAAGAGAGATTTGCAACAAGAAATCCTGCAAAGGAAGTGATGACTAAGCTGGAGTTGATGAATTAGGCAAAGACTAGGGCAGAAACTCAATTAATGCCAAGAAGACTATGTGTTCTCTGAATAACATTGAGTCAACGAAGGTAGATGGTGCTTGTAAGTATGTGCCTTCAAGATGAAGGAAACTTACAACAAACAAAATTAATAACTATGCCGACTCAGAGGGAGGGAAGGCAGTAGAGAATGTGAACAAGGCTGGGAGTCCATCCATTCTGAGATACAGTGATCGCAAAATGTTCACTGAGTGTGTTGCCAAGGTCACTTTGGGTATCAGGTGTCTGGAAAAAGGGAGTCATCATTACTAGCCCTGGGTTAAGATGTTGTTTGAACTAGTTATAGTATTGGAGAATGTGGGAAAATGGTTAACCGAATCTAATGCTGACAGCTAGTGCAAAATCTAAAATGAGTAGGTGCCAGATGCTGTCAATGTTTTGGATCTCAGACAAGGTATACCTATAAAACAGATCACTATACCCAATTCCATGGTTAATGGTGTAGGCTGAGTCTATGCGAGAGCTGTACTAATGGTCCAGGGATAGCTGTCCTTAATAAAAAATGTTATCTTTAGTAAATATATGCTGAAATTTTAAAAGTAAAGTGTAACAGGCTTATTACCAGATAAATAAATAGCTGCAACTGAACCTGATTGAGACCAGGTACCAGATGCTGACTGTTTTGGGTCTAGAACTGGGTATACCTAGAAAACAGATGATGGTACTCAATTACATTGGTAACTGGCTCAGGCCAAGGCTATAATGGTCTGGGGCCAGCTGACTTGTGGTGCTCAAGTTTGCTACTACAAGGTATAATCACCATGCTTAGTATAGTGGTTTGTATGGAGCAACTGATAGTCCATGATTGGTCCATGAGGAAATTGTACCATGTTATAGTACAAGTCATACGGGTTATATAAGCATTCAACACCAACTATTTCAGTAATGGGTGTCATTTTTTAGAATTTGATTCTACATAAATGTAAGTGGCAAGTATTCATTTCATTTGGATTTGTATACATTCATATTCCTTTGGAATGTTATTATTTAGATGCCCAATGTTAAAATAAATATACTTTTTTGGACAAAATGAACCTAAAGGTGTGATCCAGTACAGTCCACATTGAATGTCGTGTGCTGTGATGTCACAATGAAAGCTACATAGCTATATATATTGATAAACAAATTCATACTACCCTCAATTGTGATGATTCCACCTGAAGTGCTCATATTTTGAACCAAGCTTAGTATATGGCCACCATTTTAAAAGTCCATAGTGATAGATAATTTGTGTCTGGAAGTTTCTTGGTGACAGTTAAGGTGCAGGGCATTCAATAATCAGAATTGACAAGACTTTGGTTAAAGCAAATTAGAGCTAAATTTTAAAAGAACAATTTATATTTAATTTAAAATGAGTAAATGCGCATACATGACCCATGTGACTTGTACTATAGTACTGGACGATGGACCTTGGCCATGATGGTTGGAATGCTATGGTTGTGAAACTATGGATGGATTATTCCACGAAAAATCAATAACTGTACCCAATCCCAATAGTCAAAGGCATAGGCATAGGGTGAGGTTGTTGTGCTGGAGAAGGAACAGATGTGGTCCAGGTGGGATGGTGTATGGAACCCAAATCCAGGAAAGATCACCATAACCATTACTGGGATCTGCCTACAATGATGAAATGTTCATGGTTGGTCTAGTTGATCCACCATACCATGCTGCTATTGGCCCAATAGGTTATCCAAGGTTATTTTGATCCACCATACCATGCTGCTATTGGCCCAATAGGTTATCCAAGGTTATTTTGATCCACCATACCATGCTGCTATTGGCCCAATAGGTTATGCATAGTTATTTTGATCCACCATACCATGGTGCTATTGGCCCAATAGGTTATCCATGGTTATTTTGATCCACCATACCATGCTGCTATTGGCCCAATTAGTTATGCATGGTTATTTGTTCTGGTTGTGCCAAAGGGAGTGATGCAGGCAGTATATTTGCCAATGCTGATAGCTCCTGCATCTTTTGTGCATGTGTTTCATTCACCCAAGTCAAATGCTTGGACTATGGTGAGCCATCTCTCCTTGGATCAATGTATGAACTCATCACATGCATGGGTCAAAATGTAACCAATACAGTTTAATACAGATAACAATGTAATCCACAGCTTACATGAAATACTTGCACAGCACAGACTTAATCTTACCCACTGTTGATACCTGTTGACAGACAAATAAAGGCAATGGCATATACAACCAAAATTTTCACTGAACATACTGTTAAGTTGAAACCATGAATGCCAGAGAAAAATGCTGAAATAATCCTATTATATTCAATAAATGCTAATTTTTGACATTTATTTATATAAATTACAAACAAATGAATAAAGCATTAAATTGCAAGTAATACAGATCATTATGCAGGCAATTAGTTTTATCATATCTTAAAGTGAGAAAACTAAAATGCAAAATATTTGTATAGAATGAAGACAAAACAAGTTAAAGTTGGTTGTTTGCTTGCTTGGTACATGTATTTAATGGCACATCAGCAGAGTAATGACTATTTAATGCTGAGAAAATGGCAATAAAATGTCTTGTCCTGGGACACACGAGCTCCTCCTAGTAGGATTCGAACTTGTATGACACCTTGGCTCAATAAACTATGCTTCATTTAGGTGAAAATATTCAAAGAAATCAATCAAATGATGAAAGGCATGAAATAGATGACTATTTGGAAGATCTCAACATGAGCAAGCTCACCAGGCATTAGTGGAATTAGCAACTGATGACTGATTGAAATTGGCATCAATACCTACATCCATGGTGAGACCACTCTATTCTGACTTCTGCCAAGGATAACTAATGACCATAACACCTCTGTTGCTGAAACAAGGCAACAAATGTAGCATACACATTTTATAACTTGGGAGGACTGGATTTGCATGGTAGTGAATGTATTCCTTAGCTATTATTAATAAGTAATCTGCCTGAAAAAGAAAGGTGTACAGTGCTAGGAACTAAATAAAATGATATAACCTATCATATTTTCTAACTGACTGAAGATTCGTTAATAATCTTGTCTCCATGATTTCCTGTCAAAACTTGCCCTGTTTCTTTCAGACAGCATTAAGTCTGAAACAATGGTATTTTGCACAACTGAATTTTGGACCAAACTGAATCACAGAACAATATCATAATCAACTAATTGGTCATTTCACTAAAGGTAACCAATGCTTGAGCAAATCAATTGATCAGCAGCATCAGTACTTTGTATAGAAGTGCATCTTAAGATGGCTTCACTGTATTATCCTTTATCATTTAACAATACTAACCTTCATGCCAACATGATCAAGCTTTGGACATGGCCTCCCACCATCTGATGGAATTTGTTTGATGTGGCGGTAACGAATTTGGGCACCAGTCCCACAGGAAGTACTACAGTCTGACCAGGATGACCAATCCGACATGACACAGTCTACAGGACATGGAATAACACAAACTTCTTCCTCATATGCTGAAATGAAAGGAATGTACAGTATTTTTTCTATGATAACCCCCTGTGGCCAGCCAAGCAAATATTTTATAGGTTGAGCATAGGCTTTCTTGTAATTAGGCATAGATATCTTGAGTAAGTAACAACTGAAATTCTGAAAATGCAGGTTTTGCTTATCACTGGAGACATACAGTACAATAATAGATGGAGAAAAAAAAACAGGAGACCAAATAAATATTACTCTACTTTCACTGGAATTTCATTCTAATTTTAAAATCCCTTTCCACATCCATGTGAAAGGTTGGGTTTTTATGTGTTGAAATTGTCACTTTTGGCAAGCATTTTATTTCAGTTGTATCCACATAATTATAGTATTAATACTGTGAATTCATTTATTTTTGTAGGCATCAACATCCATGGTTTTTATCAACAGCAGTCCCTCTAAATGATTGATGTTCTACTGCCTGAAAAGAATTTTCAGTAATTCAAGACAAGACCATTCTTTTTAACTACTGAGTGTTGAAACTGTCTGATATACTTAAGCAACTGAGATAAGAAGCTAAAAAGATTTAACCTGGGAGGGCTGGATTTGCAAGGTAGTGGTATCTCTCCTAAGGTAGTAAGATTAGGTAACGTATTTTCAGGAAGAAATACTATAACATGCATCTCCACCAAACACTTTGAGTGAATTAGATTCTCAGAGTGAGCTTTGCAGCCACACTCTACAAGAAGTGGGAAAGTGGGAAAGTGAATTCATAGTAACAAAAACTTGTACCTCATGTAAGTTAAGTACAATAACTAAATGTATTATTATTTGATACTAGAAGACAATGATTTAATTCCATAGATCTACTATAATTAATTTCATAATCTTAATACCGGATTTCAGATTGATGTTTGCTTGATCCAGTATCTTACAAGTGTATATGCTGCAAAACCTAAATTTTCCTAAATTACTTTTTCTCTTAACCTTGTTTACTTCAATCAAAATTGAATATGTTCACAAGTACATCATTTAGCTAGGGACTGCACTCTCTACACCCCTAATTTACACAGAGTATATCATTTAGCTAGGGTCTGCACTCTCTACACCCCTAATTTACACAGAATATATCATTTAGCTAGAGTCTTCACTCTCTACACCCCTAACTTACACAGGGTATATCATTTAGCTAGGGTCTGCACTCTCTACACCCCTAACTTACACAGAGTATATCATTTAGCTAGGGTCTACACTCACTGCACATCTAACTTACACAGAGTATATCATTTAGCTAGGGTCTACACTCTCTACACCTTTAACTTACACAGAGTATATCATTTAGCTAGGGACTACAGTATCAAAACACCAAACTTACAAACAGCCACACAAATATTTAATACTTACACATGTGTGAGCAATGGCTCGCTGGCTCAATTTCCCCAATATCATTCTGACATGCCAGTACTTTATATTGCTTTCCTGAGCCACAAATTGCATGGATTCCCTCATATGGAGCCTGATAACCAGTCCTGGCTGTGTAACCTTGAAATGACCTTGTTCCTTTAGAGTAGGATGGATCATCTGACATTTCCAAGATACATTCGGACCAGTTTCCAACAGGTACAGGCTGTGGAACATCACACAAACAGCGCTCAAACTCATCAATCGGGTACAAGATACGATTGCGGCAGTGTAAAGGTACATTTTTCACAGGATCATCTATAAAGGCATATAAATTTCAAAATCAGTTAAAATTTTTATGGTACAAGTTTAAATTTTATTTATTTTGTATCAATTATATATTAAGATTTATATTAAGTACTCTTGATGGTTCATATGCTAGCATGGTCTGGTCTTTTATTGTGGAGGAAACTGGACAGCATGGAGGAAACCACCTAACCTAGATGGATGACCAATTAACCTTCTCACATACTGGGGACCACAGGTGTAAAGTGAGTTACCGCTATACTGGTGAATAAATTCATTAAAAGTAAATCGATAAGTAAATGTAATATTGTCTGAGTTACATACTTGTAAGTGCAGTACAAAATTCTTTACCATGGATGTTGTTCTTGAATCTGATATCATAGAGGTTCACTGAACTCTGAATCGGACACTGTCTAGATGCATTGTGACACACACTATGTTAAACGTTTAATATCTTCATTAACATTAATTATAAAGAGATTCTTCTTTTATTAAAAATAGATTTATTTCACATGAACATACTTTAATAGTTCTTGATTCTGAAGCATGAAATGTGAGTAGGGTTTTTATGGCACATGCATTGCAAAACTTTTTAAAAGTCTTGGTACAAACATCTGGCATTTAGAATCATTCTCTTTCCATTTACTCTATTTTCCCACTGCTACAGCTGTAGTTGTTGTAGGGTTTAATGCCATTTTTCAGCACAAGATAAGCTATACATAGCTATACATGGCAGCCAGTATAATTGGTAGAGGAAGAACCTGGAAAGAACCACCGACCCATGAGAAGTTACTGGCAAGTTTTCACACATACCCACATTGCCAAACCTGAGACTCGAATCCATGCAGACAGAGATGAGATGGCAGTGATCCATAATGGAGAATGCTTTAGACCACTCTGCCACTTGGCCTCCCCCCATTGCTGCAGACTATTCTCCTTATCTGTCATGATGTTCATTTATTTGAGTCTTTCCGACATCACATTTATTGGCAAAAATTTGTTAACTCTCCCCATCGTCATCGAGTCAAGTAACTTTTACTTTTTCTTTTCATTGAGTAAGATTATTTTTGTGTGTGATGACATGGTAAAGGTTTGTAATGATTTATTTCTATATTGCTCATTCTACTGCAATTTAATCAAACAAAATGTTTTGTAGAGTAGATGAAACACCTTGTTTATAAAGGAACTGATACGTGTACATGTACTGTCACATGATATTTTTAGTTTGACCTGGTGTCCTGTTTTGTTCAAGGTTCATTTCTCTTTGCTTGTGAATTCACAAAAACTATATTTAGTCCATTTTGACCATATTATGATCTTGACAATCACCTCTGGTCATAATCACCAAAGACAAGAACTCAACAGCTGTGTGAAGCCAAAAGCTCTATCACTAGATTTTTGATTCCATTTCCTCTAAACATCTGCATTTGCAGATAATGATTTAATATTAACCACAGTGGTACATGTTATAGGGGCCCCGAGTTGCCGAGTGGTCTAAAGCGCTCTCTGGTACAGATCACTGCCATCTCACCTCTCTCTGCATGGGTTCGAGTCTTGGATTCGGCCAATGTAGGTACGTGAGAAAGCTTGCATGTGGCTTCTTGTGGGTCAGTGGTTCTTTCTGGGGTTTTCCTGGGTTCTTCCTCAACCATTAATACTGGCCACCATGTATAGCCTATTGTGTGCTGAAAAATGGCATTAAACCCCACAACAACAACAACATCATGTTATAATGTCCTTTAGCCAACACCTCTCACAGGAACACAAACCAAACATCAAGAAATGGACATCAATAGAGATAACCAGATTACTTACCTTATCATATAATTAAATACTGGTTTTGGACACAGATAAAATGTGGCACAAGCAAGGGGTAAAATGGACAATTTGGTACTACAATACTGGCTACACCAGAGGGGTGGCTGCACATGTAGGGTACATGCATTTTTGTACAAAATATTGTTGGTGCCACGAAATCTGGCCACTAATGAGGGGGGACACTGCAATTATTATTCATTGGAGAAAATACAAAGAAGTTACTGAGCTAACATCATTCAAAGTATTGTTCAGATATATTTATTTAATTCGTATTCCTACACTTAGTTCTGTCATTGACATTGAATCTCAAACATACACAGTGGATACTGCATGGTCATCCATAAGATCAACGATTCTTGTGTTTGAAATATCATGTCATGCCTGACATTGCAAGAATTACTTCAACAAAACAAATAAATTTAACTTGTGATGCTATCAATGTCATTTATGAAAGCAAGCCCGACACAACCATGGTGACTTTATATCAGCTATGGTCACAGCATCTGTGTATCTTCCATGCCAAAATAATCAGCTGACCCATATTCATTTTTTCCTGGTAGATCAAGATAGGCATGTTGTGGAACTGTATAGAGAAACACCGACGATACAACTGTATGTTAGAGATTGGCCTGACATTTAACAATAACAACAATGACAGCTGCACATGGACGTGTGAAGCCCATTTGTGTAGTTGACATGAGAAAACTTGTGTAACTGACCTATTACAGAACTGGGCTGAGTAACATTGCTCGTGGATTATTTTCAAGTGCATCAAAAGTGCTCACAGCCTTATCATCGCATCCTGCTCCTATCACTAAGCAAGTGCCATGCAGGTTGTGGATAGTGTTAAATGTGCCACTGTGGATCAATTAAAACAACTGGGCTCACTGGCTGATCCAACACTTCAAGATTGAATACAATGATTAGTAACACGAGCTCCACCACCATCAAAGGTGGTTCCAGTTACAATAACATCAACCAAATCAATGCCACCTGCAGTAAATAAAATCATTAACATGGCCACTCAACAGTGATTGTCAGATTCAACGATTGCCAGTCTGACAATCAGAGTGGATTTGCACAGTATTAAAGACAATCATGTATAATTTTGCAATGGCTCAGTTCAAAGAGGTATTTGATCAAGCATTTGACATGGGAACGCCTGTGATAGTGGATCAAAGCAAGAAAGATATTCAGTATTTCTCATATCCAGCCAGGGATCATGATCAATTAAAATAGAATAGCAAGTGCAAGACATGTTTAGGTTTTTCCTTCTGCATGAGGCATTTTTGGAAGTATGAGAACAATGCCAATTATGATGCCAATAGCATAGTGGAATTTTGTATCAATGGCATCATGGTGTTGTGTAACAGTGCACATTATTCTCAGACTCACCCAACACAGTGATGATTACATGAGAATCACTGGCCCAACCACGATGTTTATCACAGATGTAACTGATAACACAGATCATAAACCACTTAAATTTCAGCAAATTGTGCAGGTTTCTTTAACAGATCCACAACCTGCTTGTATGGATCCAGACCTTATGCCACCACTCCTTTGGTGAGTCATTTTAATCCAGATTTCAACCTTAGATATGCACAGTACTTATCACAACCCATTGGTGATTCAGTAAGGTTTTCTTGCACAATTCCTCTCAGTTACTTCTTTAGGTTTTGCAAATATGTTCACATGGTGATATTTGAAGCCAAATAGATGGTCACTTTGTTTTGTAAAAACAACTCCAAGGATGCCATTTAGCATGCTGCAGGTGCTGCTGCTGGCAAGGTTATATTAGATACATTAACACTTTGGATGCCTATGTTATCCCCTTCACTGAGCACAGAAACATGCTTGTTATCATTTATGCAGTCAGGAACAATGTCAACATTGTTGTGCATACCACAGAAGCCCAGCCACCAGCTGCAACTGTGGGATGGTTGCTGAATGGTTTTCATAAACCTAAATCGAACATCTTAACATCTGGTTATTATAATGGATGGAGTCAAATAACAGTAATTGTCAATAGGCAGCACAGTAAATGAGTACTGGTAATAATGCATAATGAACCCAACACTGGCCTTTCAAAATATTGTACATATAAGACAGCAGTATAGTTGATAGCTTCAGATGAAATTCAGTTTGAAGCAATGCACACCTTTCCAGCAGGCTATTGTGTTTTGGTGCTTATGTTTAAGATTAGATTTTATCATTGTACACATGTGATGAAATCTGACTGTTAATGTGGTTGCATAATATACCAACTGGGTATTGGCAGTGGATACTAACACTGATGATAATTTTGTTCCATTTGTCGATGAAGATACGTGTCATAGTGGTATTACCACACACTCTCATACACTGAAATATACTGATGTTAAACACCAGAAAGAAATTAATAGCTGGAACCACCCTGATATACTGCCAACTTGAGGTCAGCAAGGTGTTATAGCATAATCATGTGCAAATGCATTGACTGCAGCACCAGGTGCACTCTGGGGTTGTTTTTACAATGGTGAAGTGGCATTCACTGGTCTATCCATGCCAGTTAAGTTTATCAACAAATATTTTAAACCAACATTGACATAACTGAAAAGAGAAGGATCTCAACTGTTATTCAACAACAAGGACACACTTGTTTGAGTGACAGTTATCGGGCAAAGATGATCATTAGATGTCAAAGTTTCAGGTATAACCAGTGTGGTTTTGTATGAGAGGGTGCCAAACCACCAGAATGCACCACTGGCAGATATTTAAGTATTTCCAAAGCATCATGACAATTGTACCTGTCAACAAGAATAACTGGTTAGAAATGCATGTGTGTATTGTGCCTGTGCATGATGATGAGACCATACATGTTATGTAATTAAAATACACGATTGTATTATTAATAGAAGAACTATAATGGGCCCTCAATATTACTGACATGAAAAAAGAATTGAAGTAGAAAAACAGCTGAAAGATGAAATCACCAAGGAAAATGCACTGATTGTAAAATTCAAATGCATGGTTTGGTTGTAGATGCTTTATGTGGTCTTGCTGTGGCAGCAACAATTGGTCTTGGTATGACTGCAATCATGACCACATCAAGGTGCACAAATCACTACTATAGATATAATGATAATAATCAGTGTCTCTGGATGTGCAAGCAAATTAATTTGTATGTGACTACATTCATAAATACACGTCCATTCCAAATTACTTGAAGTCACATACAGTTGTCTCAACACAATCAGTAAATTGTACTTGGTAGCAATCAAGGGAAAATAAACAGCACAGCCAAGTTTAAGACTGCTGGTGGAAATGGACAATCAGGGACAGTTCCAACCACAAATCAGAAACAACATGGATTTACCAACAGAAAGAGTCAAAGAAAAGAAAATTTTCACGCAGAAGACTGGTTATTGATGAAAAGCATATTAACTTGTAGTGCATTTACTGATTGCTACCATAGACTTGCCTGTCTGAGTATATCACTATCTCTGTAGAATTATTTTCTTTTGTCATTTCCACAATCTCTACAGACTAGAGTAGTATAGTAGTCTACAGTGTCCCCATTTGCTGGCATTTCCATCCAGATGAGACTCACCCACCATGACTGAATCACTTGCTCAAGTGTCTGCTTGCCTGTGTATACAATTCACATAGGGGCCAAATGGTCACAGTGGATAGAGGCCAGGATGTGGGCCAGTTGGGGCAAAACCCATAGTTTCATGCTACTTGGACAACATGCTTTAGTTATAGATTGATGACTGATGGCTGGACAGACAGACTGATGACATGATGGTAATGGACAACGTTGGATGACTGATTAATGGACAGATAGACTGATGACATATTGATGATGGACAACAGACCTTTGTTATAGATTAGATCGATGACTGATGGCTGGACAGACTGATAACAAACTGATGATAACAATAGGTCTTTGATAGAGAGCAAAAACAATAAAGAAAAATATGATATCTCAGACTACTCACATTAAAACATTACATTTTTAAACTAAAAAAATTGACAGGTGTGGGAATTGGGGTGAAATGGTATGACTGTGCCACATATCAATACAATTCGCAATACACAGTCTACAATATTACATATTATTGATTTACATGTCAACTTGATGCTTTTGAATCTTTAGAAGGTCTGTCAGTAGTAGGGTGGTGCCATTTTATATGTCTTAGGGTGGTGCCATCTTACATGTGTTGACATATTGGTTGTATTCCAATCATGCTGATTACAGACAGACAGTATTATCATCAGTGTAGCTGCCATTCTCATTCTTGACTAGATAACAAAAATGCTTCCAAATGATACTACATGTTAGTTGTCACTGATTTTAATTCAACCTTTTAGGCCATTTCGCACTTATTCGTTTGATCAGATGTAGTACCCATCTTCGTCACCATGACCTGTGTTTAGCACTGCATGAATGCTTTTAAAATGTCTTATTACCAATTTAATTTATGTTTTCACTTAAATTTGAATCATACTATGGTGTTATCTTCAAAACAGAAGACTACACAGTGCAAGAAAAATATTATCCTGAACAAGTCTAGGTGTGGGAGCAGAGATGCAAAATCCATCACAATGTACTTCCTGCAGATGCAAAATCAACTGCAGAGGACACTGGAACTTGGTTCTTTTATTAAAAAACAAAAACTATTGACAACACCCACTACTTTTCTACAAATTAACACAAGTAACAAATTCATGGATTTTGAATCTGCCACCCATCCTCAGATTCTGTATATTATTTATCCTGTCAGTCACTGATTATATGTCATTTAATAATCACTTTTGTATGAAATGTTTCTATGTTGCTTTCATCTAGTTGGATAAAGTTTGGATGCAAATATTTCCATGTGTCATGCAGTGAATAAAACTGCATTCAGTCCTGATTGGTGGTTATTGTTTACCCTGGACTGGAACAAACAATCACCTCCAATCAGAACTGAATGAAATATATTTCACTGTGACACAAATAAACTGAGAAACTCTGCATAAAAGTGGTTATTATATAATCATTAATGTACTTCAGTTATACATGGGGAAAAAGTCTGGAAAGTCTTCTTGGCTGAACATGATGACAAGGTAAAGTAATTACTATGGAATTGGGGTGGTGAATATTTCAAACCATATCACCTTCTTTTCCATTGTAGGAAGTAAGTGCTTGTTGTCAATAGTTGTTTTTTTGACTAATAAAAATGAATGCCGGTGCCTGTAACAGCTGTCTCAGATTAGTTCTCAAAGTAAAGATAGTCAAAATGCCTAATAATCATTCATGACGATTAAAGTAATTTGAACAGGATAAATATCATTTTGTATCAATTCTTCACCTCTTGTATCGATATCTGTATCAATATAGTGAAAGTATCAAAGCATTGATATATCAATAAATCATTTCACCAAAATAAGGAATCCTTTCAAGACAGTTTTAACTTTGATTATGACCTGGATGGGAGTCTTAAAGACTAATTATGGGCTTTGTGGTTACAAGGTACAGGAATGGGCACCAAATGTGATCAAAAGTTTAGATAAGTGACATGTCATGATGATTCAAAATTAATTAAGGGCTTTTCCAGCAAAATATTCTTGGAACCCAGAGAAGGCACTTTCAACACAGAGTAGTCATACCACAGATACAATTCAGAATTTTCAGTAATCAGGCATACATTTTTTTTTAAACTGCCTTCAGTGGCAACATGCATGTTTAAATGAACAGCCCTAATGTATTATTTGTCTCTAAAAGCATTTTATTTTGCAGCAATTTTAAATATAGGGGTTGTTTTAGTTGGGGGGGAGGGGTATGGGGGTGGGGAGGTTAATGCCATTGCTCAGTGCAAGATAAGATATATATGGCATCCAGTAAAACTGCCTTAAGTTTGTAGAAGTTGTTTAATATGTGAATAGGTCACCTAACCAGCAAATGATTTGAACAAAGCTAACTGAAAGATATAATAACCAGAGAACCTCTACACTGGCATCTACTGATCTAAGAAAGTTTGTGTGTCTTTAAAACCCCTAGATGTATCCATGTACCTTGATCAAATCAATAACACGTAAAAAGAAATTTCAATTCGAGATTGATAGTGCCTCTATATTATTTGTTTCTAGCAGCCTTTTATTTTGCAGCAACTTTATATAGAGAGGTTGTTTTGGTTGTAGTTGTTGGGAGGTTTACGCCATTTCTCAGTGCAATCTAGGCTATATATGGCATCAAGTATAACTGGTGGATGAAGAACTTGAGAAAACCCCGGTAAGAACCACCAACCCATGGGAAGACACTTGCAGCTTTTTTACATACCCACATTGGCCAATACAGAGACTCAAACCCCAAGCAGACAGAGGTGAAATGGCAGTGATTGGTAATGATGAGTGCTTTAGACCACTTGACCACCTGAAGCCCCTAAATGTAGGGTTAAAAATAAATATTACTAACTGACTGATGTACTGACCTCAGAATGTTCTGGCCTTACATAGTGTATGTATGATGTCACAACAAACAAGTTATAACTACATCAATGCTAGATATCTCTTGTGTTTATTATCTTGTTTATTCTTGTTATTATTATTTTATGAACAAAACTAAGATGCCAACATTTTTATATTATTTTTATCATATTCATATTATTTCATATAATTTTTAAGAGAAATGTGAAAATTTTAGAACCAATTTCAAACTATGCTCTGAACCATAACACACATTTACTTCCCTGCAAATCATGGATGTGCAATGAATTCAATGGCAGCTACAGTAGGTGACAATGTTTTACTATTAATTCTGTGTTTTTTATAACAAAAAAAAATGTTGATATCAAATATTGAATATATATCATTGACATAAAAAATTCAATTTTATGTTATCAACAAATTTACTGAAGTTTGTCAAATGAAGTCAAGGGTATTCAGACCATTGGGTTGAACTGGACACTTTCTAAATTATCACTGTACATGTTGGTTGGTAGGCAAACGTTTTCTGTCCTGTGTTTTTATGACTTATGTCAACTTCATTTGAAATATCACATCCATTTCCAGTTAATAAATACTGCCAGAAGAAAGAAACCCAGCAATACAAATAAATAAAAGGTATTTACAGAAATAAAGTAACTTCTGCTTTAGTATTCAAATACACCCGAACCTGCACTATTTAAAACAATTTCATTCTGTTCATTTAAAAATAAATTTTGAAACAAAAATATGATTCAAAAGATGCTGACTGAACTTCCACTGTTTCATCAATCTGATTTTCAGAGTTTTGCTATTTCTTCCTCACACTTTATAATTTAAGGCACCATAAAAGCAAACAAGTTGGTCATTTGTAACTATATCTGTACAGCTCTGCAGTAAATAGTCACTGATGTCATTTAATGAAGGTAATTAGTCACTGGTTCAGGGAAAAGTGTGTGTATGTGTGTGTCTATCTGTGTGTGTGTGTCTCTCTCTCTCTCTCTCTCTCTCTCTCTCTCTCTCTCTCTATATATATATATATATATATATATGCCATAACTTTTATGATAAATTCAAACATTCTTGTGAAAAAATACATTTTCTATATCAAAATATCAAATATTTGATATATAAAAACATGTACATTATTTGACATCAAATATTTGGTTTATCTCAAATATTAAAAAATTCTATACAATAAATTCAAATATTCAATATCATGAATATTTTATAGAATAAATTTCATTATGTTAGCAAAAGTACATTTTGACATCTGAATTTTTTAAAAAGTATCAACATTCAACAATAACTTTTTTATATATATTAAAAAAGGTATGAATAAACAATAAAATAGTAATGCAGAGTACTGTGCATTATACTTGCTCCTATGGGCAATACAATAGTAATACAGAGTACTGTGTATTGTACTTGCTACAACTGGCAATAAAATAGTAATGCAGAGTACTGTGTACTGTACTTGCTACAACTGGCAATACAATATTAATGCAGAGTACTGTGTATTGTACTTGCTCCTACTGGCAATAAAATAGTAATGCAGAGTATTGTGCATTGTACTTGCTCCTACTGGCAATAAAATTGTAATACAGAGTACTGTGCATTGTACTTGCTCCTACTGGCAATAAAATAGTAACCCAGAGTACTGTACATTGTACTTGCTACAACTGGCAATAAAATAGTAATGCAGAGTACTGTGCATTGAACGTGTTCCTACTGGCAATAAAATAGTAATGCAGAGTACTGTGCATTGTACTTGCTCCTACTGGCAATAAAATAGTAACCCAGAGTACTGTACATTGTACTTGCTACAACTGGCAATAAAATAGTAATGCAGAGTACTGTGCATTGAACTTGTTCCTACTGGCAATAAAATAGTAATGCCGAGTACTGTGCATTGTACTTGTTACAACTGGCAATAAAATAGTACCCCAGAATACTGTACATTGTAGTTGCTACAAGTGGCATTAAAACCAGCTAATTTCTTGTTGAATTGGTATATTGCTGAAGACCTTAATAAGCTGTAAATGCTATCTCAAATCAGGACATTCTTTAAAATGAGACTATTAGCAGTGATTAATAACGCTCCTCCACAATCCATTTGTCACTGTTGGCAAATGGGAACTTTTTTCCAAATCACAATCATGTCTGCATATTGGGAAGTTTAAAATCAAGTTTTTCATGTGATATGGCATAACATGGCAAGCAATTGCTATAGTAAGGTATTCTCTATTTTACCTTTCAATATACCAATCAAAGCTCGTGTACGAAAGCGTTTCCCATTACAGCCATCAATGCAAATACTCCACTCTGACCATTCAGTGAATATGCACTCATCATCGCAGGACCTGTAACATGGCTTGGAGATCAAAGGAATTAATCCACTGTGTTGGATACATAGATTGAAAGAAACTGATGTTCCATTCTCACTCTTGCAGGTCACATCTGGAAATTATAATTAGGAAACACTACTATATGTATATATGATTAGAGGATATTACCAGTAATGGTGTATTTACTAATCTTTCCTGGGAATGGCTATGATTCCTTTGATTAGTACAATACCATAATGACAGTATATCTTGGGACACAAAAAAATATTAATTTTTTTCATGTCCCAAGATTTATATACATTTATATACAAGATTTATATACATTTAAAAATTATAGCATTTTTGGTGTCCCACCACTTATAGACATAAAAATATGTCAAGACAAAATTGGCAAGATCACCATACTGCACCAGTGACTAACTCTTCTTCATTTACTGTGTCAGTAAACTGTTATAAACTACTATAATTGTTTTTAAGTTATTTTGCATGTTCATATTTTCCAATTTTTCCAATATGAAATAAAATAAAAGTCAATAAAAATGTAAATAAATTCACAGGCATATAGAGTTTACCAGGCAACTGGTACTATGTAGAGGGTACTTGACTTTTTAAACTAATGTTGAGGGTGCCCCAAGACTTATACTACATGAAAAAATTGCTACAATTTTGTGTCCCAAGATTTATAGGTCATAAAAAAATTACTTTAAAATTTTTTTTGGGTGTCCCAAGACTTATATTGTCCCAAGATATACAGTCATTCTGGTAGATATTTGCAGTAGCATTATTTAATCAGATTTTGATGTGAGCCATGGAATGCTGGAGTCAGTTTAATTTGAAGTATGTTTATTTAACAAAACAAATTAAATATATTAATACTGAAGAAAGTGATCAGGTAGCTTCATTTCACTGAAGATACTTATCTTCCCTTTAACTGAATTTTTTCATTCCCACCTTCCATCACATTCCAGGGCTTTATGTGTGCTCCATGGCTCTGATATTTTCCTAACTGACAAATGCATTCCAAAGAAAAGACATCTTATTCAACATAATTATATATTCACATTTTCAGCATGATAGATAGCCATGGTATTAAAGCTAAGGAAGAAGAAATGATGCCTTTCCACTACATACAATGGTAGGGGTGTGGGTTGAATGTTGGCCTGGTTGATATTTCATTGTGACTTAAAATTCATGGTCTAGTTCACTCATGAAAATTACGACTTAATAAATTGAAAGTTTTTCACAATAACTTTAACTGATCAACAATAAAGGATCTCAATATGTTTATAATAACTGAAGAAACAGACATTAACTAAGACTTTACTATGCTTACTTCGAGCCTGTAGGCCCTTTCCACAGTTAGGAACCCTTGGGGGCAGGATACAGTCGCTCCATTCCTCAGTATCCCAGTAGTAACCATGACATAATGGCAGATCTGTACATTGTTGTGCTTCAGTAAGTTTCTCCGGACAGGGAGCACCACCATACTGAGCTTGCTGTATTATGAACCTCTGCCTGGTTTGGACTGATACAACCTGTTTGGCTGTAAATGGAGGATTATTTGCAAATGCTTATTTTATAGAAAATACATAAAAGAAACTGAATCAAGGGTTCTGAAAACTGGCTTTATTGCAATGTGATCACCACATGCTGTCAAAAATGGCCTTTGGATGTGAAATATGTATGTATAAAATAGGGCTTGGTTGCATAAACTTCTTTTGCTATGAACTGCCATTGACTTCTTTGTTCAAGTGAATAATATTCTTATGCTTTGTTTTAATTTAGGTATCTAAAAGTATGGACCTTTTCGACCTCACCTGTGTATTTGATTTTTTTATGATTTCTTATACTAGGTCACTGATTGCAGCATTAAATTTGTACATAAAAACTGGCCCCTGCCGCCCTAGCAAGGCCAGAGAGTATACCATCTGACACAGTCAGAATGTACACCATCTAACAGGGCATGAAAGTATACCATCTAACAAGCCAGACAGTATACCATCTACCAGAGCCAGACATTATACAATCTAACAGAGCCAGACAGTATACAATCTAACAGAGCCAGACAGTATACCATCTAGCAAAGCCAGAGAGTATATCACCTAGCAGAGCCAGACAGTATAACATCTAACAGAGCTAGACAGTAAACCATCTAACAGAGGCAGGCAGTATACCATCTAACAGAACCAGACAGTATATCACCTAACAGAGCAAGACAGTATATCATCTAACAGAGGCAGACAGTATAGCATCTAACAGAGTTAGACACCTAACAGAGCAAGATAGTATATTATCTAACAGAGCCAGACAGTATACCATCTAACACAGCAAGACAGTATATCACCTAACAGAGCCAGACATTATACCATCTAACAGAGCCAGGCAGAATACCATCTAATATAACCAGACAGTATACCATCTAGGAAGGTCAGAGAGTATACTATCTAAAAGAGCCAGAGAGTATACCATCTAACAGAACCAGACTAGTGAAACTCCACATCAAGATTACTTTGTGTTTAAGTAGAATTGTAAAACTAAGATTTGTAAGATGGCTGCTACATTGAACATTAGAACAGCCGTTGTAATTCAGGATAACTAGACATCATAAAATGTCTTAATGGCCATATTAAGCATCAGACTGACACCATTTTCATTTATTTGGAATTAAGTTGTCTTTCAGTGAAAACCCCATACCAAAATGGCCATCTATGTAGGCTGAGTAGCAATAATAAGTTTTAAGATGGCCAACACAGTGGCCATCTTGGATGTCAGATTAATGCCAGTTTCATTAAAGACTAACTAAACATCACAAGAAATTTTTAAATGAAAACCCCTTGTTGATATTAGTAGTGGGCAGTAGTAGCATTAACAAGATTTTCAAGATGTCTGCTGTGGTGGCCATATTTGATGACCAAGCAGCACTATTTTCATTTAGAAAAAAAATGACCATGGGATGACTGTATAAATTAGGATTCAAGTCCATCCATCATGTGGTTTAGGAGGAGTAGTGACAACAAACATGTGCTAATGGACCGATGGATGATGGACAAAAGACTATCCCATAAGATCTTCCGGTAGAGCTAATAACCTGCAAGTTTCAATGACTAAGTATATATAGCATGAATAAAACAGTATACTTCTGCCATGTATGATTTTCACTTCAAGTGGGATCTTGTCCCACCCAGTCTCCTAAAGAAGAAAATGCCTTTAACATACTAGCTCCAACTGAACTAGCTACATGAATCTGATTGGAGTACAAGTGAAACAAACTAAATACAATTTTAAATTCTAAAGCACATTTTGGACCCTTTGTCTGTCTTGTTTGACTGTCTGTGTTAATTACTGTTTTCATCTCACCTTCCCAGCAAGTAGTGGTGCATGGTGACCAATCCGAATGTTCTGTAAGCTTGCAATCAACTGGGCATGGTACAGTACAGGTCTTTGTCTCTGCTGGTTTCACATCTAGTGTACATCTGAAAAATCAGAAAACAACAAAATAATGTTTACTACAAAGGAAAATTTAATTAGTGAAGGAACATGCAAAAAGGTATAGCTAATATGTGTGCAATTAGATGGCACAAACCCTCATGACAAAGAACTTAAGTGTAAAAAAAACAATATTCTTACTTGCATACCCTGTCAATTTACCTTGCTAAATTACTGCTACAACATTCTTCCACCCACAAGGCAATTTTGAAGCCAGTGCAAGAAATCTTTGACTAATGCCTATGTCTCCCAATAAATTTGTCCCCAGTACATGCAGCCAGTGGACTTTGGTATTTTTAGTCCCTGTAAAGGTCTCATATAACTTGAAACACAATGCATGCTCATGAGAAAAAGGAGTTTCTTTCTTCTTTAGCATGAGTACAGAAAATTTTGTGGACTTCTTTTTACGAAAACAAGGCAGTCAAAATCCTAATTTAAAAGTACTTGTTATGTCTATCTCTATTGTGTCTTTTACTTTTGATACATGCCTGTAGATTGCGCATGAACTATAAATAGGTGTTGACAAGTTTTAAAATCAACTGTAATAATGAACCTGTTTACAATGATGTAGTGATTTCCTTTTGGATGGTTCAGTCATGTGGGTTCTGTTGCAACATGGGGCATTGAGACATAATTCACATAAGAATATAATGATGAGAGCTGATCAGGTAATTCATTCTTATTTCCTATGTTCTTGTTTTTGATATTGGTCTGAAGATGTGTTTAATGTTGTGGTTAGATACAACTTGAGAGGAAGCATTTGTTTGGATTATTCATTGGAATTATAAAGTGCTTATAATACTATTTGGACTAAAATATTATTCTTGGACCATTGTGAATTGTTTCAAAGAAGCTTTGGACAATGCCACTGTGATACATCAAGACTGCTGGCACATAAGCACATTTGAGGACCTGGAATTCATTCAGAACACTCAATTCTTGTAGACTTACATAGAACTGTTAAGGATTATTCTGGATTTCATTCATAATATTGTAAATTCCTATTAAATTGTCATTTTATAGCTCAGAGAATTAAATTATTTAAGTTTTACAAAACATATTTAGCTTCTTTCTGTTTCTTAGTTTAAGAACAGAGTTATAAGAAATAAGGACATACAAATACTTGTTCAGGCGATAGCAGTCATAAATTGAATGAGATGTACCTAATCTGGTCATATTCAAAACTTTGCAGATTAAAGTTTTGCTCTATGAGACTGAAGGATCCAGGCAAAGTGATGTTTAGGAATAGTATTTATTCTCTATTTACAAACTGCTGATTACTGTAATACCTCTGGTAGGATAAAGAGAGATAGAGAGAAGAAGACTACTAGCATTTATTATGATTTCTTATCTATCCCTCTCTGCCTCAGTGTCACAGTTACAATAAAAACTAATTTTTCAACTACTCCATAGGAAACTAAAAATATTTGCTACATTTCTTATAACACTGCCTAATAATGAATCACATAATATATATAATTTTATGAGCACTTGATGAAATGAGATCTTCATTGTATAAATACACGCCAACCCTGAGAGAGTATAAGCATACTTATTGCTGCCAAAAAGAATATTCTGAGCATAAACAGTGTAATCTATACATTACATTCCATAATTAAAGGAAATGACAAAAAATTTACATTTATTTTTGCTACTAACCTGAAAGTTCAGCTGGTTAAAATTCTTGTCACAAATGGGCAAAACCCATGTGAATTATTATCACAATACAAACAGAAAGCATATAAATTAGTCTACATGTCTAACTCTCACTGAATGGTTCTAATGTTAAGTCCACAAATTCTGCAATAAGCATGATGATGTGCTCAATCTGTAGTTATGCTCAAGTAAGGAGGGTAACTCTAAGCAGTTTTTGGAACCCAGAGAACAAAACAGGTATTTTTTGTGTGTACCATAACATGTGTTCACATGATAATATCTTACATGGAATTACTGCTTTTTATGTAAAATAAAAGCCCCAAATCTTGCATATCTGGCTTTTTTGTAATTTTGTCATGCATTTTAAGGTGAGTAAAGGCATGATGAAATGTTTAAGTTGCATTTGATTAATTTATTTGGACAAATATGCACTCATCACATATATTTTTATTCAGAGCAACATTTTACCCTTTTATAGATATTTTGGAGAATTTTGCTGATGTGCCTTTCCTGAAATTGAGATTTGAGTTAAGTGAGTAAGGCATGTAATCCAAACCAGAAGATGCACTGCCAACATGACAGATGTGATGTCATTAGTGATGTCATTCTAAGGCTCAAAAATGTTACACTGCAAATGCATGTTAACTTTATGCACAAAATTGGCACACCATATAAAAAATTTTCCAAACACTAGATATGTAATTATAACAGGTCTGATCACCAGCTTTATGAGGTATAAATGTCTGGACTGTTTATTTGGCAACTGTTAGCATCAAGCTATGGACTTATATGGAATCAGGTCACAATTAATAGTTCCAGTTCAGTACCCATGAATGTAGTTCTAGTCTATTTTTAGACCATTTTTTCCTCTCTCATTTTGGTGGTGATAGAAGAGAAATATTTATGCATTTTTGGTATGGATTTAAAGGTAATTGTTTATTCTTGAGAATATGAGCTAATGATGTGGTTGTCCATGTATATTTTGGTGACAGTGCACAGTGAGTAATAAGGCACTGGTGATGATCCAGAAGTGAAATCTGTGTTCTCTGTTTACAGTCCAGAATCTCAAAAACAATGCAGGTCACCCTTTGACAAGAACTTCACCATGACGTCATCTTTGAAGGTATTTTAGATTAACATATGATTTGTATTGACTGTCACACAGTGGAAAGGTTAGTACTGAGAAACAAATGTAGAGAACATATAGTAAAATTAATTGTGTTCTTTGTCCATATGCAGAGATTAACCCTTCATATTTATGTGAAGTATTGTTAAGTATTGTCTCAACTTTTAATTTACTGCTCAATTTTCAAGTACAAGAGTGAGTGCAATTGAAACCATTAATAGTAAATCAAATTTTTATGATCTGATTCACCTGGATTATGTTTTTATTTTGGAGTAAATCAATGCAAGGTGAATTTTAATGTACGATCAGGGCTAATTTACTGCCAAATTATCCTACATAAGAAAAACATGGGGTTATAGCTTTGCACTGTCTTTATAATTCACTTGAAGAAATGTAAGGATATTAAAACATTTATTTAGATTAAGGTAATATAAAATATGTGTCCATTTTTGACATGTTTGCAAATTCCCTATGGTTGACAAGAAAACTGCTGATCTCCAAATTCTGGAAATTCTGACTACATACCAATTTTAGATTTCAATTTTCAATCAGCTCCAGGCATAATATCTTCGGGTTTATTGGGGAAAATAACATAAATATGTACTGTACTAATGAGATCCCAGGAAATATGTACTAATGAGATCCCAGTAAATATGTACTAATGAGTAAATAAGAAAAAGAATATAGTTCTCCATAAAAATGCATATTTCAAAATACCTTGAACATAGCTGCAGTTAGTGTGATGTATTACATCACTCTCATATTCTTCTTTATAAATGTGTAAAGTGCTATTGAATTATCATTTATGATTTGACATGTTTTGAAGTTTAAAAAATCCCTCTGCTCTAACATTTTGGTCATATAACATCTGGTGCCATTTTTAAAACAAATTATTGGCTGGTTTGCTGCCTAAAGGTAGTATCGATTTAAATAATAAGAGGCAAATTGTCACACTAAAGAAATCATTGTTTTCTTGTGAAATGTATCATTTATACAGTTGCTATAAATAAAAAATAAGGAAAGCACATCGAGGTCCAGGATGGACAAATGTACTTGTATGCTATTCTTATGCAGCAATCTTCATTTTTAGAATATTCTCAAATTTATATGATGAGTGTGATTAAAGGGATGACAATAAAAAACAACTTTTTATTACTTTAATTTTATTTAATTTTATAATGTACCAAAACTGCATAATCCATATACAGGTAAGCATATGTTTCTCATTGAATTTTCACATGAGCATCTCGAAATGCAGTTAAACTTACTAATCATTTTGTGCAGAAATGATTTAAACACAATTCATACTGACATATAGCACAATACCATTCATTCAATGCATTCTGAAAAAGACTGCTCTGAGTAAACCTCCTGTTCATCCTCTTTAAAAAGCAAATCAGCTCTTCCAAAGTTTATTGCAGCATCAAAGAATTTGATGAAAACAGACCACTCTGTACATCATGTAATGAGTGGCAAGTGTTATACTGTTTTTCAATACAAATTGTGTTGAAATAGTTCATGCATGAAATGAGTCTAGTAATTTTACATACATTTAAAGACACTGATGTGAAACTTCACTGAGCTACAGACACAGACATCAGTGCTGTGTGGAATGAACTATATTTGAAAAAAGTATAATGATTAAGCCAAAAGTATAATGGTTGCCATGTATGCTTATAAGAGGAATCGTGTTATAACAACAAAAGGTCTGGCTGTAACAAGGATCCAATAATGTCTTATAAGTTTTATGCAAGGCAAAAATGTACCTTTGATCATTAACAGGTTGTCCCTGTTTATTATAACAGTTCACATGTCTCTTCATTACACCATTCCCACACCGTTTTTTCTTGTCTGTTGCCTCACATGGTTCTTCCCAAGGGTCAGTCTGCCAAACATATACCGCACACTGAATGGTTGTAGGACATGACTCTTCCTCTTGCAGTAGTCTGTTAGGGGGACAGGGTGCACCATCTGAATTTTACAAATATATGTGTATAGTGTGATGAACCAAACCAAATCATAAAATTAAACAAATGTTTCAGTAGAGTACAAACCCTGGATATCAATGAACAAAATTTAAGACATATACCAGTATTATTTTCAGTTCAGTACAACAAGTAAAATGTTTATTTCAGAACATTTAATACACAATTAGAACCATTGCTGCCATCAAAGAGATACATGTAACAGCACACATGTCCTACAATTTTTATGCGAGGCAGAACAAAAATGTTGTCGCATTTATGATACAAAAAGAGTACAATGAAACCTCTGAACCATGTCCTGGGAACATACGGTTGTTGCATTTTGAGTAAGAACTCAGAAACAATTGAGAGTCACACCCATATATATATATATATATATATATATATATATATATATATATATATATATATATATACACACACATATACACACACACATATGCATACATACACACATGGTTATTTATCATGAAAAGACAAATTTAGATATGCAAATGCAATTGACCACTGATTCTATTTTTATCCCCAGGGACTTAGCCAGTGGGTCATCAGAAAAAAATTTGAGATCTCCACTCTGTAGCTATGTAATTTGTATACACTTACTGTGCATGAAAAGACAAATGTATACATACAACTGACATTTACCTTGAGGGACATCCCTAAATCCAAGGGTTTAGACCCTAGGTCTTGACTAAGTTAATATATAAATTCCCACCTTTTAACAATGTATGTACTTCCTGAGCATGAAAAGAAACATGTATGCATTCAAATGTTATTGACCCTGGGGTCCGTCTATACCTCCAGGGCCTTACCCCCACGTCATAAGTTGGAAACTATTGAGATCTCCACTTTATAGCATACATACACATACTCTGCATGAAAAAATATCTGCTGATATGCAACTGAATTTCTCCCTTGAGTTCATTCTTATGTTTCATGGATGAACCTAGATGGACCAAAAGTTAAGAGGTGTGTATGACAGTGCAGGAATGTGGGAAATACGTGTGTTACACAATCTAATCATGCATGCAAAAAAGACATGGCATTTTGGTCCTTTACCCTCTACCTACTTTATGTCTATACTCTTTCAGAATACCCATATATAGTCATATACCCATATATAGTCAGAATACCCATATATAGGCTATCTTGACCCTGGTTCATCGAAGCCATCTCCATGCATGATTGCATTGGATCATGCCTTACCCATATAGTTAACATATGTTAGCATGTGAATACAAATTCACATGTGTATTGAAACTGCAAAGGGGAAAGAAAAGCTTAGAGAACATAGCTGCTATGCAATTAATCTTGGTGTCAATTAGCTTCTAACCTAGACATGAAAAGGACAAGTCATTTATTTGAACATTATTATCATCTGAATCTCTATTTTTAGCAATGGTGGCTAAATCTGATGGCAGATAGGTATTATTTTCACATCTGAATGAACTTCATGCCAGAATGATTTCTTTCAAATTTGCTCAGATTCTGTTTATCGGCTTTTGGGAAGAATTGCAATGCACATTTGGTATGTATATTTGATTTAATTTATATTTTTTTGATTTAATTGCTTGTTTCTTATCTTTTTAATATTTGTTTTTTAAATTTGATTCCATTAGATGCTATTGTAACATAATTTTATTTATTGCATCTATTATTTTCCAGAAATTCAGTTCAGTTTTTCGAAAACCTAATATTAGAAGTTGGTAGATTAAGCTGACCTAGATCCTGACCTTATTTCATGATTTTAAGTAAACAACTTTTTTATATTTATTTTTTATTCTTTCTTAGTGTGGGATTGAAATCGAGGTTGTACTGGGAGTATGTGACTTTAGACATAAATAGCTTTTGCATTATTATTTTCTGGTTTTACTCAAATTGCGCAGTAGCCAGATTTAATAGCGATGTTTGGGAGATAATTTCAGTTGGGCTATAAACCATTAACACTTAAAGGTGTTTTGTTGTGAGCAGTTTGAGATGAAATTCTATTTGATGGAACTATTTACTATTTTCCCTGGGAATATTTACGTGCTCACACAGAATTCTTGGACAAAGATATTTATTGAAAATTTTATTTGGAATTCAAAACTGGAATATTATTTTATGTGGTTCAACAAGTAACTGTTGACACTTAAGCACTATACTGACTACAGCATACATCATTGTCCTCCATCTCGGAATTTCTTCGGGACATGAACTCAAATTCATTAGAACATTTTATTACTAAGACTTCTAAGTTTTAATTCTTGGATTATCCTTTTTTTGGATTTGATTCTTAAAACTAAGTTCTTTTCCTCATTTTTACCTTGTTTTTCTATGGAAATAAATTATTTGTTAAATTTTACATAGCTTGTCGTCTTCACTTTATTCTTGTTACTGTTTATGAGAGCCTAAACATGTAACAATAATGGACATCAGACAGATGACTGACAACACACGAAGGATCACATCATAATACACTTGGCCAGGTGAGCTAACAATGGAAAATAAAAATGATTGTATATGGTGGCTTAAATGCTCTTCATTCTGATGTCATTAGTGCAGTGTAATGTCAACCCTATGCATCCTTGCTACATCATCAGCTCTGGGTTTCATTACTGCATATAAAGAATTCCTGACTCTTTTTACCTATGCTAGAGCTGGGTACAACAAAAAACGTTGTACCATAATATTTCTGAACATACTGCATTGCATGCCATGGTAAACTGCAATTATATTAGGGACCAACAATTTAATGCTCTGAGTCAGGAACATGGAACTTATTTTTAAATTTCCATCTTTAAACAGCTGGAACAAATATCTTGTTTGGATTTATAGCAAAATAACTCAAGATAAAAGAAAAGAAAATATATCAGCGCAAAAACGAAACTCATATCCCCCCAGGAAATTAAATGGTCAGTACCTTATTTGCATATTGTATGTTGACTGCTGCAGCAGTTGTAACCTAAAAACTGGATCCATAGTGGGATAATTCAGCTTACATTATAGCTGACACCATGTCAAAGACATTGTGATGAAATCAGAGACAGCATCTTGACCGGACGTCTTACTAGGAGTTACATAATTTTGGATCTCTAAATTGGCTTCAAAGGTATTTAATCCTTGTGCAAGCAGGGCTTCTGCTGAAGGGCATATTCAGGCTGGATACCCTGTAGCATGCCAAGATGGTGTGAAGAAACCTGGACCCAGGCGGAAAGAACATCAAACAGTAGGCATGTCGACAAATTAGGGATGAGAGAAGCTAGATCTTCCGCTGGGATGGGCTAATACTTTAGGCGGGAAAATGCTTCATTCTTAGTCGTAAACACGCACAGACCCACTAGTGAGCTGCTAATTCTCGGGGGAGAGAGACGTATTGTCTAGTAAAGCAGGAAGCTTATGTTGAGGAGGGAATTTAGCTAAAAACCACTTTGAGACTTAACTCGTAAAAAGAAGGGAATTGAACTGGGTAAACAAGCTTCTCAAAGGTAAGACGGTATCATGGCCAAGTCTTTGTGCTTGATTTGAGTAGACAGTTGAATATATTAGAATATTGAATCCTCACGAATAGTTGCATTTATTAGAATATTTAACTGCATCATATTTCTGAATTTATTAAATAATTGAATTATGACATGTACTTAAACATCTATCAGAACGTAGATTGAGCACTATGTGAAATTAGACGGAGTTGGATTTATGTGCATATGTATTTATATGTATAATTCTGTAATTCTTAGGATGCATGCAATAGGAATGATTACATAATAATGATGGGTAGATACAGTGTGAGTGTATTACATCAGTAATGATATTCGTGTGTAGAGTGCAAGGCATGAATGCGATAAGTGGAAATTTATATGTACATAGTGCCTGGTAAAATTGTTCACCCATTAGTCTGATGGAAGGTCCATGAGAGAGTGGATAATTTCAAAGAGTAGAGAAGGGAGACAAAGGTGTACATCCCTTATATTTCTTCAGAAAGCTCCCAGTGTGCCGTGAGAGTCGGTGCTGAGGTATTCCAGGGTGTACGAAGTGACGACACCAAGAGAATAAGAAGGAAGCCAAGGAGACTTCCAGTGTGTACACAAGAGGCACAGTGTACAGAAGGAGGAAGAGGAAGAAAGGAGGAAAGAAGAGAAATTAGATGAGTACTTGGGAAAACTCACTGAAAAGAGACTCTCTCACAATAGGACAGTAATTTCTATATGACGAAGTAAAGAGTAAAGGACATTTGATCAACCTGGCCATTATTGTATTATGGTATATTGAGCTGAAAATTTATGTCCATAAAATTCTTGCATTCATATATTTGATAAAATTGTTATTTATCCAACCTTGAGTTGTTATATGTATTTAGAGAGTCGGAACTGCTGACTGGGGGCTCGTGAGTCATTAAATTTTAATGCACACCTTCTGCAGTATTATTTATAATACCACAGTGGATACTGCAGTGGATCAGCATTATTTATAATACAGCAGTGGGGTTGTGACAGAGAGATTGTTCTTAAAAGTGGAAGGTGCTGACCCTGAAGCCTACAATTTACTAGCTACACTTAACTGATATACCAGGCAGGGAAACTTTGTTTGGATACCAACACACAAGCAAAATATTTATCAGAGAGGGCCAGTAAATATAAAATGCACTTACCCAACAAATGCTTTTTAGTAGAGATGAGAAATTAAGGAAAATTCAAACAGAGAACAATTGCTCTGCTACAAAATATTAGTATAACAAAAGAATACCTGTATTTAACACATTAAAATATGGGTCCACAGAGGAACAAGTGGGTTAAAGGACTCACTGTTGCAGATTACTGCCATCTCATGGCTGTCTGTGTTCTTTCAAGTCTCAGGCTTGGCCAACATGGGTACGTGAGAAAACTTGCCAGTATCTTCCCATGTGTTTGTGGTTCTTCCCAGGGTTTCCCTGAGCTCTTCCTCCACCAGGCTGTTATGTGTATCATGTGCTGAAAAATGGCATTAACACCACCACAACAACAACACTAACATACTCTGTTGTTGTTGTTGTTGTTCTAGGGTTTAATGCCATTTTTCAGGACAATATAGGCTATACATGGCGGCCAATATAACTGGTGGAGGAAGAACCCTGGAAAACCCAGGGAAGAACCACCGACCCATGAGAAGCTACTGGCAGGCTTTCCTAACATACTCTAATAAATAATTAAACAATAACATTCTTTTCGATCTGAAATTTTTCCAAAGTTGAATTTGCTTGACTATCTCTCACAACATCCCAACTGGCTACCATGTGACAAACATGTGATACAAGTATCATAAATATAATTATATATTATATTTGTAATATTCAAAATTTATTTGTGACAAATACAACTGTTTTGCAAAAGAAACTAATTTTGTAATTCATTGGTCATGAAAAATGGTAACATTCTGTTAATATCACCAAAATGACTCATAGTACTGGTACAGTGAAAAAGTACCATGGTATGTACCAAATAACTGAAGAATACCTTGGTAAATGAGCATGCTGGTACTAATACACATCTCTAATCTAAGCAGTTGGTAAAATTGTCCCATTCTGCACAAAAGCCATTGTAGAAAAGGATTGCAGCAAATGTAATCTATATATCTAAATTGAATGTATTGCTTTTATCAGTGCATACACTTTTTTCTTGGTGGTATTTTACCAAACAATTTACAGTGTATTGTGACAGTTGTGTTATCTTACCCCATGGGAGATAACTCATTAAGACAAATGCTACATAAGAAATTTCTTGCCACAGTACAAGCCAAGTTATTACAAAATTAAAATTTGCTGCAAGAAAAACAACTGATAGCATTAGAAAGTGAAGAAAGCAAATACATAAAGCACTGTTTATTTACAAGACTTCGACAGATGTGCTATCATGTCCATTAATTACCTTGACTAGATCTTGCAAGGACTGTACGATATCGTGTCCTGATGGCAGGTTGCTTGTGTCCCTCCTGACAAAGATTGGGACACTCAGTCCATAATGACCACTGGGACAGTATGCAGTCATTAGGACATGGAATGTTGCAGTCTTCCTTACCATCTGGACGCTCTGCCAGTTCCTGACACAGGCTATCTGCAACCCTGTGCTGTTAAAAAGAAAATGTTTTAGATGAAAAAAAAGCAATGAGTTGATTGGTATTTAACAGCACACCAACTCAAAGTTTATTTTATGATAAGGCAATCAGAGAAAGTTGCCTAGATAACATGGCAACCACACACATTGCATGGTCAGAATTCAAACCCTCAATCTTTATATATCTTTATTTGACTATTGCTCAAAGAGGTCATAACAGAATGATTTCTTGAAAGTTATTAAAAAATTAAATAATTTTTTCTCTGGTAATCATATTTATCAATTTTTTTTGCTGCTTTTATTTTTATTTAAAGCAGTTAAATGTCAGAGATTAGATAGTTCCCTGTGCAATGTGAACAGATTTTAAAAATAGTGCTTCGACTTTATTCAGATTATTAACAGTATTTAACATTTTCTAGATAGAGTTTAAGGCTTATTGTAATTGTTGCATATTGTTCTCTTTTCGATGTAACAATGCGGAGCATATAGCTGTGATATGCCTTCTTATTAGTGATGCAATAATAAATGCACATTAAGAGTCACACTGACTGAATACTGCCAAAGCATATAAAAACAAGGTCACAATAACCATATGTTTCAGGATGATGATTTTGGTCTGGTTAAGATACAATTTATATTGAAACTTTCTTATCTGCATACTCAGTGATGGTCATTAGCAAGAGTTTAGCTGTTATAATTAGGACTTGCAGAGTTTAGATGTTATAAATAGGTACTTCCAGAGGATAGATGTTATATATTAGGACTTGCAGAGCTTAGATGTTATAATTTGGACTTGCAGAGTTTAGATGTTATAAATAGGTACTTCCAGAGGTTAGATGTTATATATTAGGACTTCCAGAGGTTAGATGTTATATATTAGGACTTGCAGAGTTTAGATGTTATAATTAGGACTTGCAGAGTTTAGATGTTATAATTAGGACTTGCAGAGTTTAGATGTTATAATTAGGACTTGAAGAGTTTAGCTGTTATAATTAGGACTTGCAGATTTTAGCTGTTATAATTAGGACTTGCAGAGTTTAGATGTTATAATTAGGATTTGCATGTTTAGATGCAGAGCTTGCAGAAAATAAAATACTCCGATATATCAGAGACTTATGTTTTAGATGTTACATTATGGTTATTAATTTAATTAAACTGTGTAGCTCTATCAGAAAGAACATTTGCATTATACATAAGTTTATAATATTCCTATTGTTAACCCTGATCAATGAGATATACGTACATTAAATTTGTTGATGCAGGCAATAGTTCTATAGGCTTGACCTAGACCACACTGATGTGGACTGTTGGGATTCAGCAATACACAGGAAGCAACAGTCACATTCCACTGATAACAGGGTTGGGGGTCACATGTCTGTGTCTCACTTAGATGGGGGCAGGGCTCACCGTGACCTTCTGGTGGTGTCAGAACTTCTCGAGTACGATGTCGTTGTCCTGAAAGATCAGTGCAAAACACCTACCTCTGAACAACTCAAAAAATCAAATTATATGTTAAAATCCATGTTTGGTCACGTCCAATGATGACTGAAAAAGACAAACTTTACACTCTAGCACAACAATGGCTACACTTAAGTGTGCACATAATAAGGAATTGACACATCTTCATATAGAGAACCCAATGATAAATCAGTTTGAACATAACTATAATAATAATAATAATAATAATAATAATGATAACCTTTTAATTTAATCTGCCATTTTCTTTGCGGTTTTGAGATATTTTTACTACAAAGTATCATACTCAAGAGTACGCAAAATAGCATGTCAGCACTGATGTTTGAACTCAATGACTCACAATCTTTGGGTCTATCATTGTATTGACTGAACCATCCCAATCCTTATGAAGGAATAATAATGCTTTTCTTCCAGGGGTACAACTCATTTAGTCACATATTAGCTAATCTATATGCCCTGGTAATTAAATTTAGTGATGGAAATTATATGCCTTGGTAATTAAAATTGGTATGGAAATTATATGCCTTGGTCATAAATTTGGTGATGGAAATTATATGCCTTGGTCATTAAATTTGGTGATGGAAATTATATGCCTAGGTAATTAAATTTGGTGATGGAAATAATATGCCTTGGTCATTAAATTTGGTGATGGAAATTATATGTCTTGGTAATTAAATTTGGTGATGTAAATTATATGCCTCAGTAATTAAAATTGGTGATGGAAATTATATGCCTTGGTAATAAAATTTGGTGATGGAAATAATATGCCTTGGTCATTAAATTTGGTGATGGAAATTATATGTGTAGGTAATTAAATTTGGTGATGGAAATTATATGCATAGGTAATTAAATTTGGTGAAGGTAATTATATGCATAGGTAATTGAATTTGGTGATGGTAATTATATGCATAGGTAACTGAAGCATCATGCTTTCAGTATGGTTTGATACTCAGCTTGCTTTACTTTCAAGTGGTAGCTGATTTCATTTTGTTAACCCAAATGACTTCTTCAAGATTCAAGATGTTTAATTATTATTCCAGGCCAACAACCCATATATCAATAATATAATTTATACAAAGACAAAATCTGTCACCTGATGTGCACATACACATATTATGTTTATACAAAATATTGTATTTTCTTGTTGATGCAGTGTATGGTATATAAATAATGTAACTGTGAATAACAAAAGATTTTGTGTTGACATAAAGCAATATAATATTTCTAGAGATCGATTATTATACTAAGATTTGTCAAAATATTTACCTCTTAAATTTGATTAATACACCAAGATTTTTTAAAATATTTACCTCTTAGATTTTCTTTACATATTAAAATTGCAAGACATTCATCTGCTATAGAAGTTAAACTACTATAATTACAGAGACAATATGCAGTAGTCATATCTACCAATCTCTATATGAAGTTCATGCCTGGAACATATAACTCTTAAAAGAGCTTTATGGGCAAAAACAGGTACCGTTATAAAGATATAGGAAAGACAGTTCTCAACATTTAATAATGTTTTATAATTTTTATAATACTTATCATGACAGTTTTGAGATAATGATGTTGCAAATACACAAACATTTCCAACATCTTGAGATTTCCAAGGAAAGCCAAAGTCAAAGCTAAATAATAAATCTCTCATATTTAATGCCCATATGTAATGCTGATGTAACATGTCCTTTATCAGCTAATGATTTAAGCATTTTGTAGCATTACGACTCTTATCCACATGTAGCAATGTACATCAATATTGAATAACCCTAGAGCTACACGTAATGACAGTCTGCTACATTATCCATGGGCAATATAATATTCACTTTAAATGAGATACATAGATATTGTGTGCAGAAATGGTTTCGAACACTTTCAATGCATTCTGAACAAGTGTCCCCAAATTTTAGAACAATAATATTATATCAGTTTTATGATAGTATCAAATATTTTAAAAGTATATACACAACTAAAGTACAAAAATTTCTGTGAATAATAAAAGATAACAATAACTGATTGATACTCTCAACTACTAATGTTTATTTAGTATAGCTATATCCAGGATAATTTGGCTGTAAACACAAGACCCATATATTTGTGAAATGAAACTACCAATTTGTGCTCCATTTAAAAATTACTGTTCATAATTCTTAAAGGTTCTCCATTGCAAAACACAATAAATTTTGTCTTATCAAAGTTATCTACCATTCCACTTGTTTTACAAAAGCTTTCTATTATTTGTATGTGTTGTTGCAATGCTATCGCTGTATTGGTGCATTTAGCTACATCATCAGCAAATAAGAGTGCTAAACATCCAGGAATATTTTCTGAAGTAAAAAGAAAAACTTATTCCCCAATTTTCTCTCAGTGATCGGATCAAATCATTAACCAACAAAGAAAATAATAGCGGATTCAAACACAACCTTGTCTAGTCCCCAGCATGCTGTCAGAGTATTCTGTTGAGCCAAATCACTGCGAGCTAGAGTACACTGAATTTAAAGTAAAAAAACCCCAAAATCCCATTGATACCTTTAGTTGCAAGATACTTCTACAATTCAATGTGTTTGACCTTGTCAAACACTTTTTTAAAAAATCTACAAACAGCAAAACCTGCCCTTTCTTATATATATTTCTGTATGACAGAGAGTGAGCATGTTTTCAGCTTAGTGGCATATCCCCACAGAAACTCAGTTGTACTTCATCAATAATGTAATTGTTTTCAGTCCATTCCTAAAAAGGGTTGTTGAAATAAAGGTAAAGATCTACCCCTGAAATAATCAGGATCATCTAAAGCACCTTTCCATGTAGTGGAGATATCTTTTCAATCCTGATATACCCTTGAACATATTAAGATCATCCAAAGAGCCTTTCTATGTAGTGTATATATATTATCTTCCCCATGGAAAGGAAAAAAAACCTTGTTAAAAAGAGCTGCCAACAACTGTTTGATAATCAGCATAGTAAATTTGAAAAGTTAATTCTTATCCCATTTGGACCACAAGCCTTTCCAGATTTTTGTTCATGAATACTATATGCAATTCCTCTTCAGATATAGGTTCAATTAGAATATCACAATCTGCATACTTCTGATTCAAAAGAGGTTCCTCCTTATTACTATTTTCAAAAACTTTCTCAGAATATCATAGATTCCTAAAATAATTATACCACTCTGAGACAGATATGTTAGATCTGCTAAAATAAACCCTGTTAACACGGATCTAAGTATTTCCAAACTTTTTGTGGATTATCTTGCACAGAAACAAGAAACTTCTCTCTTTTTCTTGATATTTTTCTTTCCTTACTTTATACATTTGAATTTACTTTTTGTAACTTATACAACTCAAGATTCAATAGATCAATACTTAAGATTTTCTTTGAAGTGTTAGTCATGGCCTTCATGCTGTACTTAAATAATACATAGAGATATTTTTGTCTGGACTGTGCAAGCAAATCTTTCAGGTAAAAAGGTAATAAATTATGAAGGGATTTTTAACACTAATAGTACATATACAGCATGAAATTATTTTGTCAAGAGGAAATAGGCCAGTTTAAACACTGAAACATGCCAGATGACGGTGTCTTGGGACAAACATCTGAAATATTTATACCTGCATACTTTTTAAGTTTGATTATATGATTAATATTAGTTTGTACGAATGAGCCTCTTACTGTAAGCAACAGTAGTCCATAATAGGTAATATGTAATTTGAACAGAAAGCTTTTTCTTGCATTATTCGGTAGATCATTTTTCAGTCTTTGCAGTAATGTTAGCTGTGATGATTTCAAGTTAGCCTATCTTCAACATATACTCCAAGGTACTTAAGATGTGCTATAGTATACATATTAACAGAAAATATTTCTCTCTGTGTTGGTTTTAATAGCACTTTTAAGACATTACTGGCTATACCTGGCACAGGAAATGTGAGCTAAATGCCTTTTCCAAGGAAACACAGAAGCATCCAACCCAGGATGGCATTGGTGGGTTATGACCTTGATCACAAGTCAGATATACAACTGCATGAGTTACCATGACTCCCACAGAAAAATGAATGGGATTTTGATGGGTTCATCCTTTTTATCTCATAATAGCACTGCAGTGGTCATTTGGTATTGACATAGATTCCATTATTATAACTCCTTTCATGCTTATATTCTATTGTCTTGACACCTACTGATATGATTATGTTCTATTGTCTCAACACCTACTATTATTATTATATTCTACTGTCTTGACACCTACTGACATGATTATGTTCTACTGTCTTGACACCTACTAATGTGATTATGTTCTACTGTCTTGACACCTACTGATGTGATTATGTTCCACTGTCTCGACACCTACTGATGTGATTATGTTCTAGTGTCTTGATGCCTACTGATATCATTATGTTCTACTGTCTTGATGCCTACTGATATCATTATGTTCTACTCTCTTGACACCTACTGATATGATTATGTTCTACTGTCTCGACACCTACTGATATGATTATGTTCTACTGTCCTGACAACTGATGATATGATTATGTTCTATTGTCTTCACACCTACTGATAAAATTATGTTCTACTGTCCTGACACCTACTGATATGATTATGTTCTACTGTCATGACACTTACTGATATGATTATGTTCTACTGTCTTGACACCTACTGACATGATTATGTTCTATTGTCTTGATGCCTACTGATATGATTATGTTCTATTGTCTTGACACCTACTGATATGATTATGTTCTACTGTCTTGACACCTACTGACATGATTATGTTCTACTGTCCTGACACCTATTGATATAATTATGTTCTATTGTCTTGACACCTACTGATATGATTATGTTCTACTGTCTTGACACTTACTGATATGATTATGTTCTACTGTCTTGACACCTACTGACATGATTATGTTCTACTGTCCTGACACCTATTGATATAATTATGTTCTATTGTCTTGACACCTACTGATATGATGATGTTCTACTGTCTTGATGCCTACTGATATGATTATGTTCTATTGTCCTGATACCTACTGATATGATTATGTTCTACTGTCTTGATGCCTACAGATATGATTATTTTCATTTGTGCTGACACCTAGTGATATGATTATATTCTACTGTCTTGATGCCTACTGATATGATTATGTTCTACTGTCTTGATGCCTACTGATATGATTACGTTCTACTGTCTTGACACCTACTGATATGATTATGTTCCACTGTCTCGACACCTACTGATATGATTATGTTCTACTATCAACACACCTACTGATATGATTATGCTCTACTGTCTTGACACCTACTAATATGATTATGTTCTACTGTCTTGATGCCTACTGATATGATTATGTTCTACTGTCTTGATGCCTACTGATATGATTATGTTCTATTCTCTTGACACCTACTGATATGATTGTGTTCTACTGTCTCGACACCTACTGATATGATTACATTCTACTGTCCTGACACCAACAGATATGATTATGTTCTACTGTCTCGACACCTACAGGTATCATTATGTTCTATTGTCTTGACACCTACTAATATGATTATTTTCTACTGTCTTGACGCCTACTGATATGATTATGTTCTACTGTCTTGACACCTACTATTATGATTATGTTCTAAAGTCTCGACACCTACTGATATGATTATGTTCTACTGTCCTCACACCTACTGATATGATTATGTTCTACTTACTGTCTTGACACCTACTGATATGATTATGTTCTACTGTCCTCACACCTACTGATATGATTATGTTCTACTATCTTGATACCTACTGATATGATTATGTTCTACTGTCTTGATGCCTACTGATATGATTATGTTCTACTGTCTTGACACCTACTGATATGATTATGTTCTATTGTCTTGATGCCTACTGATATGATTATGTTCTACTGTCTTGACACCTACTGATATGATTATGTTCTACTGTCTTGATGCCTACTGATATGATTATGTTCTACTGTCTTGACACCTACTGATATGATTATGTTCTACTGTCTTGACACCTACTGATATGATTATGTTCTACTGTCTTGATGCCTACTGATATGATTATGTTCTACTGTCTTGACACCTACTGATATGATTATGTTCTACTGTCTTGATGCCTACTGATATGATTATGTTCTACTGTCTTGACACCTACTGATATGATTATGTTCTACTGTCTTGACACCTACTGATATGATTATGTTCTACTGTCTTGACACCTACTGATATGATTATGTTCTATTGTCTTGATGCCTTCTGATATGTATAAGACCATGCTGCAGCTGTTTTTGGATTGTGCTACAGCCTTGACCAATCTTTGAAGTGGTGTATCATCTGCATACATATCACTTTCTGTATTTAGTGGTAGGTCATTAATATGCAAAGTCCTGAGAACAGAGCCCCAAGGCACCATATTTAATTTACCAGAACCTTATAGGGTTCTTTCACTAAGTCTTTATCCTGGAAATATATCCTAGAAATATTTTCACTGAAATTGTAATTAAAGTTCTTTTCAATAAGTATGTTACATCGACAAAGTCAAATGCCTTCTGTACAGCGAAATAAACTGATCACATGGTGACCTTATCTAAATAATTAAGCCTTTTATCAATTATCATTACCAGTACAGTATCACACCAGTTGTTAGATTGAAATTCTGATTGGTATGTATGTTAGAGGTCACTTGTTTCTAAAGAAAAGTACTGTTTGTTATTGACTTGTATATTATATTTGCACTTGGTTTCAACAATTTAGGGTCTTCCTCTGTGCTTGTATTGAGTATGAAAGTTTTGAGTTAGTGCCATACTTTTAAGTCAGTTAACTCAATTAATTTAAGCCTATGTTCATGGTTTTAAGTTAGGAGATGACAAATTGTTTTAATTTTGTATAACCTGGTCCAGGGACATTTTCTAAGATCATCTAATCTTGTATGACTTGGTCTGGGTCATTTATTGAGATCTACTCTTGCATTACAGTCTGAGATCATTTTCTGAGATCATCTAATCTTGTATGACTTGGCCTGGGTCATTTATTGAGATCTACTCTTGCATGACTTAGTCTGAGATCATTTACTGAGATATTCTAATTTTGTATGACTTGGTCTGGGTCATTTATTGAGATGTTTAATTTCCAGAATTGTTTGTTTATATGTTCCACTATGTCCTTGGTATCATTGAGGATTTTACTGATATTTTTCATCTGATATGGAAAACCAGGATTATTTATGGAAAGCAATTGATCAATATATTTACAGACAGTTCTGGTGTCTTTGCTTTAGTTTATGGCTTCTGTAAAATAGGTTTATTTTGATTTCCAGATAATGGTTCTCAGCAGTTTTGTTACTCTAAAATCAGTAATTCTTTCATCCCTTTGTTTATTATATTAATCTCATAGTATTCTAGCCCTTTGTTTATAATATTAATCTCACAGTTTTCTAGCAGTTTAAATTTATTAATTGTATATAAAGATTAATATTATATGCAGGAGAAATCTTTAGTCAACAATATTCATGAGATGATTTCATAACACTAATGTAATATACATTAACATAATGTTGTAAGACTTTTTCTGTTCTGTTCATCCTAATGATGCAAACCTGTTCCTTCATTTGTTCTACGCCTTCGAACATAAAGTTCACAGTCTGTCACTTTACACTCACTCCACATTGTCCACTGTGACACTGTACAGTCTAGGTTGCATTGGGCACTGCACACTTGTGAGGTCAAAGGTCGTTCAATAGGGCACTTGTATTCTGGAACTGGCTTGAGGTGACCATCAACTGAGAAACATTATGATCCCCAAATTAGTTTCATCACTTGTAAGAATGATGGAAGAGAAATGTATTGAATAGGTCAATTTATATCAATTGACTACTATTCAGTTTAACTTCTCAAGTTTAAAAAAAAGACAAATACAAATCATAATGCATCTCCTTCATTAAGGCCAAGTATATAAATCATGTTTCTTTCCAAAATATTAGCACTGTAAAATTGCAAGTCCCATTCTTATATTCTTAAATTTCTGAGAGTTGTATATTCTCCCTACTGCAGCAAAGAGAAACCCTGAACCTACATAATTCTCCTTCACTAAAAAAATATGATTGAGCGCAAACAGTGTTAAGTATTGAGAGACAATCAGTCTGTCATATTTACTTAAGTTCAGCTCCTCATTTTAAAAAAAAGAAAACAATGAAAACTTTCATGTGGTCCTTTTGACTTGTCCAGGGACCTATAACAAGGGACCCCAGACTCATAAAATTATTACCACAGTACCAGTTTAAATTCTGGAAAGCACATTTCCTATGCTAAATGGTTTTTGTGCAATTTTGCTACAAAAGTATGATCAGTTGATGAACATGCATACAAATGAACCATTAAGACTGTATTTGCCCATCTATAGTTTATAAACATGCATACAAATTAATCTTTAAGATTGTATTTGCCCTTCTTCAATGGCTCTTCTTACATTATTATGCAGACAAGCTAGCCATGGATATACAGGGACAAATTTATCAGGCTAATTAAAATCCTCGCTGCTTAGAGAATTCAAATAATGACATTATAAGAACAAATATGCTTTATTTCAAATACTCATAATTGTACCTCAGTCTCAATTGTATCCATGATAACTTTTTACAGTTATAAACCACTAAAGGTTTGCTCATTTCATATTTCTTTAAAATGATAAATTCCTTATTATATATGGATCTTATTATATGTAGATCTTATCATATGTGTGGATCTTATTATATGTGGATCTTTTTATATATGGATCTTATTATATGTGGATCTTATTATATGTGTGGATCTTATATGTGTGGATCTTATTATATATGGATATTATTATATGTGGATCTTATTATATATGCATCTTATTATATATGGATCTTATTAAATGTGGATCTTATTATATGTGTGGATCTTATTATATGTGGATCTTATTATTTATGGATCTTATTATATGTGTGGATCTTATTATATGTGTGGATCTTATTATAAGTGGATCTTATTATAAGTGAATCTTTAACCTAAAGCATTTTAACTCATTTCATAATATAAAGTTTTGTAAGAAAGATGTGTTTACTGCAGTCTTACACCAAGGGGTCATTCTAGACTATGACCTTATGCCAAAGACCTTTATTTGTAATCCTTGGCACAAGAATGTTCCCTCCATGGCACCTGTAGCACACATAACAAACACCTAAGAAAATAATGATAACAAATTATTTCTGCTGATTTTCGACTGAACTGACACATCCCAATCTAACTGAATAGAGTTTGCTCATTGCCAAAGAAGCATGAGATGATTAATTTCACTGGCTGACAGAAATGCAGACCAAAAATGTCCAACATAAATTCTCAAGGAGAATGTTTACGTGAGAAATTCAAATCCCTGTGCAAAAGGTTCAAAACAGGAGAACCTGTTAATAATGTTCACGTGCCCTCACATCTTGGATTTTGTAATTTCAGCAATAAATATACACTTTTATATCATATATACTTTGAATCAGTCATTGTTGCTGAGGTAGTCTATAACATGGTTCGCTACAATTTCCTTGTCAACTAAAATAACAGTGACCTGAACAGTGGACATGGTTACTTTGGCAGACAAGGAAACAATAGTAGCCATCTCTACAGTGACCGATTCAAAGCAAGTAATACTATAAAGGTGAATATTTATTGCAGATATGAATAAATACATGATGCAAGAGACTGGAATAATGAGGTGTTTCAATTTTTTAAACAAAATGGTAATAGTAATCCCACTTTTTGACATGGCAGGAGCATACAGCTCTACTTTTTCTCCTTCTGGAATGAAAAGTTGCAAGTGTATGTATACTCTGGACTAATATTGGTTAGATGCACAATACTTGCTGCTACATAATTTGAACAAGATTTTACTTTCTTTGTTAAAGAAATCTGCATCATATGTTTGAAATGCTTTTTAGAAAAGCATATCTGGATTAATGGATGAATTTAATTTAACCTCAATTACTGAATTCAGATAGACTTCTTACAGAAGGAACAAGTGTATTTAATGTGCTTTCTTTCGAATAACTTTTCAAATCCCTCATTTACGTCTACACATTCACACACAACCTTTTTCACATCAACACATATTCATATCATTAAATAACAGAAGTCTTCTGGACATTTCTTCTTGCAAACTCTGCTTAGGTTTCATATAGTATATATGCATGCTGTAACAGTATTCTGAAACAGTAATAGTAGGTGTAAATGATGTATATATTTTCAGAGCACCCATGGGCATAGTTCTTTAGCCCCTACTTTGCAGCTTTTGTGTTACCCACCTCCCTCCTCCACTCCTAAATATAAGTTTTGTCAAGAATTACCCCAATATACAGTATGGTGAGGTGAAATACTAAGAAAATTTTAGCTATAGAAAAGCACCATCTGGTACTCTTTTCACTTGGCACTCTGAGGCAATCGCCCCCTTATTGTTGTAGGGTTTAACACCATTTTTCAGCACACGATAGGCTATACATGGTGGCCAGTATTCAGTATTAATGGTGGAGGAAGAACCCAGGAAAACCCCGGAATGAATCACCGACCTACAAGAAGCTACTGGCAAGCTTTCTCACATACCCACATTGGCTGAATCCTAGACTCGAACCCACACAGACAGAGGTGAGATGGCAGTGATCCTTACCAGAGAGCACTTTAGACCACTCGGCCACTCGGGGCCCCTATATATATATATAGATGTACAAGATGTATAAATATTACATTAAATGGAAACAAGGCTTGCTGAGTTTCCTTTTAATGAAAACTTTTTACAAATAGTGGTATATCATTGATTCAGCATTCATACTACATATATTTTGTTTATATCACATACGAATACACATAATTGCCCTTTGAATGGAGTTAAGACTGACAACAGGCAACTGTGTATTGACCACGTGAATGAACTCCTCACAACCCTGCCAAGTGTGTATGCTACAAAATATAGTTCTATGTCTTTTGTGGCTATTCACAATCACCTTTGTAAATTGACAAGTTGATTGTTTTCTTTTTAGAGTTTCTCTTTTCATTCACATTGAATAAATCAATTTAAGACACACTTTTGATTTAAACATGAGTGATGTTTCAATGAAGAAAGTAGAGCACTACAAACACATTGTTAGCTTCTTCAGTGAACACATCAAACGCTCAGCCATTCATGTACCGACTCATGGAAGTTAGTTTGGAATAGAAATTAAGCAAAATGTCAAACCAAAAAGTCTAAAGTAATTAAAACATTTTAATTTGTTTATAGCTGATCTAAGTCATTATTCTGCTTTGCATTACTACTGATCATAAAATTGTTTTTCTCTCTTCTCTCTCAATCTGTCTCTTCCTTTTCCTTTTTTTCAGTGTGACTTAACTTCTACCATCATTTATAGGTCCAGAGGGGTGGCCTTTGGACATTTTCATATATAATTAATAATAAGCATTACAATAGGTTTAAGAAACAACAACAACGCATTAAATACATTACAGTATGTATTCCTCTTAACAAACAAATTTACCATATAGTGTTGACAGTCTACTGCAACTATGTATCTTTGATTATATAATCATTGTAGACAAATCACAAGAAAAGTGTATACATACCATTACAATGAACTATATTCTTTTAGGTTACTTGGTGTAAATTCAGTTTTAAGGTTTTTATCCAGCCCAAATTCTTTTTCTCTCTCACTCCAGATTTCTGTATATTTTGTCCCTTATGCATAAGAAGGGAGTGAGAAACAGAAAGCAAACAGGATTGTGATGAAATTGTGTACCATGTTAAATTCATTTAGAAAATGAGAATTATTAATACATTTTATCATTATTTTCATATGTCGCTAATGATTAATCAGTGGAAATTCATCATTGATCTAAAAGCCTAGAATTTATAGCATGCAGAATGTTTATATATGTGTATTACTGCACCACAGGTGGCTCACAATATGATATACCAATAGTATTGGTATATCAAGTTGCTTTATACCAACACTTTAAACTTTAAATGCCTTGGTTTTTTTTAATGTATGTGGTATATATATATATATATATATATATATATATATATATATATATATATATATATATATATATATATATATATATATAATCAGATTTTGTTCTAGTTTTTGATTAAATATCAGAAAGGTAAATAACGAAACCATCCAATGGGGAATTCTAAAAAAAAAATCAGTCTGTTTTTCTTTGATATATAATTTTTGGACTTATAGAATTCCTCTGTAAGTTAAAATTTTTGAACTTCTTTTAACTTCTTGGTCCCCTTAAATTAAATGGACAGTAATTACTCAGTTTTCTTGAGCAATATTGGTTGCTTTTACTAACATTCTGATGTAACTGTTTTCAGCAGTATTTGAAACTATATTTAAAAATTTATGAGAACTTAAAGTTGATTTATAGTAATAAGGAAATATGAAAGTGAACGCAGCATGTCCATTTTATTTCTCACAACAGGCATATGTAGGATCAGTAGTTGTAATCAGTACCGTAATGGCAGTCACATTAGGTTACATGTAACAGATAGAGGGAGGTAAATATGAAGAACTGTCCACTTGTTAGGTCAATACATTTTGGTATTTATGTCTGTACAGTAAATATGGAGTATTATGAAAAGCCTCAGTAACCCTTGTACTCTCTAGTGATTGAGAAGGAATTAAAATCAAAGCCATTTGTACACAATCCATTCAGCAAAAGGCCCCCTAATTATCACACAAAAAAAAAAACTGAAAGTGATGCTATGCAAAAATATTTATTTTTATTATTTACATTACTGGTGCACAAGCATTTTGTGACAACAATCTGCTGCTACTGCAATTTGGAATTTGTTTTGCTTTGGAAGCCTCATATATATATATATATATATATATATATATATATATATATATATATATATATGTGTGTGTGTGTGTGTGAGGGAGAAAATGTAGCTAAAAGTAAGTAGATACAATATATTAGGAAAGCAAAATAATTTATTTTTCTCACTTTCTAGTCAAAGATCTGAGTGTTACATATATTTAGCATATGAACTGGCTCTACATACAAAAACACCTGCCATTGATGGAGTGTGATTTAACAGTTCACAAATATATTGAATATAACAAAATTATCCCATCTCATTATTCAATCTGGAGTACATGTATTTCCCATTGACAAAAAAATTAACAACTGAGTGCAATGTCCAGTAAATTCTTACTGAATTATTATACACATTAATGAAAACAACCACATTTTTTAACAGTTCACCAATAAAACAGAATTAAAATTTGTCCACTTTGACAAATGGCTTCATGAGCCACCATATTTTCCATAGTTTTCTCTAAATGAATTTATTTTGATGGGCAATCAAACTAAATCCAATATCTGATCAAGACTTAATCCAGTCAAATCATAATCAATTTTCACTTTCTCTAACTAATGCAAACATAAAAATAATCTCAAAACAACCTACCTTTGATTCAGTTATGCACACCTAAGCATGATATTACTGACCTGTTAACCCTGACCAGTTCATATTGATTTTACGATAGTGTGATATTATTGGCTGTCTAGCTAATGTCATCACTGGCACATACAGTAAATTTGTTAAGGACAGTATGTGCCCAGTAGGAAATTATCCCAGAGGTGAATCAAAGGTACAAAGGTAATTAAGAATGACATTACAGTCCAAATCAATGTGCATTATAAAATGCACAGGCTAGAATCTCTATGTGTCAGAAGTGGGTCGCATTTAAATTCCGTGTGCCAAAACCCATGGTTCAGTTCTACTGAGTAGAGGTATTCCATATTTCACACACACAGAACATTCTGAAAGACTATTTCCTAAAGTGCCTATACACAGTAATATAAAATTCAACTAGTTCTAAAGTTTAGTTCTCGGCACATATCAAAGATACCTCCTCAGAAACAAGTGATCCTTAGAAACATTCATATTGGATAATAGTATAGTAGAACAATATATTCTGACACAGATAATAAAATTAGTCAAAGAAGTTTGGCTGATATCAAGGAAGATCCCTTCCATCCATGCACCAAACTGTCTGGATCTAACAGCTGTTCAATTGTCCATATAATCCAATTCAAATGCATTTTCCAGCAAACTCTGTACCAGACTTATAAATGTAACACTAGTTTTGGAAAGTTTATCCATCCTCTGTGGTCTGACACTGGCATTCCTGCAGTTTGGAAGACTTTTAAGTTGTACATTTGATACAATTTTAGTCTAGGAAGCAGTGGATAGTTTCATAACTTGGCAAGTATCGAATTTCTTATCAATAGGGTATCATGTTACTTTTTCATTGTTTAATAATTAAAGATCTGGATATATTTGTGAATTAGATGTTTTGCGCTTCTGTTGTTCTAGCAGATAATGTGAGCCATGTACACCTCCCATAGTTAATTCACTGTATCTCGACAGTGAAATAGCAACAATTGGCTAGGAAGCCACTCATAACAGTAGACATACTGGGTTCAAGACAAGTAGATTACTGGTATCTCAAAAATGGCCTGGATGCAAACTTTTAAACTGAACTAAGATGTCTGGTAGACAATGCTTTTCAAAAGTATCACATTGAGAAAAGGTTTGCATATTTGCTTTGGGCATCTTTGAGTGTCAAAAATAACCTTCAGACATGAAAAATGCATGTGTGAATTGGGGGCTAGGGTGCATAAACTTTATTTACCATAAGCTTCCATTGACGTGTCAGATGAAATGAATGAGACTTATGTTTGGATTTGTTGTTGTTATCCAAAAGTTTGGACCTTTTGACCTCACAGATTTGGTACAGGCTTTGCATAATATTTCACAAAGTTGGTATTGCAGCATAGGGATAAAAGCATCCAACACTATGTGGCTGCAGTGTGATTATATGGGATGTATGATGAGGCAGCACAAAGTAGATCATTTTGTGTTCTTGGACCCATTTGGTGGCCTGTAGGGTCACATGTACATGGGATATACTATGTCCATCAATAATAAGTAAGATTTCATCATCTTTATTCATGCCTGCTTGAACAGCCTTGAATTTGCTTCATTTGCTGGAAATTACGTCAATTTGTATATGGGCAGGTCGAAGGTTAGTTTTATCCACTCTGTGTACAAGATGTGACTTGGACTTGAGGTCAGATTCCCAAAAAATGTTATCAGGACGAATAAAGTACTGGCTTTTGTTCAATAAACAGCTATTGTTGTTGTCAGTGATCTTGGTTTCACCACACTAAGTCAACTGCTCCATCTTTTGTGTATAAATCTGTAGTGCCAATTATTGCTTAGTTTCACATCTTTTGATCTTCTTTCAAGACTCAGTGCTGGTTCACATATAAACCTGTGACAGATGCATGCCATAGCCAGGCTTAGTCTTTCAATATCTTGTAAAAGAAGCTCCAACTCTTTTCTTGCAAATTATGTTTCTTTCCCATTTAAGCATCTTGGCTGATCCTGTCTCATATGGTGTGAGAGGGAAATCAAAATCTCCTTGCCACATTTAGGGCTGGATCAGGTCAAGCTTTCAAAATTTCAAAAGGGCTCAGATTTTCCTTGAATGAGCACCAAAGCAAAAGTCTGTCTCTATTTACTCAAAGTGTACATAATGCCCAAGAAACATGCACAAAAATAAAATGATGGTCAAATTTCAAGTGACAACCTGGAAAGACACACACACACACACATGCCTTCTTTTACCTTTTACCTTTTATGTTAAATCATGTTGTAACATGTGTACATTAATAACCTTTCAATAGCATCATAATGATACTTATCTTCCTAAACCTTTAAATACATTTTTAATGTTCTTGGATGTAAATAATACTAATGGTTATAGTTATGAATGCGGCATATTGTGCATTCAGCATTACTTTTAGAATGGTTTCATGAAATGTTAATTTTCCTGCTTTTGTTGCACATTTATTGCCTGCAGATTTTTATGTTACACATTGTAAACACCACTGTGTCAAATTTAAGAATGTATTTCCATTTCTTGGTGATGAAGTTCATGTCAAAGAAAAAACAGCATGACTCAATAAGAACCAACTATTACAGTTAGTCTGATTTCCTCTTACCCTCCCCATCTCAATTTTTATATTTGGACATTTAATATGTTGGGGGTATAGGGACAAAGCCCATTGGAAAGAACAATGCCCAAAAATCTGTCATTATCACAGCAACTTTGAAAAAGCCAGATTAATCAAGCATAGAGCACATGTCAAGGTGGTAGTCACATGATACCACAAAACCATCGATGACACATGCTCTCTGCTTGATGAATCTGACTTTCTCCAAGTTGCTGCCACAGCAACAGGTTTCTTATTGTTGTTCTCTGAATGAATATGTTGATAATTATGTTACCTTTAGTTCTTTTATATAGTGTATGTGACTTTCATTTAATATTTTTGAATTTCATACAACAACATTGGAATTGGGTTTTCTGTTTATATTATGTGACTATTGGACTTATTATGTCATGGACATTGTAGCAAGAGTTGTGTACTGGCAGTCATTTGAGTAGAAATGCAAAATGAGAGGTCAAATTTCATTAACACTGTAATTTCGTCTTTTCTGTTAGCAGATTAAAGGCATAACAAGTATACTACTAGCAATTTCTCAGAAAATAAATCATTTTCCTATTGATTTTGTGCAGGTATGACTTGATCTAACATCTTTCAAGTTTGACAGGTCTGCTGGTAAGTGGCTACCCAACTTTTCGATAGGCATCTGACTCTGACCCTATACCAGAATATATGTATCCAAATATGAAGAATGGTGTGGGAAGGGCCAGTGGAAACTTAGACTATGTTATAGTCATGGGGAGCAAAATGAGCTTAAGGATAAAAATGCAATAACCTGATTGAAAACAAATCATATCATGTGACAGAATTATCTCAGATTACTTCTATAATGACCCGTTCTGACCCTGGACCCTGTCTATCATACTATAAAAGAGACAAGGTAAGTAACTTCCTAATTACTTTTTTCCACACCTGACTTTAGTCTTACAATGTAAGATGTCTACCCTGATATTTATGTTTTTCGCTTCACATTGAACTGCCTAAGTAACCATGTTGTATAAGTATAGCATGTTCCCTAGTCAGCTGACAGGTGAATGAGGCCAAATTTTCAGGAATATCTCACACATTTGGCAGCCCATATTGATGTTTTTCCATAAAATAAAGTCATATTGCTTTCACTGAACTTTACTTACTCTGATGTCTTTTTACTAATAAATTCAAATGCTGACTTAAGCAAATGTAATTTCAAATTCTGTTGACCTATATTTCAGCTGGCTGAAATGCATTGTAGCCACAAATGCCAAAACTGGTTAAAAAGATGACAAGGATCTTTAATGAAATTAAGGTTATCTAGCACTCTCTTCAGTCTTAGTATATTTCTACCAGTTTCATTGAAGAAACATAGTACAACTCAGGCATTCACAGATTCCATTGCATTCCAGACAGCTGATAATTATCTAGTGGCACTCTACAGATATTATGAATTTCTTAGAGAGTGACATGTGTTACTGTGTATGGTGGAGTTGTCTGCAGCTGCAACATGAACAGTGGAGAGAATATTGGCATACCTATATGTTACTTTCAAGTACTGTAGCAGAAATTTCTTTGGATGTTGAACTTGTGGAAATTGTATCTGATCTAAGCACACAACATAACAAATTGACAGCTCCCATTTGTTCAAAAAATCAGTGTGAGTTACTCTAAACTACACTATATTTAGCAGCTATTAAATTAAGGAAAATGAATTTTGCTAGACTAGACAATACCAGCTTCTGGAATTGCAATGAATAAATTACCAAATATATAGGGGCCCCGAGTGGACGAGTGGTCTAAAGCGCTCTTCGTTACGGATCACTGCCATCTCACCTCTCTGTCTGCGGCGGTTCGAGTCTAGGATTCAGCCAATGTGGGCATGTGAGAAAGCTTGCCAGTAGCTTCTCGTGGGTCGGTGGTTCTTTCCGGGGTTTTCTCGGGTTCTTCCTCCACCATTAATACTGGCCGCCATGTATAGCCTATCGTGTGCTGAAAAATGGCGTTAAACCCCACAACAACAACAATAACAACCAAATATATAAAATGTAATTTTTTTAAAAGTTATCGGCTCTTGCTTTTCTTTACAATTTAAATCTTAAATCCATAGAGTGAAAATGACCAAGCGGAGCTAGCAGTTTTATGATAGATGCACATCTGAACTAAGGCCAAGCCGGGAATTAAAAGTTCTTAAAACAGTACCTAAGATACTCAAGGTCTATTTTAAATAGCCAGTATAACCAGTGAGGAAAACCTGCGAAATTCTTTTTTCAGCGCTATTTTTACATTGGTTACGTATAACGTGCCGGGATGAGTTAACTTACTGTTCTTGCTTGCATGGGTGACCTTCATGCATTATGTAATTCAGGGTTCTTACAATTATTCTTCCATACTGCAGCATTATATTTGTAAAATGATCTCCAATATTTTTAAAAAGTACTCATTTTAAATTAATAAATTGTTCTTTTAAAATTTAACACTAATTTTCTTTAACCAAAATATATTCATTCCCGATTATTGAATGCTCTGCACTAAAAAATGACACCCATTGCTGAATGCTTACATTACCAGCCTGACTTGTACTATATATAGTACAAGTCAGACAGGTCATGTAGCCATTCAGCACCAACTATTTCAGTAATGGGTGTCATTTTTTAGAATTTGATTCCACTTACCTTTAAGTGGCAAGCATTCACTTCATTTGGATTCGTATACATCCATATTCCTTAGGAAGGTCATTATTTAGACACCCCAAGAGATGTATGTGGCAAAATCAATGTTAAAATACGTAGACATTTTGGATGAAATGAACCTTAATGTGTGATCCAGTACAGTCCAGACTGAATGTCGTGTGCTGCAATGTTACAATGAAAGCTATGTAAATTGATAAACAAATTCGAACTAACCTCGATTGTGACGATTCCACTCGACGTGCTCTTATTTTGATTCAAGTCTAGTATATGGCCATCATTGTAAAATCCAAAGCGATATATAATTTTCATCTGGAAGTTTCTTGGTGCAGCTGATCATTCAATAATCAGGATTAAATAGACTTTGGTTAAAGAAAATTAGTATTACATTTTAAAAGAACAATTAATATTAAATTTAAAATGAAAAAATGTGCATTACATACCCATGTGACTTGAAATCTTTCAATAGATGTCACTTAAACACTTGTGTGTTCATTAGTACTTTCAGGACTGGACTACTGTAACTCAGTTCTGTCTGGTTCATCTCAATATCTGCTCCAGAAACTTCAAAAAGTTCAAAACACAGCTGCTTGGATAATAAATAGAGTACCATGATCAGAGCACACCTCCCCGCTGCTCTGTACCCTACACTGGCTATCCATGCGATCCAGAATCAAACACAAAATTTGTTCTCTGTGCTACGTTTCACTGTCGGACTCTAGTCTAACATACCTATCCGACCTCACCCATGTGTACACACCAGCAAGATACTTACGCTCCTCTTCTGACAATCGTATACTTATTATTCCCACTATGAAAACAAAGTCATATGGACAGTGTTCTTTTGCATACCAGGGCCCAGCAACATGGAATGAATTGCCCACTGAACTTAGACACAAAGACACAGTGATCACATTCAAGAGTGCTCTCAAAACTCACTTATTTCGACTTAAGAACAAACTTAAAGACCTAATAATGTTTCCTACCTTAAATATTCTCAGCATGTTTTTTAATGTTTTCTAATTTCATGGTGTTTGTTTTTGTAATCATATCATTATATGTTTTTTTATCTTATAGGTGTTGTCTAACGTTGTAAAGCGCTTAGAGCTTCTAAAGATTAGGCACTATACAAAGTCCTCATTATTATTATTATTAGTAGTAGTAGTAGTAGTAGCAGTAGTAGTATTAGTATTTATATCCAAATACACGGAGAGAAAAAAAACTAAATACACACTGAAATACGCATGTATTACATGATATCGGTGAACACAGGGGGATTATGATTTATTTGTCTCTGAATAGTAATACAGAGCAAAATAAAATATGATTGTAACGATTTTATTGCAAAAATATTGACTCTTTTCGTAGTAAGAGCACTCGTCCATCGGTTGTACTTGTTGAACAATAACGGCTGATCGTTCCGGAACGGAACGGAGGTGGTATGATAATGACTGATCGTTCTGTATCTGAAGTAATCTCGAATGTACGGTGCAAGTCGGTTTGATTCGTATTATTCAAAAGTTAAAGTAAATATATAATATAATATCAGCGAATACTTTTAATTCTCTTCACTTGATATTCTGTGTATATATTACTATGAGGCTCTGTTTTCATATCTCTGTCGAAACAAGCACGACCTAGTCAAGCCATCACATGAATTTAGTCATAGGAGTCGGACGATTTATCAATTAAGTACGATGAAATCTCTGACAACACGAAATCACCTTATCAGTAGGCCTACTATAAACTTAACACAAGGAGTGGAAGCGTGACCCAAACCATCCGCTCGATTCAACTTTTGTCACACGTCTTTTATCGCTTCAGAATCGCATAAAGACCGAAAAGGTACACATATCCATTCAAAATACAGTAACGAACGCATAGCTCTCGGACAGCCATCGCATGAATCTAATATGGCAAATTAACCTTTATTTTGACCATTACAGTCACAAAGTATTTGTACAGGACTCCATCAGGCGGAAGTAGCTGATTCTGCCACGGGATGAATAGCATTTTGAATGTTTTGAATGTAATCTAACGAGGAAACACCATGGACTTTAATTTACGTTTCGTTAAAGTTTATTTCCTAATTTTAAATGTTTGGCGTGCTTTGTGGTACCATCTAACGTTTTAGTTTTGGGTCACGTGATTCAGCGTGTGTACGTATATATATATATATATATATATATATATATATATATATATATATATATATATAGACCAACTGCGGCTATAACGGTGGTGTGTTAAGAAGCGATATAGTGAGAAGACGTCCTTTGCAAGTGTAGCAGTATAATCACCCTGCCAGAGTAAGCACATTTTGTTGTATTTCGTTCGACAGGAGAAAGCCAGGCCAGGGATTCGGAAAAGAGTAGGGACATTGTCTTTCGTCGAGCAAAAGCCCGGCGTTACAAGGCTCATCCAAGAAACGCAGAGGTCTTGAAGTAATACACGTTTTAACTGAGGATTTATCTTTCATAATTTCGCACTGTCGACTATCTCTGTCGATCTCGATCGGATAACGACGCGACTCTGCGACACAGTCGGCGAATCGGCGACAGCCCTGTGACCAAGTCGGTGACCAGAAGAAGACCCAGTCGGCGACTGCGACCAAGACTGCGACAGGTCGTCGACCCTACGACACAGTCAGAGACTTGACCAAGTCTGTAACTATAGGAAGACCAGTCTGCGACAAGTCTGCAACCTAATAGGCGACAGCGACCAGTCGGCGGCTCTGCGACCAAGTCAGTGACCAGAGGAAGACCAGTCAGCGACCCTGCGACAAGTCTGGGACCCAGTTGGCGACAAGAAGCCAGGAATAAGACGGCATCCCGCTGAGGTAGAAATCTGTCACACTCTGCAGTGCCAGTCCTCAGACAGATTCAGCGGGGTATCACTCCAAATACAAGACCTATCCTAAAGAATCCGAGATAGCGAGACTCAGTGTAGGCGAGGGAGTATTCTGCAACAGTAATTTCACAAAATAAAATGTTTAACTTGTATTTTATTTCAGATTGTATCATATGATAAGTTTATATAAATTTACTGAACAGAAATATCTAGTTAAAGTTAGGATAGTAGAAATTACATTTGATGACGTCTTCACACTTCCAATATTGAAGCCGAGACGAATGCTGGATTAGGTAGTACTCAGGTGGTGCTCAGCAGTTTGGTATTTTGCATAGAGTATGCATTTTAAAAAGAATTTCCTCGGGTGTCGTCACTGGTCATAATGGCTATTTAAAAAGGACATTGTATATCTTAGGTATTATTCAAGTACCCTTTAATTCCCTTTATGCTGGTATATGACTGACGGGTGTAATATGGGTTATAGATTATACATCGCCAACCCTTACGATTTTTCCTTTAGTCTTACGAAACGTACTCTTAAAACACGGACTACAGAAAAATGGTTCTTGCCGAAAAATCCGGAAAATTTGTTCATACGTCTTTGGTTTGGACCCGGGTTTCATATCAGAATTAGTAAAATCGTTCAGGGAACCTATCTTTACAGAAGCACCTAAGACGCGTTGAACTGCACCTAACTGTGCATACGAAGCGTCTGCACGATCAAAAGTTTGATTATTATTCAAAATATTAAATGGCGTCCAGCAAGCGATGCATGTTTTGAGACGAAAGGAAAAATAAGCTTCTTTAAAAGTGTTAACAATCAACACAAAATAATAAAAAGGAATATTCAGATTCTTGTGAATAAAAGCTGGTAGACACACAGTTACGTTTATTGGACATCGCGTGCCAATATGAGTATGACTCGTCGTGGAAGATATGATTGCCATCGTCATGTGAAATGGAAAAAGAATTTCTAAGAATTACGTCAAGCTGAGAGATAGCAACAAGCCATTGAACTGCATAGTGCTTGGAACTAAAGTTTCTGCAACTGTATTAGTGGTTATTAAAGTCACCGCGTACTTTACAAACTTTTCAGTTGAACCTAATGTTTATCTTCGCTGCATGTTTCGAATACCGAACTTTTAATTACGTTTTCCAGCTTTACAACAACAGTTTATGATATTTTGTTACACCCTACTGAAAACTGGTCAAACTTACGGGGTAAAAAAATCAACTGCCTTACTGAGACAGACGCGTCAGGGTTGGCAGGTCTGTATACAGATTAGCCTTACTTTAAATGTACACCTGTGAAAAAACTGCTAGCTCCGCTTGGACATTTTCACTTCCTGGACTTCAGAGGTAAATTGTATTTATAAAAAAAACATGAACTGATAACATTTTTACATTTTACAGATTTGGTAATTCATTCATTGCATTTTCAGAAGCTGTAATTGTCTAGTCTGGCAAAATTCATTTTCCCTAAAGACAGTGTACTTTAGATTAACTCGGGCTGATTTTTTTAGCACAAGGGACCAGTCATTTTAGTTAGCGTGTGCTTAGATCATTTACAGTTTCCACAAGTATAGTATCCAATGAAATTTCAGCCACAGTACACGAAAGTAACATAGAGGTATGCCAACATTCTCTCCAGTGTGCATGTTGCGAATGTAAACAACTTCGCCTTACACCCACCACTTTCTCAGAAGTTCATAATATCTGTAGAGCGCCCCCTAAAAGATAACACAGACTCTGCTCGGTGATCGGTACGAGTGCACTGTAGAAAGACTTTGTGACCGTAATGGTGAAAATAAAGATTAATTCGCCAGATTAGATTCATGCGATGGTCGTTCGAGAGTTATGCGTTGGTATGTTACTGTATTTGGAATGGATATGTGTAGCTTTTCATTCTTTTGGCGAGTCTGGAGCAATAAAAGACGCATGACAAAAGTCGAATTGAGCGGAGGTTGGGATCACGCTTGTACTGATTGTGTAAATTTATAGTACCGATAAGGTGATTTCATATTGTCAGAGATTTCATCGTACTTTATTTATAAATTCTCAGACTCCTGTGATTTAGCTATAGGAAAAAAGTAAATAATTCATATCAATATCACAAAAATCATATTTTACTTTGCTGTATATTATTATTCGAACAAAAATCATAATTCCTGTGTGTACACCGAGAACATGTAAATACACGTGTATTTCAGTGCTTATTTGTTGTTTTTTTAAATAGTGTATTTCGGTGTTTCTAGTAACCCTATATTTTTTTAATTTAGTTTTACTCCGTTTTGAAACACGATGTTTATTTCCGCCGAATGCTGTTTTCAAGGCCCAATGTCATATATGCTAAATATAGACAGTTCACCTTTCAACAATGAATGCATTCTGATGTAATAATGTCGGGTTTTTATCCGAGAAGGAACCAGGGGTAATGTGCTTGGCATTTTGAGAAATATTGATCGCCAGCACCCTCTAGTGCCTCCACCCACTCTTCACCCTAACCTGGTCTGTAAGTTACATAGAGATACTGCGTTTGTGAGTCTACGACACGTTCCTTCATTAATCTGAGATTAGTTGCAGATGAAATGTACCTTTCTACGTACCATTCACTCGAATCAACCGTATAAATCCTGTTCCATGGAAGAATTATACATTTGTCAACTAAAGTACAAAGTTTTTCGAAACATCAGATTGGAAACCTCCCGACTGAAGGGCTCTTGTGCGGCATACACAACACAGGGGCGTAAAATGATTGGCTCAATCCTTATTATTGATATTTTAAGCAACTAAACGAAATAGATTTCGTAGACTCATAATTAACTTTATTTGTTTCTAAACTGAAATGAGTTATTTTTATATTAAATAGTAACTTTTGAGCCAATCATTTTATGCTCCTGAGTTATGTGTGCCACATAAGCGATCTTCACAAAGTAAAATTTTTTGTTCTTTTGGATTTAAAATAGGATGCGTGTTTGTAGACGCATGTGCAATTCTTTCAAAAAGCACGATTCCAAAAGATGGTTTGAGTGATTGGTTAATACAAATTTACCTTTGCATATACCAATATTCTCAGGTTAATGCAGGAATGTGTCGTCCAGTGGGATACACACTATCTTTCTGTAAGTATCTCGAGTTGTACCTGAGCGTAAATTTGTCTCGGCAACCTAAATTCACGCTAGTCATTAAGTTTCTGAGTCCGTTTGGTGCAATGCATAAAAGTCAACGATGGCTCAATGAATAAAATAATATATCAGGAGCGAAAGGAGCGTTGGATTATGACCGAATGCTTTCATGGACGGGAATAAAAGCAGGAGATTGAGGGTCAGGTGTGAAACGAAATACATGTATTTGTAAATTACTTACCTTGTCCCTTTTAATATATGATAGATGGGGTATGCTGACAAAACGTGTGATAGAAGTAATCTGAGATAATTATGTCACTCAGTATGACTTCTTTTCTTTAGGCTATTGCTTTTTTGTGTCATCTACCTGTTATAGTATGATAAAAACCATATAGTGAACAATACTTTTGTACAGAGTTCCCAGTCACCTGTATAAAGTTCCTGACTTGTCGGAAGGGAGGGAAACTCACTCTTTATAAATATCATTTTAGCACGTCCATTACGTTTTCATAAGTTTCATAAGTGACTTTCGCATTTAAATTAATTTATTCTGCACAAGTTTACGTACGTAAAGGCAACCAATCGTAAACATCCTTGTTTTCTCCTTACCGTCTTCTACACATATGGCGCTGCGAGTTGACAGCCCAGCTTTGCATTGGTAGCTACCAGACGAAGCTTCACACTCTCCCCAGCTGCTGGTGATCCATTTTGCTCTGAAATTAATTACATAAAAAACATACAAGCTCAAAAAGCAAAAGAAGTATTTTATATTCCCGTATGAGTGCAAATGAATTTAATTTCCCTATTGATGTGGGCAAATAATTTCCCAACATCCGCAAAAACAATATAAGTTACAAGTGTAAAAACAACATTGTATTTTCTAATAAGAGAACTAGGGTTCACTTTCGAACAACATAATACAAATAGGTAACTTAAATTCGAGGCAATTGATATAGTAGTCAATCTGGGCTGATAAAATAATAGAATTTCGAACCCACACCTTTTTTCAGCCAGGAGTCCAGAACTCTATTTACTGAACAATCGCGTTTTCTGCCTTCATTAATCGCCTTTTGCGATATGCAAGCCATTTTAATCCCTAGCCCCAAACAAATGGGTCTCGTATAGGTAGAGCTTTTGTAAGTAAAACTAACATGGATGATGATGACAAAAACGATAAATGATGTGTGTTTAGTGTATTATTATTATTTTTTGTTGTTGTTGTTGCTTACCCCGTTTCATTGACTGTGACTGCTAGTATGCATCCTGTTCAATGGCAAAATATGCATGCGACATGTAAAAACTACATCTGAAATATTGTTTTCTAAACAATGCCTCTAATCTGAGTAGAATTCACACACACACACACACACACACACACAGAACTTTGTATTTCACAATAAAAACATTTCTCGCTTTTTTTTGAACGTCAAAAAGGCTGTAAGGAGCGGAGCAAATATAGACATACAGCCTAGTATGTTCAGTTGGAGAAAAGTATAAAAAGTACGGTCTTACTCAAATCCACGCCGTCTTCCACAGTTCTTATCGAAAACCCATTCATTATAAGTTCCTAATTTTGACTATCATTTGATTGACATGGTAATTAATAAAACTCCTTCGATGCTAATCACCAGTAACTAATATTGGACAGCAAGAAGTATATTACTATAGTCAAAACATTTTCTTTTATGCAGTTTAAAAACTGTTGGGTGACCACATCTTGCAAAAGAATCGATTCTTTTTTCTGCAGTTCAGAAATTGTGTCCGTACTTAAAGTGAAAGAAGTTACACAGGAAATTAATGTATCTCTCAATTTTCTGGTATTTTTTCTTTAATTCACCGTTGTAGATTGCAGTATTGTAAAATACCACAGTCACAGACACGTTTGGAGAAAAATAAAACATAAGCAGAAGCTGTGTGAATTAAGAAAAAGTGGTCAATTCAATATTCATTTTTCTATCATGAAACAAATATGCACCTTTGTATTATCCGTTCTTATATCTACAACTATTATGAAAAATTACATATAAAGCGGGGAAATTCCGTACTATATCACTGGACAACAAATTTTTACAAAAGTCATGTTACTGAAATAAAATTAGTCAATTCTTATCAATTTTTATGTGCTGAACACGAATATGACAGTCAAATTGCAAAATTGGCTCTAGTTTTTTTGTAATCTGCAAGAAATTAATGTTTACATAACGAAATGCATTCCAATAGTAAAAGGTCAACTGTAATAGCCTACCTATAAAAAATCAAGTCATTGACTACATCTTAGATTTCTTCGCCTGTCTCTTGTACAGCTGTTCGGGAGCATCTCTGAGGAGTGTCCAGCAGTAGTCAGCCAGCATTGTAGTGGACCATTTTCCCTGGTATCTTTGTTCCATTGTTGTGATATCTTGATGAAAACGTTCGCCGTGTTCATCACTAACAATACCACAGTTGCTAGGAAAGAAATCCAAATGGGAATGAAGGAAGTGAATCTTTAGAGACATATTGCAGCCAAGTTTCTTATACTTCATCAACATGTCTTCTACTAGTTCCTTATAGTTTTCTGCCCTAACATTTCCGAGGAAGTTTGTAGAAACTAGGCGAAAAGCATTCCATGCTTGTTTCGCGTCACCTTCCAGCAAGTTGTTGAACCGGTCATCTTTGAAAAGCTCTCGAATCTGAGGACCCACAAAAACTCCCTCTTTAATCTTTGCTTCGCTGAGTCGAGGGAATTTTTCATGCAGGTATCGGAATGCTGGCAAAGTCCGGTCAATGGCTTTCACGAAGTTCTTCATCAAACCTAGTTTGATGTGAAGGGGTGGTAGCAAGATTTTCTGAGCCTCAACCAGAGCTGGGTGTTGGATATTCTTCTCTCCAATGGCTACATTCTGCCTGTGAGTCCATTCCTTCCTCATGTAGTGCATTTCCCTTGCTCGGCTATCCCACTCGCATAAGAAACACATGTATTTTGTATATCCTTGCTGCAGTCCCATTAAAAGGGCAACTACCTTCAAATCACCACAGAGGTGCCAGCTGTACTTGTTATACTCAATGGAATTCAGTAGCTGCCTTAAGTTATCGTATGTCTCTTTCATGTGGACAGCATACGCTACTGGAATAGATGGAAGAATGTTTCCATTGTGCAAAAGCACAGCCTTGAAACTCAGTTTCGAAGAGTCCACAAATAGTCTCCATTCTTGTGGGTCATGAGTGATTTTTAAAGCATTCATGAGGCCCTCAATATCGGAACAGAATATCAGATTACTTTCCTTTCTGAAGAAAGGCTCCAATTGCTGGTGGCGCTTTCGATATGCAGTAATTGTGACATCTTCTTCTAGAAGATTCCATTGTTGGAGTCTTGATCCTAGCAATTCTGCCTTGTTCTTTGATAAGTCCAAATCACGAATCAGGTCATTTAGTTCTTCCTGTGTTATTCTGTGTGGGGTTGATGATGCACCACAGTGAAAATCTGGATCACTGCATGCAGATGGACCAGGAGAAGAACAGGTCGACTCACCTTTGTCTTCGTCAGATGAATCAAGAGAATATTCTGCTGGAGGTTCTGGAATAGGAAGTCCCTCACCATGTGGAACTGGTCTCAATGCAGACGGAATGTTTGGGTAGACTATTCTCGACTTCTTTCGCTTCGTTATTCCGCCGGAAAGAGGAGGAACCAAGCAGAAGTAACAGTCATTTAGGTGGTTGCTTGGCTCTCTCCACACCATTGGGACTGCAAACGGCATTGATGACCTTTTGCAATTCAACCACTGTGAAAGCTGTGTTGTACATGTAGCACAGCATATATGCGGAGCCCAAGGCTTGTCTTGGTCACCAACCTTGCATCCGAAGTAAAGATGATATGCCTTCTTCACTTGAGAATTGATACTTTTCTTCTGGTTGGCAAATGTCACTTCCCCACAAATATAGCAAAAATTGTCCGCGGTATTAACACACTTTCGAGGCATTACTGTTCTTTATTGTACGTAAATGGATAAAATAATAAGTTTTATGTAACAGTAGCTTGAACTGTCTCGCACAACGTCTAAAATATTTTAAATGCTGAACCTATCTGATTGGGCTTTATATAGTACACTGCTTGCGTCAGCTTCAGCAGCCGCCTGGCATTAGTATAATAGGCCTACACATGTATAGTACACTGCTGACGTCAACTTACTTCAGCAGCCGCATGGCATTAGTATTGCATTGCATCAGAAAATGATGCAATCAACTGTGGATGATGTGAGCATGATGGTATTATGCAATGTTACATCATTATTCCAGATGTTGCTGCAGTCCTACTGGAGAAATTTACACAGTGAAACATAGAAAATGAGGTATATGAATATCTTCAAAACGAGAGCCAATACAAATTTTTCACGGTTATATTCGTGTTCGGCACACCAAAATACTACAGATTAGGGCCTTTTCAAGTCAGTAATGATTTCACTGTTGACCAGTGTATTCATTGATCTTCATCATGTAACTCGCCTGCAAGCAACCATACGTGCGGACATATAGCACAGATTTGCTATTGTAGGTTTAACGCCAATATTTGGCTCACGGCGGAGTAAGAACCGGAAAACTACTGGGAAGAACCACCGATCAACGGGAAGCTACTGGAAGGCTTTCTTACATAACCCCGTTGCCAAACCGAGAATCAAACCACGCGGACAGAGGTGACACGTACGTGTTCTACAAAGTTAAATGCCTTACATACGGCTACCGGGGGGATCTCATGTAAAATAGGTGGGATGTATATTAAAATAAAAATAAAAATGAGTCCTTAAATAACTCGTGCCTGTAATGCAAAGCCAGTATATATATATATATATATATATATATATATATATATATATATATATATATATATATATATATATATATATATATATATATGTGTGTGTGTGTGTGTGTGTGTGATGAAATCACTCAAACGCAGTTAATCTGGCTTTTCACGGGCCGTCGATAATGGGATTTTTCTTTCTTTTAATGAATAAAACATTAATACAACTCAGTACATTATAAGGGAATCGCATCACATCGCTATGCACTCTGAACAGGCTACACGCCATGTCCTAATTATTTTGTCTAAATATTGGCCGTCTCGCACTATTTAAAGATAGTTCTGATTATGCTGTTTTCAACATATCTACTAGTCCGATAAATCAACCACCCAGCTCTGTGTTGATACTGATGGAGGATATGTGGGTATGATGTTGCTTGTTTATTAAAATGTGCAATTTTTCTGCATGCAAATCTTTTCGGAACAAACCTGCGTACCTCTTCGTTACGGATCACTGCCATCTCACCTCTGTCTGCGGCGGTTCGAGTCTAAGATTCAGCCAATGTGGGTATGTGAGAAAGCTTGCCAGTAGCTTCTCGTGGGTCGGTGGTTCTTTCCGGGGTTTTCTCTGGTTCTTCCTCCACCATTAATACTGGCCGCCATGTATAGCCTATCATGTGCTGCAAAATGGCGTTAAACCCCACAACAACAACAACAACAACAACAAACCTGCGTACACTTTACACGCATACCGGTAATTGGTAACTGCCATATATAGTCCTATTATATAAGCCCTCGAGCCTGATATTTGTTTTAGGCGTCGAGGTATTACTGACTAAATAAGGCGCTCTGTAGCGTGTTCCGATGATGATAACATCGGAACGGTAAGTAAGACTTTCAGGAATATCTCGCACACTTGGCAGCCCATATCGGCGCTTTTCTAGAAATAGGTTATAATGTTTTAATCCAACTCTACCTACGGTGATGTCTTTTTCTTAATAAATTCAAATTCCCACACAAGCAAATGGACATGTTTTCAAATTCTGTTGGCCTACAATTCAGGAGGCTGGAACGCAATGGAAGCCGGGAACACCGAAACCGGTTAACGATTTCGTAGTTTTCATTGGGTTAGAATTTTTAAAGAAATGCGTGTTTGTGTGCAATTTTGGATTTTTAGCGTAGCTTTAACAATGTTTCAGTCATATCGCTGCAATGTATGCAATGTGGCAGTTTATACTGATATCTAGAACCGGGACATCATGCTGCAGACATGTTATACTCAGTCACTTTATCCTGACCAGTCATAACACAAACATTTTAATGCTGAGCGCCTTGCGAGGCAGCTGTAAGTACCATTTTTATAAGTCTTTGGTATGACTCGGCCGAGGTTCGAACCCGCGACCTCTCGCATCTGAGAAGGATGCTATAACCATCAGGCCACCGGAGCGGTCTGAGCAGAGGTGAGATGACTGTGATCAGTAAAAACGAGCGCTTCAGATCACTCGACCACCAGGGGTCCCTGTATAAAATGGCAGCAGTCGATAAAATTGTATGCAAAAATTCATCTCTTCTTCTTCTTCTTCTTCTTCTTCTTATTATTATTATTATTATTAGTAGTAGTAGTAGTAGTAGTAGTAGTTGTAGTGTGTGATTTGGACTTTTTAACGTAGCTTTAACAATTTTTCAATCATATCGCTACAGTGTGGCAGTTTATAGTGATGTCTAGCACTGGGGCATCATGCCGCAGACATGTAGCACGATGTCCCACCCAGTCACATTATCCGGACACCAGGCCGACCAGTCCTAACACTAACCTCTTAATGCTGAGCGCCAAGCGAGGCAGCTGTAAGTACCATTTTTGTAAGTCTTTGGAGTAGTAGTAGTAGTGGTAGTAGTAATAGTAGTATCACATGTGGTGGCAATTGTTCATTTCAGTTTAGTGTTTGAATAAGTGCCATTCAAAAGAGTCAGGTTTATGAATAGATATGTACTCAAATAGACCACATCAATTCCAAAATTTAGCTTGCACAATTTTCCTTTCTCTAATTTTTGGCCAGAATGAAGAAATCAATAACAAACAATAACAATGGTCCAAACCAAGCTGTTTGCAGCACAATCGAACGGCACATGCGGCAGCGTCATAATATAAGTGGCAGACCCCATCATTCTAACCAGGACATTTTTTCTTCCTTTTACCTCAGGATAATTAACTTTCATTAAACTAATTAAAATAATTAATTATTATCTGGACAAATTAGAACAAAAATATTATTTGTTTAACCTACTTTTAGGACGGGAATTTCTTGAACAAAATCCCATGCTCTCCTCCCCGAATATTAAATGGTCGTACTGCTTGCTCCCAGTAATAAGTGAACCTCGATGGACTGTAGTACTTGATTATACTATACGTTAGTTCCAACTTTACTTTGACAGGTTATTTTATATAGTATTGATGAGAATGACGGCTGAAAATCTAATATAATTAAGGATGACAGTGATTGTTATTTTGGTTATAGCTAAATATGTTTGTCCCTTGAATCACCCCACGAACCACATCCGAAGGTAATGGACCGATGTTTTCATTACATCCAAAGAAATAATTCACGAAAAATATATAATATCCGGATGGTACGTTAATTATTATAACCAGATGCCTGTTTTAAATATGTTCATTTCGCTACTTTTTAGACAGGAGTTTTATAGTTTTCTTGAAAACTAATTATACTTCCGAAAAACTCATTAACTATAAGGTTCATTAACTCATCATGGTACTTCCCATAGTCGGGATGCTAATTACAAAAAAATAAGTTTAACTTTGGAGAAACATTTCACCTAGAATGATATATTAATCAAGATACTTTCTATGTTTGTTTTGCGTTTTTGTATCAAATGCATTTCATGTTAGCCACCAATATTATAAAATCGCATTAACGCTCGTGTGTGTGTGTGTGTGTGTGCTTTACCGGACCAGCAATTAGTTTATCAATATCAATGTAAATCAGTGTTTTTCAAAAGCGAATTAGGGGCCGTCCATTTAGTACGTACGCATGGAGGGGGAGGGGGTTAACCCAAATGCATACATTTGCGTATGGGGGGGGGGGTCTACTGATAATGTACGTACGCATAGGAAACGGGGGTGTGTGTGGTGAAACCGCGATACTAATTTGTCTAATACGTAACCTGTTCGACTGGTTCAGTCGGCGTTTGAATTTTAGCGGACACTAGACAAACTTGTTAAAGTTATGCAGCTTATTTCTTTGATGCAGCCAGACATTTAACGTCGGTGGACTATCTGTTTTATTAAACATGTTAATACTATTAATCCTTAATCGTTTCTGCGTGGATTAAATATAGGCCATTCTATAGAATGGGGGGGGGGGGGTTTGCGTCAAGCGTACCTACGCAGGTGGCAGGGTGGGTGGGTTAAAAAGTTCGCATGTGTACAGGGAAGGGAAGCCGTCAAGCTTTGCCAGATTTTTGCGTACGTACTAAATGGATGGCCCCTTACTGTGTTTCGACCCTACAATTTTGTCTTCAAGGCTGTTTTCTGTGCAGAACTCTGATCTGCTGGTCCGGTTCATAATATACATACGTTATATGTCACTGGGTTACATTAATAGATTAACATCGGAAATGTATCTGATATTATACATAAGACAACCAATATAATAATAAATCTACACCTAAATCCAACGAAGAATGTTTCCAAAGGAAGAAGGAAAATCAAATCTGTACTTTGTACATGAAAAAGTATTTATAACTGAGTAGGAAAAACATGATACTGCACTCATTTCAGCAGATATGTATACCTTATTGGTCTGATCCACTTCTTACCTTGGGCATAGAGTATCTACAGAGCCTTTGACCTCAAACTGGTTTTCTAGCTCGGGACATGGTTTTCCGGATCCCATCGGAATCTGAATGACACTTCGCGTCCGGGTCATATACCCGGGTCTTTTGTTGCCAAGGTGATCGATGCAGCTGCCATTGATCGGTTTCCATGCCGACCATTCGGATACGATGCAGTCTTGTGGAATGATGCAAGTTTGGATTGTGGCAAGAATGTGAGCGTCTAAAATGCTGATAGAATCTGTACAATACCTGAAGAACAGGAAGAAAGAATGAAAGAAAAAAGAAAATGATTATTCATCTTTTTTAGATTTCAGTCTTGTCTCCATGCATTTGGGCATTGAATAATTGCTGTCAGTTTGATAATATTGTTAATAGTTTCCAAATCCATATGTTTGAAGGATCGATATCATGTATGTATTTTCACCGAGTATGTTTGGACACGAGATACGATTTAATGTCAATCAAATACAAAAGTTTCTTCAAATATAATCTCTGCGAGAAAATAGGTTTCGATCAAAAGCAGTTTTTTATATAAAAAAATTTACAAACAAAACCCATAAAATAACCGACTGTACTTACGTTTGCCGCAAACACAGTCAAACAAAAGCAACGCTTTAATTTAACTGAAGACTACGTATTTATGTCGTATTTATGTCATCATAAATATTAATTTTATTTGACAGATCAGTTATAGTACTTTAATTTTCCTTAATTCCCGAGTAAATACATTCACGCGTCAGTGCAGTAATCGGATAAGAATTTCATGAGATAAATATGTAGAACTAGATATAATGGATCAGATTTTCTTAAATAGGGGATTTACCATACGGTTTGGAAATGAATGTGCAGAAATTATAACCAAACAGCGCTCCGGTAAACTGAACATCGATGGACAGATTAAATGATAAATCACGAATGAATTTTTGACAGTTCACCAAGAACAAAAAATGAAGACTGTAAAATATATTCGACTTCGACGCTAAAAGCTAGGAACTGATGTACTTTACACCAAAATGTTGCCCCCAAAAGCGATATTTTTGGCCTGAAATCAAAGTTCCTTATTCTGGAATATCAAAGTTATGATAAAATCGTACCATAAAACCAATCTCAAAGCAAGGCTTAGCATGTGAAGCTCCAGCACATAGTATAATAGTTTTATTTCACAATATATAAATACACAAATTTCATAACTAAGGAAGAAAAAAAAAAAAGGAAATTTGCATTTTAATTTCATCACGGTGTGAATTCGTCTATTTTCTAAATGTTTTGTCGTACTTGATATAGATATTTTAAGAGGCCCTGCCCTCTTGACAAAATAATCATTGACTAGTTATTAATTTCGGAGTTTGCATCGACAATGCAATCCACGAAAATTGACTCCCCACGAAAACTACTAAATGCAGCGTATTTAAAAGGGAATTACGCACCATTAGTTTCTAATATACTGGAAATAGAAATGTTTCATAAATGTAAAGCAGGAAAGTCGAGTCACAGACTCGTTTATAATTATACACCTTTAAATTTCCATCACCTCTAGCATGTCAGCTTATTGTTATAAAAACCATACGAATACTGTCGATTTTAAGTCACAGTTACCTATTTTAAGTACCAAACAGTTTACATGAAACATTTAAATGGTAAAGAACAAGTATTTTTGTCCCTTCTTTGTTATTTTCGCCCCGTTACATCAATTACACACCATATCTTTCGAAATTCAAAGCGCGCGATTGGTTTTCAGATAAGATGAAAACATTCTGGACTATGGTGTTATGGATTTATTCATCCGTCTATTACATTGGTCTTTGTACATAAGGACATTGTAATCATCTATTTTATTAATAAATTAATCCGTTGAGATTCGTATCGCTTTTGCATAACTGTGAACTCAGCAGTTCCCATACTTTAAATAAGTTATGTCCCCCCCCCCCAACGTAATTTGTGTTCTTATATGAAGTTTGCAATAATTTTGCAGGAATAAGATTTTCAATAGCTTTGTGTGTTTGGTTTACTGATCCAAGTTGTTCATCTATAAATATTTGGAAAGCTTCTTTCATCTAAAACTAGATCAATCTGCACGTGCAGCATTAAGAAAGACGCGCTGAATAAATACAAAACAGTGAGAGACCAAAGACAAGACAAATGGGCCAATATACAAGATTGTATTCAAAAACTGACGTGGATACATTAAAAACAGGTGATAATTGCATTCGATACATGAATAACTTTACACGGAGACTGGAAATGACGTTTCTTTCCACTGTTATTCCGTATACTGCAATGTTTGAGTTTGTTTCAAATGTGTTCAAGTGAAACAGACATTTCGAAACTTTTTTCTTTCTTAATATTCCCCGAACATCCAGCGGACTACCTTACATTTTGTTCTACTTGTTTTGTTGCCTCAATAAAAGTTTCAAGAAGGTAAACTTTGGATTATACAATTTTGGGGATAAGCAGAATTTTACAAAAATATGTTAAATGGAGAATAGGAAAAATGGATAGCCTAAAGAAAGGCAATATAAGCAGACAAGATGCATTTATATATAGTGATAATTCTGTCGATATAGTTAGAGTAAAAAAAAACCTACTGATTATTATATATAAGAAAGAAAAGAGAAAGAGGTATAGACCAGAGATTAAGAAACAGAAATGCTGAGTGTAAGAACATATATAATAGACATACATATAAATCTAATTAAATCAGTTTATGATAATATGTACAAAGTATAATAGAAAAAGATCATTCGAGATTGTGGATACATCAACTGATATTCATAAATGTATCTTAGCAATTTCAACCCACATGCTTTCTGAGCACCATTCAATTTTATTAGAAGCGACTTGGCTGAATCAACTTCAACGACTTCTGTTTGCTTTTCAAATCATTTCTGTATTTAAGAACGTTTTTTTTTTTTTTTCAAACTTACAGGAAAATATGCAACGGTAAGTCCATCCACCTATTTCAACTTATTAAAAACGCAGTAATAACAATTTCATATACGTAATCTCTAATGCAAAATGTGCTTGATACTTAGAAATGATACTTTACAAAGTTGAAGCTCGTTTCTATATATAATAAACAAGAGCGTTATACACGAATAGTTACTTTATAAATTGCCCATAGAAAAAAACAATTTGGTTTGCGTGTCGAAATCGCTTTGCTTTATCAAATTGATTCCATTACAGATAGGATTAATATATTATTATTGCTGAGTTCCAGCACGTAACTTACGTCCTATTATTTGACCACCTGTTTCAATGACGAGTAAATAACACTTCACTGACCGGACTATACGATCGAATTTGCTTCAGTAAGCGAAGGAACAGCTCTCTTGAATCACCTGTAAACTTATTTAGAATTTTCTCGCACAATCCGTTTCCAGACCAGAAGCGGCGAATCAACAACTTTGGTCGTCTGAAGTTAGATTTTGCGAGACTAACAATATATAAAATTATATTTCCTTCTAGATTGATTTTCACTTAGATGTTGAAACATCACGGATAGTCACTATTTGCATGATGCTGTGAAACATTACATACGACCAATAATGGTCTGCAATAGCTAACGAACATGAAACTAGAATAAACGCTTACAGTGAGTTTGCTAGTTATTTAAGGCGTAACATCATATGTCGGAATCGGAACATACTCGAGCTTTTTCAGCCAAACACCGGAGAAAACACTTCATAAACCTTGAAGAAAAATTCTTGTCTTATTCAAAGGCGATAGTGGCGATAGTTTATAGTGATCGAATATGCAACATTAGCCGCCATTGTATCTATCGTGTTTACAACACGAGGTTATGTGAACATCTTACACTATCGTAGTTTTCAATGCGCGGGACTCGACCGTGAAGACATTTTAATCACCTTAACATTCCCAAATTTCTTTTGTTTTCCAAGCACAAACTCACTAGAGAAACTTCATGTTTTACTGAACTTGTGCAAATAACTTCATAATAATGCCTTTGATATGCTTTCATTGTGCCCTGCATCCTTTAGCGGTTGCCCGAGTTTTCCGCCGTTTGCGGGCTATTTACGTGCTTTTTAGTCTGTATCACTACATCGATGTATTTCCTAGTCTCGTTCAACCATAGTCTAGCTTGGCTCCGTGGTAGCTTTCTATAATAGGGTCTTGAAAAATACCAAGTTTTTCTGGTAACGTCCGAACAAGTCTTTCCGAAAGAAACAAATCGGAATAGCGATTGTACTACCTGATATAAGATGATATCTTACGAAATTAGGATGATAATATGACGTTTTATACATGGCCATTTTCATACGCCGATTGCGCCACACCTCCCACATCGGCAGTGGTTTTAAATAAATCCTTTAAAGTTAACAATATTATTTGGGTGTGAGAGATTGCAGAAAATGTGTAAAAAAATTGAAGGTACGGAGATAAGTCTTTAAAGGTTCAGTATTACCTAAGCGCTTGCTATCGATAATATCAATCCATTAAAGATTTTACTAGATCCAAGTATGGCTAAGATTCCAGACAGCCAGATGTGGTTGAACGAGGCTAATTATTTCGAGGGTGCAATTTTGTAGAAAATTCAAAAGATGTTCCAATTGTACATGTTGACCTCCAATTCGCTTATCGGCAGATGTTCTGCTTCCCTGATGTAAAGTAAACAGCTTCCTCTGAAAATGTACATGCATATTTAAAACGCAATTTGCCGGGTTTAATTTTAGCCAAGCTTTTCTCAATACATGTGTCATCAAGTAGCTTACCTTAAGTTAACAGAAGGTCCATAACTATGGAGACAATCGATGGTCCGCCTTTGATACCCAGTGAGTGGATGAACCTTCTTGATCTTCTGGTCGTCGAATGCGATACATTTCTCAAATGGACCAATCTTATACGTGTAAGAATCTGAACAATTTAAGCATGGAGACATCTCAGAAAAAGGAGGGCATTCAGCGCCCTCATTCGCAGGGGGGACAATTATGGTGCGAAGTTTGGTACTATTGACCCTAATACAATTATCACATTGGCTCCAGGGAGTAAATTTGCTGACCACGCAGTCCTGAGGACATTTCAGTTCACACACTTGCTCAGTGACTGGTTTGCTCTCGAAGAATGAGCAGGCCATGTCATCCTCTGGTAGACCTGTTTCTTTCCAGACACAAGTTACATTTCTATATTGAACACCACCCTTTCGGGAGCATATTTCATAAGAAGAATTTAGCTTACATTCACTCCACAAATAAGCAACCCATCGTAATTTGTTACGATGCTCATCACAAACTTTAAAACAGCTTCTGGTGATTGCTGGTTTAGCATTTTGCGGACAGTATTCCTCCGCGACGGTTGTGAAGCTGTCTTTTTCTCCGCACCATACAGAACGGTTCTGGATTCCACCGCGTCCACACACATTATTTCTGCATTCCCGCTGCCACAAACCTGCGAGAAAAAAAGAGCTATTTTTTAAAATAAAATGTCTTCGTCAAATAACATACTAAAATTAAACTGAGTTAAAATCACCATGGTAATTTGTATTTAACATCTCTTTGTTGAGGCATATTTAAAACTGGTCTTTTTTCATTCATACTGATTCGAAGTTTCCAGTTTGAAATCAAGATTCACTATTTAAATATTTCTTTACAAATTTTCGAGGTTTATTAAAGTCAAGCATTACGAATGTAAAGGTTGTAGTTGGATACGAATTGACGGTACTATTATACCAGTACGTATCAAAATATAACATTAGAAATGCATGTCTTCAGGTATTTCGCTTACTCGCATACCAACCTATTTCATATTCTACTGGTTGATGATATTTTTCCTTTCTTCAAGTATAACATTAAAGATCAATGGCCACCTATATTGTACAAACGTGTGATATTATTATAGACATAAAAAACGCATTTGTTATGTATGCACACAATAAAAATGTTTAATTAGACTTAAAAATCCGCTTTATCAAACGAAAAAATTATTCGACAATCTCCGTAAACAATCGGTAGTTTCCGCGTACTAAAAACGGATCTGGCGTACATTTATTCCTTCTATTCAACCTAGCCATTAAAGTGTTTAATTTCCCCACATAAACGTCAATGTGATACATCTTACGATCATGCTTTGCACATCAAATCAGAAGAAAAAAAAAGTGGATTGAAACTGTGGGATCGAATAGGGCGAGGGATGGGAAAGTTGTAACATTTATGCCGGATTATATATATATATATATATATATATATATATATATATATATATATATATATATATATATATATATATATATGACAAAATGTTTTTAATTTTTTTATTGGTGGTAAAATGGAATATATTTTAGGAAAAATTGAACAAATTTATACAAACTAAACTATCTTGATATTCTTTAAAAGAAATTAAACATACTTCGTCCCGTACACACACACACACACACACACACACACATATATATATATATATATATATATATATATATATATATATATATATATATATATATATATATATATATATATATATATGAGAGAAAACACAAACAGACATAACCTGCTTCTTCTAATTAAAATATTTATATACATTTTGTTTGTTAAAAAATATATTCATCTGCACAACGACATTCTCAATTTAAGTCATCCGGTCAAATTATCAATAATTTATAAAACAATAATACTTAACAGATAATATTTTACAGAATACGTATACATTTTTCTGAGAGTAGCGTGCATGAGATATTATAACAAATATATTTGACTTTAATCTTCAGGTTATAACAGTGCTGCATATAATACACACTCGATTACACATGGGGGTGTGTGTGTGTGTGTGTGTGTGTGTGTGAGAGAGAGAGAGAGAGAGAGAGAGAGAGAGAGAGAGAGAGAGAGAGAGTGAGAGAGAGAAAGAGCGAATAATGCTGAGCATTCTGTCAGTGTTTAGTTGCTGCAGTATGAAGCTCTTACTAGTTAATGTTATTGTTTGTTTTTATTTTTCAAGTTGATGTCTTAGTGTACGCTCGCGTAAACTGAAAACTTGTCATTACTAGTCAATATCGTCAATCATATTTGCTCCATTATTCCATACAACTAAGAAAGGAAATAACTGTGTTGAATTTGTCCCCCCCCCCCCACCGGCACGGTACAGTAAAATAGGTAAACAAACACTTATTTGAAAACAAAAAAAATGAAAGAAACTAACCGTGCATTTTTATCATTTATTGCTTATTTTTTCATCACGCGAAATTTATTAAAGAAAAAATATATCCATGAACTCCGTATATGTAGTGTGTCTCGCTTATGTCAGATAACAAAATTGCAAAAGAGACGAGAATATCACCCAACTGCTTGAAGGCACCTGCCATTCACGCATGATAAGTTATACGGTGTAAAATGTCCAAGATCGTATTTGTATCCAGGTTAAATAAACGACGGTATCTCGCAAATAAAAATCATTATTTGAAAATACACTCACTGTGAGTGCAAATGATAATCTTTTTGCTAGTATGGGTTACAAAGGTATTATTAGAAGATGTTACTGGTGTGTATACTATGCCCGTTTGTATCAATTATGATTACATATGGCAAACACATAGAAGCCCGGGTGATGAATAAACCCATCTGGCAGCGAGCAATAAACTCCTTGCTTAAACTTACCGACAGGATATCAAATACAAAGCAAGCCAGCCACGGAAACTGACCTTGGATTCTTTTAAGCGTGCAGATATTATTTTTATGAAGTCGGCCGACATAAGGAAGCCAACTCTGGTTCCTTTGGATTCTTTTAAGTATGCCATTTTTTATATGTTTTTAATTACAAAGGTCGGCCGACAATGGGAAGGCAGCATTGATTCCTTTTTACCAATATTAACGGGAAGATATACGGCTGAAGAGTAAATTAGTTTTCAATAGTTTCATTATCGCTCCAGTGGCCTAGTGGTTAGAGCGTCTGCCTCGGATGCGGGAGGTCGTAGGTTCGACACCTGACCGAGTCATACCAAAGACTTACAAAACTGGTACTAACAGCTGCCTTGTTTGGCGCTCAGCATTAAGAGGTTAGTGTTAGGACTGTTCGGCCTGGTGTCAGGATAATGTGACTGAGTGAGACGTCATACTACATGTCTACGGCATGATGCCCCAGTGCTAGACATGACTATAAACTGTCACAATGCAGACATCGTAGCGATATGACTAAAAAATTGTTAAAGCTACGTTAAAAATCTAAATCACACACACACACACACACACACACACACACACACACACACACACACACAGAGTAGTTTCATCTAAATGTTCCCTGTCCATAGTTTATAGTGTTTTATTT